>VYXD01002847.1:577011-636135 GCA_013397195.1 Hylia prasina
TTTTTTTTGCTTCCATAACCCAAGACACCAGGTAGCACCTGTTGGTTTGAGGTGGTTTATTGTTGTTGTTTTTAAAATATTATTTTATTTTGTTTTGTTTTGTTTTGTTTTGGCTTTGTTTCATTTCATTTTATTGTACAAACAAATGGCATAATCCTTTTCAACCCTTGGCAAGGGAAAGGTTCTTCTCCCTTGAACTGAATCTTTCTGAGAATCACCATTCACTCCATCTTTGCTTTGATCTCTCTGACATGGAGACCCTCATACAGACTTTTTTTGGTTGCTCTGCACTCTTAGTCTGGACAAGACCAACATCCTCAGCACTACAAGCTTTGTTTTCAGCCATTCTAGTAGCTAGGAAAGACTGGTAAACTATCATTACAATTCAGCTTCCATGCTGACTTTTGTCATGGCAACTTTTAGGTGTGAGAAACGTAGTAACTACATTAAAGTAGGAGCTTTTTGCCCCAAAGTAAAAGGTCAACTTTTCGCAGTTTTCCCATAGCAGCATCTAGGAATGTTCCCCACCCAAGCCTTCTCTCTGTACACAGACTGTGGGATATTACTGTGCAAAGAATTCCTGATTCAGCAAAATATTCCTAAATGCTCAACTTTATACATGCTTGAGGAAGTATTTGCTGTAGCAACAGAAAAATATTTGTTAATTGAAGAAACAGTTAGCAAAATCAGGCTAAAGGAGGACAAGATGTGTGAATAGGCAATGCAAAATCAAGCAAAAATAAACATTGCCTTGCTTGAATGGCAGCAGGCTTCTGTAGATGATGTATGATACTGGATTGGGCACCTGCTCCAGAGGATCCAAGTGCTGAGAAGCAATAAATAACAGATCTGAGACCTCTTATGTGACGACCTCCTAAATTTATAAACAGAAAATGCCTGTTAGTAGCAGCATATGGTCCCCTGGGGCTCTATTGCTCCTCACAGTAGCAGCTATTGCTGGTTGAACAGCACCAGGCAAAGAAAGGGAAAACGTTCCTTAGGAATGTCACTTCCAAGTGGGTATTGCTTTTTAAAGGTGTTTCTGTTAGTCATACTGAAAGCATGCCTCGAAAAAGCTTTTAGAAGGCATTTTTGCAAACCAAAGACTATCTCTGTAAAAGCATGCAGTGCAAATTCAAATCTCAGCCAAGACTGGCAACAATGCAGAAATGTACGCAACAGATTTAAAATGCAGGGAAAATACATCTTTTGGTAACATTCTTCTCTAGTTTGCCAGCAAAAGGATCTTCTTCCTTGTCTGTGATATGAGCAGCTGCTACCATTTCATCTTAGGGCTTCTCAGATCCTCAGTCCTGGAACGTATTTTGTCATACATCCTTAATGACCCACAGCTCAGACAGAAATAAACAGAGCTGCCTCCAGCCCATTGGCCATGAAATCATTCTGCAGTGATTCCAATCTCTTATGGCCTTGTTAAATTGCCCAGGCCAAATAATTTGTCAGAGTTACCCAAGAATAAAATTATTTTATGCTCTTGTCAAGTGTCACCCAGTTCTGACAACACGATTCAGTGTTCTGTTTTTCTCCAAACCCAAATTGGAAAACAAAGCCACCATCACCTTTAAAGATGGGAAATTACTCTAGTGAATTTTACAAGGGCTAAAATTCACATGGCTCATTGGTTCAGTTCACTCTTTCCTTTCAGTGTGCTCTGGATCAAGATGTCCAGATCAAGAAAATTTCATGTATTTTGAATAGGGCTCAACTGCAGAAGTTGGACTTTACGTTTTCCTATTTACATCTGCATTTTATTGTAAAAGACTGGAGGCTGTGCCACTGCTGTTTCTTTTTTCTTTATTTCCTCCTTTTTCCCACTTGGAAAGAGTGTAAATAAATGAGAAAACAACCTACATACCAGACCACATTTCTTCCCAAGTTAAAGCACTGAAAATCTGTGAGCTTTAAGCATGCGAGCAATTGGATTTGAGGTAGAGAACCATTGCTCTAAATGGTGTCAGTGCTTGTTGAGCAATGAAGCTGCTCTGCTGGCAGTGCTCCTCCAGAAGGAGCCTCTGGTTGCTCATACCAGATCCAGCAATGATCAGGGAACACAGGAGATCCCAAATAATTGCACACCAGATGCTGTTTCCTAATATTTCATCTGGAAACCTTATTCCCTTTTCTTTCCTCTTGTTAAGGGAAAGCTTTGGAGACTTGTGCACATTCTTATCTTTAAACAAGGCTCATCTAATGAAAAGGCAAAATGCATAAAGTGAAATGTCCATGTTCCTTCCCAAGATGAAATTATAGCCTTGCCACAGTCTCCCATTGACTCTGCTGGACTTAGAACAGCAGCTGGGAGTGTTCAGCCACAGGTTTCAAAATCAGATATATACTTTCTCCAAAGACCTTTTGCCTGTAAAAGAGCCAATGGTAGAAGTAAAACCCAAACATCAGCGTAACCACACACATCTGCAGCACATCTGTATTACCCAGCAGCCAGGGCAGGTGCATGACAGCCTCTCTCCATATGCCATGTTCCAAAACCACTGCAACTTTCATATACAGCTCTCTAAAAAAAGAACAAAAAGCACACATGAGCTGAACACAAGCTGAACACACCACTCTTCAGCTGCCATTGTCATGTGTTCCTGCCTTCACATACTTCTGCCCTGTATTTAGGAAGTGTCTCATAACTGGTTATCTTCCCTCAACTTGAAAACACTCATGAACTCAGGACTGCAAAACTCTCCTGGTGCAGTTAAGTATAATTACTCCTTTGCTGTCTTTTTCTCCTCCAACTAGAGAAACAAAGGAGACAAATTAATCACCAAGTTCTGCCACCTTTATTTAAGCTGAACAGCTCTTTTGTCCCTGAATAGTCATCTGGATTCCTCCTGGCTGAATATACTGCTTAATTTGGGAAAGAGGAACAGATGCAGGTGTGAAATGCTTTGTATCAAGACTTGATAAAGGAAACAGAAACAAAACCTACTTGCCCTCGATTTGCTAGTCTGAAATTGTTAAGACTATGCAATTCATCCAACAGAATTTTTCTGCTGGGCATTGTCAGTAGTAAGTTGTGTTTTAAATTATCTTTCACAAATTCACCATGCCAACCAAATCCAGAGCAAATCTGGTCTTTTTGTTTATTGCGGGTTTTTTGTTTTGTTTTGTTTTGTTTTTTTTTTAATAGGTTGGGATCTCTTTTCTAAACTCATGATGATGAAAATAAATTTGTGTGTATAGTTTAAAGGAAGGAAAGGACTGGAACTGTTGAATTCTCTGTAATTTATCTCCTTCTAGAAAGCAAGGGCTGGCTTTCTCCCAGTGCCATCTCCACCTTACTAATCAGCGCTGAAAATGGTGCAGAGGAAAGCCAGGCTTCTCTCTGTAGCATTGGCATAGTAGCTGATGATGGTTTCGGTGGTTTACTTGGATTTTGCTGTCCTCAAATCTGGAAGAACTTTTTAACATTTCCCCAACAATTATCTAACCCACAGGTAACAGTTTTCTATTAAAAGTGTACCCCTGGAAGAACTATGCCTTTCCACAGATTTTCATGGATTATGCATTCACCTTGATCAACTTTCCTGTTCCTCCCTCAAAATGCATTACAAAAAAAAGGGTAAAAAAAAATGTTCCCAGATAATTTGTAGGAGCGCATTATGCTTGCTCAATGCTGCCTAACAATTAGTGTCACTTGGCATGTTACTGTCTTTTTTCCTTCTAGAAGCAAATTCAATAGCTGTTTCAACAGAACGGGGGTGGTTTTGGCAGCTCTGTGACCCAGATACAAGCCTCAGTTTGAATGTATTTTCAGCCTTGCTATCTTGGCTTATCTCGAGTTGGGAATGTGAAGCTCTCTGTGAGCATCCAGCTGCAGTGGAGTCGGGCAGCTGGAGTCCTGGCTGCTTGCTTAGGGCAAAACGTTAAGGGCCAAGCTGCATTGCAAATGCCCTTGGCAGCTGCTCAAGGGAGGGAGGGGAGGACAGGAGGCAGCAGTACTTGGTTAAACATATCCTGGAAATGAGGAAGAAAAGAAGATTTTGCTGCACCTGAGTTGCAGAGATGCTTGTTTTTATGGGGGCAGGGTTATCAAAAAAAAAGGGTTTGGGTCTGGTTTGCTTTGAGGTCCCTCTTAGCTCAGCAGAGCACAGGGAGAACAGGCACAACACAAATCTGCAAAACCTCGAATGGATTAAGGGGGGTGTAATCAGGGGGATTCACACCATCCTGCTTTCATCACCTGTTAGTCCTGGGAACAGGCAGTGTCCTGTCAGAAAGTGATTTAGAGCAGGGCTGGATGCTGCCCTGGATGTCTGCACTCTGCTGTGTCCACAAAGGGCTCCACAGGGACACGAGCCAGCAAGTCAAGTGCCTCTAGTGGGACAATGTATTCATTTTCCTGCCTCCTACTGCTGCTGCTGCCAAGGATGTGCCAGGGTGCCACACAGCCAGCCTCATCCTCTCCCTGCCTCACTCATTATGCTGGATTTTATAGGCTGGCAGAAAGGTGCCTGTGCCAGCTTGTTGTCACCTAAGAAAGCTCCTGTTGTTGTGGGGAGTTTCTGACAGCTTCATTTGGGCAGCTTTGTTTGTTCTCTGTGCCTTATTAGCAGCACAAATAGGTGGAAACTGGACCAGCTATCCAACCTCCAGCATATGATCTGGGATAAGCCAGTTCTGGTAACATTTCCCCTGCATTTTGTGACCACCTTGGAAGGTGAGGGTTGGCATGGCTCAGCATCACCTGCTTGTTCCTCACTGTGCTGTGGATTGGGTCCAGCAAAGATGGGGAGGAAGCTTAGCAGGTAACAGCAATGCAAACAGATTGATAGGATGACTGTGGAGCAGAAAAACATGTCAGTTATCTCCAAATCCAAATGTTTGCCTCTAAAAATATCAATCACAGTAGCTGGACCAAGAAACTTGTGGTGGTTCTCAAAGCAGGTGGAGCTGTGTCCAACCTGTTAAAACTTTCATCACCTTGATTAGTGCAGCACAGAGAGGTGAGGAATTAGCCAGTTAAGAGACATGCATATCATGCAAACCATAAAGCAACATTTATACCTTGTCATATCCCCTACCTGATTACTTCAAATGACAGAATGAATAAATGGAGTTTCTAAAACCTTTAAGCAGAAACTTCCTATGCTTATCTTCTTCTTGTTTAAGCAAACAGGGAGAACTAAACCAACGAAGTGTCTAGTTCTGATGCATAGAATTATTTAATCCCAGAAATGGAGGATGTTGTAAAGAGAACATGGTCCAATCAGTTTAAACGAAATATTAATTATGCATATGGTTGATACAGATAAAACTTATACATATATATGCATACTGGGCACTCTTATCCAGCTACAGGTTGCCATCACATTTCCCTAAGCCTGTGACACCAGCTTCCGTGCTCTCCCTTTTCTCTGTCTGTGTCAAGCACATGACTGGATTAATTCATTTAAAGTGAAGAAGGATTAAGATGCTCAAAGAGAAGCATGTCCTTCAGCAGTTTGCTGGACAAAGGCCAGAGACATGAAATGTTGCTCCTGTCTTATCACATACATGAAACATCCACTAATAAACAAATAAAACAGGCTCTGTCAAGTGCCAATGGCATTTTTTTTCCCCCAGTTTGCTAACCTACATTGTCCACTGCAGATCTTTTTGGATGCCAACGAGGAGAAAACTTCATTAAAGTGGTCAACATTTTGGTATTCATTTCATTCCAAATTACAACTTTAAGAACGATTTCTCCTTGAATCTTGCTTTTGTGTGTGTCTTGGCACCTACAATGACACCATTTGTAGAGCCCTGAGAGGAGAAGTGCTGACACACAAAGCTTCACTCCAGCTATGGGAAAGTGCCATTATAATTAACTCCAGGGATTCTCTTCGTTGCTGGTAAAATTATGTGTTTTCCCCCTGTAATCTGAAAAATGGATTGAATTTTTGCCCCAACCTTTACTTTTCACTTCACATGCATTAAAAATATAGCTATATGTATCTTTTAACTGCAGTCCTCTGCCAAAACTTGTACAAGCAGCAGTTAAAATAATATGTTTCTCCTAATTTATGCAAGGAATGGAAAAGCACTTGCACTAACACTACAGATGGCTGTGCCCTGTCTGTAGCAGCCATGTAAACACTTTGATGGAGATGTGAAGCTTCTGTGGTCTTACAATACAGCTACAGCACCTACCAGCTCTACTGGTCTGAAAACAATGGCCCTGCCACTCTGAGAGTGCCTGATGGACAAACTATTTCTGTTACATTACTGTTATGTTTTCCAGAGCACTTGAGAAATCAATGATGCATGAGCCTGGCTAATGCTGAGAAAAGATGCTGAAGATCTATATGGATTGCGTGGTGAATAACCTTGTTTTCCCAGCATGCCAGGCACATCCTGTACCACCAAATATCACTAATATTAGCTGCTGCCCCTGGTAAAAAATAATCTGCTAAGAATATGGACAAGAGATTGTGTCCACATTGAGTGGGAAGGATGGCAGTGTGATCAACAAACAGGGATCTTTCCCCTGTGTCAACAAGCTTTGGATAAAACTTTCAGCTATCAGGACCTGCCTGTGCCCATCAATTCCACCCTCAAAGGCTACCCTGGTGGGGAGCACCATTCAAGTGGACCATTCAAGTCTAGAGAAAACAGGGTTGCAACATGACAGCCAAAGCACAGCAGCCATCCAAAACACATGGGGCTGACCAGGTTAGCCAGGTCCTCTGTGAAATGGCTCTTCATGCTATTTATTCCTCTTTGGTGGCAATTCAAACAGCTTTCTTCTGGTGCTTAAACAGAAATGTAAGAAAAAGAACCACTGAAAATAACCACCACAGTACCAAAGAGCTGAAAAGACCCCATTATCCTGCAGTATGTGAACAAACACCTTCCCACCTCTAAACATTTGGTTGCATTGAGTGTCACAGCATCTTGGGCGTGTGCATGTATCTCTGGCAGGTTCGGCATCTAAGCAGTGTCCCTAGTGAGCAAATACCTTCTGCTCACTTGAGCATATTTCACTGGATGGGAAAGATCAGTGTCATATAAAACATCTGCAGAGTAGGTAAGTCACTGGTAAACCCTATTTCAGCCCCTCCTCCTGCTGTTTGGAGCATACACTGCACATTCTGTAAATAAGGAGCCTTTTTATGCACAGAGAGGGTGTCTGATGAATGGCAAAGAGATATAAATTGTAGGGAGATAACCCTAGAAACTGCACTGGATTCTTTTCTCCCATAAATAAGGTGGCTTTTAACCTGAGGATGAACATTCAAGTCTTGTGCTGAAGCATGTCACAGCGAACTTCCTTGCTGTGTTACCTTGGTGGACTTTCACAGTAGAGGCAATCCAGGCTGTGCAATGGCTTTGGATGGAAATGCAGAACTGAAACACTAAAGAGTTCCACTTTGTAGAAAATTGCTCTTCATAAAAGAGCAAAAAAAAATCTTGGGCTACAACAGAGGCCCTATGGTACTTTCTGCCCTGGGCCAGCTGTTTGTCAGAGTTTGTGGCAACAGCCAGGGTGCATGAACTGCCCAGATCTCACGCCCTCCCAAGCTCTTTCCTCCACTGTTTAATAATTTTTTTTTTTTTTTTTTTTGTGAGGCTCCTCCCAGTTATAAGCTCCAGCTCTGGCTTTCCATTAATTCCACTTAAGAACCGGACTGGTGGTTTGGACAATTAATAGCCGAGTAAGTGAAGGAGCCTTTCACCTCTGGGTTGAAAGTTCAGACCCAGAGCACAGCAATAGTCTGAGGAAGTCATTAGCAACAGATGGCTCATCTGCAGCCAGCTGACATGTGCTGGGTACCCCCTCACTCCCCTTCTTGCTGCACAAGGCACCGTGTCACCAGCTCCCACGTCCTCTGAGCTCCCATGGTTACAGGGACAGGCTGATCCAGGCAGGGGAGGGCTCCTCACCCCTTCCAGGCTCCATAGCATGGTGTTGCCCAGTGCTGGGGGTGACACCAGTTTGTCCCAGTCCTGTGCTTGACACAAACCCAGTGAGTTCAGTGAGAATCTGCAGGCCGGACAGGCTGACCAGGGCTCGTGTCCAGCCCAGACTCTGCTCGAGGTGGATGGACAAGGTCAAGATAGCAGCTTGGCCAGCCCACCTTGGACAAATTAAAAAGCTTTTTCATTCATATTCAGACTGAAGTCTTATTTCTTATGTAGCTTAAGTTACATTCTAACCTGGAATTATGTACTCTCTGTGACCCAAACTAATGTCTGTTTTTGTCATCTATGTCAGCCTGAATGCAGAGAGAATTCAGTGCTGCAGGAAGTTGTTGGATTCTTGGAACTGGATACTGGAAAAAGAAGAACCTCTGCCCCTCACACAGCTGCCTGAAGGACCACGCAGAGGCATGCACCCCTCATCTGCCCCTACCCAGGGCTGGGAACCCTGCTTATGCCACCTCCATGAATATCTTAATGTATGCACTGTCTGCAGATACTGCAAACAACATCTTGCCATTTGATTCCTACACCTACAATGCTGCACACGTGGGGATGCCATAAAAAATTCAATCATCATCTCGAAGTCAAATTCACATTCAAAATGCATTTCCATTCTGCCCTCTGCCCTCCACACAGATGATTCCAGGTAGATGCAGGAAGCTTGCACCTGTATTTCATGGGGACTTGCTCCCCTCAGTACTCTGCTGACTGCCGAGATGCAAAAAAATGCCCAGAAGGTTCTTGGTAAATAATATTTTTTGTTGTGTGGGCTACTCTGTGCAGGTGGGAGTCAAATCCTCATAATCCTAAGTGCCCTCTGCATCCCCATGCCTGAGTTAGAGACCTTGCAGAAGAAACAATTCAGGTTTTCCTCAACTGGCAGAGCAGTTCTTTAGAGCAAAACTGTCATCACCAGTGTCCTGAGCTGATACTGTGAATGGTGACAAGCATGGGGAGGTTAAGATGAGGACATCCATTTCACTCTATTTCTGGTACAAGGACAATAACCACTGGTCAAAGGAGAGGGCAGACAGTTCAGCATGGTGGCATTTGGCAATGCTGCAGCTAAATCTGACTGGGCTCATGAGTCACGTGTCCTTCTAGCATGGCATCAGACAAATATCTGAACTGCAGCCTACAAAGAGTCCTTTCTTTCTATTTTAAGAGCTGTGTGAACAAAACTAGAATACTGCAGCTATTTTCCATTATGATTTATCTCTCTTAGACACTTAGAGTCTGATCTGACTGTGCAGCAAAATTCCAAGCTTGGACAAATCCTCTTCTCATGATCAGTGACTTCTGGTGAGAAATCCCAAAGTGGGGAAAAAGCATGAAAAGAGTACAGAAGTTGTTGGTGATGACAGAGAGAAAGAATAAGTAAAGGTAGAGAAATAAATGCAGGAGATGATATGTCCAAACTCATCATTGGAAAGGAAAGAAGATATCAAGAAGTGCAATCACAGATGTGAAAAGAAAGCTAGAGGCTATTTGAGCCATCTGAAAACATGCAGTGTGTCATACAGCTCTATAAATGAGATTGGAAACAAATGACAGTGTGACTTCCAAAACAGCTCATGGTGCTCTTTAGATCAGCTGGACCTGACATATCCAGCCTGAATAGCAGGATGCCTCTGGCCACTAAGAGAAAGAAGCTTTAGATTAAACTCAAAATTTACTCTCTTTGGTGAAACCTCTCTTCCAGGGCAGTGGCTCTGCTCCCCTCAGTGTTAAATGTCTCCTGGTTCTACCTGAAATTGCACCAGCCTGCAAGGGAGGTCTCCTCCACCATCAGTCTGAATCCAGAACTTTTCTGATTCTGTTACAGAAAGGAGCTTTATTTTTCTCAAGCCAGGCTGAAAACCAACAGGTGTCTCTTTTCCTAACCTCCACATTTTATGAAGTCACTTAAGAAGTTCAGAGTCTCTAATGCTGTTTCCTGAGGCAGGGTATTTAATTCTGCAGTACAATAGTCTTTTGAAGAAGATACTGTCTGCTGAAAAATGACCCATTCTGCTTTAAAAGTAGGAAATAAAGCTTCAGGTGTCAAATCATGGTACTTTCATTCAGTGAAACAAGACAGCACACTTCAAAAGATTCACAATAAAGCCCAGCAAATAACTTTTTCTCAGGATTTGCCCATAATTGACTGAATTCTAGCAGAGAAAAGAGATAATGAGAGGCTGCTCATCGCTTGACCCAGGCCAGCAGCAGTGCTGTAGGGCTGTATCTAGAGAGAAAATTGCATCAGCCCTCTCCTTCCAGAGCAGGGTTTTAAGTGTTAAACTCTTGCAGCTATCCTACTGTTGGAGCACACTCATGGGGGCTTGTTCCAGATCTTTCAGCCTGTCACTTGCCCCCAAGAGAATATTTCTTGTTTATGTTTCAAATAAAAAGTTACCTTCCCCCCTCCCCCAATGAATTCACTAACACAAACGTCCTCAGTGCAGAATTTCTAACACTGACAGTACTGTACATCTTTCTCTCTCTGGGGTATTGCTCTCTTCTTTGTAATAAACCAGGTCTGCCGTGGTGGGAAAATTCTCAGCCTTACCTTATACTCAGCAGCTCCCTTTTTGCTTGAGAAGCAATAGAGAAATACACTGGAAACTGTTCCCATTCCCTGTACTTATTTTATTATTCAGACAAATGTGAATCACTAATCAGCATCTAGCTTAAATCACCACAAACTTCCTGACTAGCTTGCTTTGTCTTTTCTCTAGGCAGCCAGCCCAGCTGGTTCCCATAGGTACTAGCAAAATAAAACCCTGAGAGACAGAGATCTAACATTTGATTTTTGCAAGCAGAAGCTTCTGGTACTGCAACCCAATAAAGCATCAATCAGCACCCAGCAATGTTCCTTTCTTCTGCTGCATCAGCCCATCCCCTCCCTGACCTGCAATCCCACCAGAGGGTAGGAACCTCATTGAAATATTGACCAAAATAAAACCCATTCCCATCAAGACACACTGTTACCGTGGGTTATAATTTTGTTAATTCATTATTATGCACAGTGACAGCCAAAGCCCAGTGGTGGCAGTCTTCAAGGCTATCCCTTTCCACATGGTTTTTGTGCTCAGGCAGCATGGAAAGAGAAGACCACATCAGCTGGGAAAGCTCCACTGGCAGTAATGGCACTCCCTCAAGCTCCTCATTCCTCGTGTTCAGAGAGATGTTGTTGGCATCTCTATTGCACATTTAGGGCTTTCTTTGCTTCCCTCTTTAGGTCATATTTAGAGAAAATGTTGGTTTCTTATCCAGAAACCCAGACATCTCTGAAGTGCATTCACCTGGCTTGCCTCAGGGAATGCAGCATTGCTCTAAGGGCAGAATGTGATGGGTATCATGGAGCCCATCACCATCACCTCATTTTGTATGTGAGAGAGAAAAAAAATTTGGCCTGGGATGGTACTTTCTGGTAGAACTAGGTATTTAAGGTATTATATTTGTTCATCTCAGGGACCAAACCACCTTTGAGAGAGGAGACTGACCATTTCAACCATCTCTTCCTGCTCGTCCCAGTTTTCCTATTGAGCCAGCCTGAAATCAGTGCCCAAAAAATGATTGATACCAAGCCTGGATGGGAAACAGAAAAAAGGGATCCAGAATAGCCTGCTGCCACACCTGACATGCAGACAGTGCTGCTCCACGCTCCACAGGCTCCATCAGCTCCAGATGAGCAGCTACCCTTAGTGAAGCAGCAACACTTCACCTGCGTCCCTTGACAAAAGAGATGAGTATCCATGAATGCAAGCACAGCACGAGCAGCAGCCCCCTGGGCTTTTGTATGGAGCCTGACCAGCTGCCAGGTGCCACTTTGGGTCTCCTTTTGGCCTTTGCCAGACAGGAGGAACTAAGCATGTTTAGACACCAAAGAAGTGTTCATTTTGCTTAACGTCATACACGCTGTTGGAGCTTGACTGCACCTGGATCCAGGAGAAGAGGTTGCAGTGGAGAAGTGAGTTACTCCAGGACTGCTGTGGGTTTTCTTTATCTGAGCAAAATGACCAGGAAGCTGCATACTGAATCACCCTGTGCAGGGCAGAACCTATAAAATGTCAAAGATTATTGCTTCTGGGAATCTTCTGTATAAACACCGGGGAGGAAAGAAAGTAGGAGCAGAGCTACTACTCTTTGTACAGCAAACACAGATAAAAAAAACTGAATGATCCAGAGGGGCCCTGCAGACTCCTGCACTTCAGCTGAAGCTCCACAGGACCAGGAAACCAGAATGATGCAGCCCAGGTGGTGTGACAAGAGATGCTGGTGTCTGCTGGGAGAGACTTGCAGTGGTGGCAGGAGTGGCTTCCTGGAAGATTTAACTCACTACTACTAGAGATGCATTGCTCTACTATGGCTCCCACCAACCTGTGTAAAAGTTCCACCTTCAAGCATTTTAAAACCAAGAACGAGTGAGAAACCTGACCCATTTGGCTCCCATCCTACTTTCTTATAGTTCTGTGTTGACAGTGTTAATGTTCTGAATGTTCTGGATGTTTTCCACAGCCTTTGTTTGGCCAGAATGTTCCATTAGTTACCTTTGCTACCATCTTAATGAAATGGGATCTTGCCATTCATTTTAAAGTGTTATGGACAAACTCAGGGAGAAAGAAATACAAATTGAAGAATAAAAGGGCAATCATATGCTTATGAATAGGAGTTCTGATGTTCTTTTTAAAAAGAGACATGTATAATGCAATTTATTTCACTGAATACAAATAGCTATGCTTTTGGGTACCAAACAAGTGAAAGCCAGACTTTAGATGGAGCACTGGGCTGGGAGTCAGGAGACTTGTCTTTCCCCTGCAGGGTGCTGCTGACTTGCTGCATGAGCTCAGGCATGTTTCTCACAGCCCAGACCTGCAGCAGTGTTTGAGCATCGCTGCGCTGAGCCCTGCAGTGCCAAAACAACACCATATCCTTGCAGATGAGTCCTGATGGTTTTGGCAGAGACAGATCCCCTCACTCTCTGTGGGTCTGTGTCTCAGGCAGGGGTGATGGAGATCTCAGTGCTGATGAAGCCCCAAACAGAGGATCCACAACTCAATCTCCCATCCAATTTTGGGCCAGCTTAGCCAGCGGCTGGGGGAGGCAAGTGGCAGAAGCTGGCAATACCTCAGGTGGCTGCAACTTCATTTGTTAAAACTCATCTTTAAAAACCATAAGCAGGGATATCAAAAGTGACAGAGCCAAAACTTCATTCCCCACCAACCTTCCGGCCCTTGGGGACCAGGGTTTGAAAGACACTTAAGATCCTTGGAAATGAATGTAGCTACTTCCAAAGCATATTTCAAAAACAGTCCTGAAACGGGATGAAGCTGTAAATCATATAAAATTGAAGCAGCATGAGGTGTTACAAGGCCTAAGCAGCTTTCAAAAGGTGACATCTGTCCATTCACCTTTGCTGTGTGTGCTCTCAGAATCAGTGATGTGATGCCACAAGCACAGCCCACCCTGAGGGTAGCCTGGTCCCATTTGTGCAGCGCTGTAATAGCAAGTTCTATTGAAGTGTCTTGAGAGTCCAGGTTTCCACCTTCCCAGCCCTTCTCCCATCCCCAAAATCTTATTAAGAACTTTCACCAAGGAGCACACAGGGGTTTTTTGGTGCAGCACACTAGGAAAACACTAAGTCTTTTCAAGATGCACCATAAACAAATATTTTTGTTCTCACAGTCATCAAGCCATTTGGGAAAACACTTTGCCGCTCACCTTCCAGAAGGCAGATGTCTGATCATCTGTTTAATTTACAAGCCTGTTTATCATAAACTTACAAAAGATTTTGCAAAATCGTTAGATGTTTCAATAATCACTTCACGAGAGAAAAAACAAGTGTGGCACAAAAGCTTTCTCTGTGATTGAAGAAGAAAGATGTAAAAAAAATGTGTTAGTAGTTCTTGAAGAGTTGCGGCAATCTCTGTGAGTCTAATTAGCTGAAAATAAGCCCTTTCTTTGACTTCTAAGGCAGAAGAAATGCAAAAGGAAGATCTATCTATTCAAGATCACAAATGGGACAGAAGTAATGCTGTGCATCTATTCCTTGGAGCATTCTGGATTATGCACAGTTCTTCAAGACCTAACCAAATCTGCATTTTTTTGGCCTTTAGCAAGATAAATTACAAGATGGTGAGTACTGCACATTCTATCCTGAAGTAAAATATCTATGTGTCTTCAGAGTGTCTTATTTTCACAGCTAAAATTAAGATTCAGGTCCAATCAGCACAGGCAGGTTTTTCAGCTGGAGCCAATGCTAAAAGAATGTTTACATTCTTCATCTGATTGTAGAAAATACCTAGAAAAATCTGTTCTTTGGTAACAGTGTCAGGTTTCAGCGCAAACCTTGACAGAGCAATAAAAATTAGTCTTTTTCTTTTTTTTTAATTTTTTTTTTTCCCTGCCAGACAGCACACAATGAGTACTTTATAACCCCAACAAGCTGTGCAGAATTAACATGACACTAGAGCTCTATTTGTTCAAGGAAGAGGCTCAGGACTGAGGGCCCAGAATTGGCAAATTTGACTTCCGTGGTTAATTGTTTTTCCACTGTGTGTTATCACAGCAATTTGAAAACACTGGCTAATTGGTTCCTACAATGGGGCTGTTACACTGATAAGCACAGCCTTCCCCACCATGGGCTTCAGCTACCCAGGCTGCACACCTGTGCGCGGCTGTTTCCATCCAAGCTCTCTGACTGGCCCTGAAAAGAGCAGTTCCCCATCCATCCTGTCCCTGCTCCCTCGTTCCCAGCTGTTCTCCTGGGTGCTTGCGAAGGTCGCTGCAGCTGCTGGGTGGGCGCTGAGCCAGGGGAAACCTCGCCCTCCCCATCCCTGTGCTCCTCCCCGCAGCTCCTGAGAGATGCACCCCTCAAACCCCTGTGGGCCTGCAGCAAACCTTGGGCGGGTTTGCTCCCAAGGTCAGGGGACACTTCAGGCTTTGGAAAGAGCCCAGGAACAGGCGTGGCATGGGCAGGTGGGGGTTTGTGTGCCTTCTGAGCTTCCTGGTACCCTGCAGCACGTGCACCGTGCCAGCTCCAGCAGCAGGCCATAATGGTTTCGGCAGGCTCAGGAACGAAACGGAAATTACTCTTGGATAAATTATTCAAATAATTGTTTCTATTTAAAGGGACTTTATGGACTTCTCAGTTAAATAAAATATGAAAGTGGCATGATGAAGCATGTAAGCACCCTCGCCCAAGCTAGGTGGGAGCAGGGGAGCAGGGCTTGGTTTAACATCCTCCCTTTGCTGACAGTTATGGGCCAGACACCGAAATCTTGCTCCAGGCAAAATGCTATGTTTTATCTTTTTTTCCTTTATAAAGGCAGCATAATGAGGGTCTGTTGAGGAATATCAGCAGCCTCCCGCTGGCTGTTGATTTGGGGCTTAGCCTGTTGTAAGATGTTTCAAATAGTGATAAAGGAACTGTGTGCACCGTGATGACAATGATGGGGCACTTCGAACAACATGTTCTCACCTGGTTCCTGGCATGGTCCAGCCTGCCCCAGAGAGCCTCTCCCAGCCTTGCCCAGTCACAGTTTGGGTCTCCAAACTGGGAGACATCTCATAGAATCACAGAAAATCCTGAGCTGGAAAGGACTCACCTGCGTCCCTTGACAAAAGAGATGGATCATCGAAGTCCAACTCCCGGCCTTGCACAGGACACCCAAAGAATTGCAATTATGTGTCTGAGAACATTGTCCAAACACCTTTGAGCTCTGTCAGGGTTTGTGCTGTGCTAATTGGAACTGTATTTTGAAGAGAAAAGTAATTAAAAGCATGGGCTTGAGCTATGTTATTTTCTAAAATCCAGAGAAGGGCCTTTTTAACCTATTTAAAGAAACAGCTGTCACCTCTTCACCCATTGACTCTTCATATGTAAAAGGGGAATAAGGATGTATTTTCTTTCCATCACCAGCTGTAAGTAGGAAGGTCACCTTATCTGCTGTCTTACCATGTGAAGATCCAACATTTTGTACACCACCCGGTTTCCCTTGCAGCTGGTAGACATTTCTGCAGTTTTATCAGCACTATGTCTAATTCCACATGGCCCAGTTTTCACAAATGTGTCTGGCTTGGCTTTGGTTCATTCTTTGTACAAAAGCATTAGCTAAACTGCTGGTGGTTTTCTTTCAAATCCTATTTATACTTCCCTCTCTCTAACTCTGTAAGCAGAATGATTTTTTCGGTTGTGTTTTTTTTTAATAGGGCAATTTATATCAACACCCCACCCTCCCATAAATATTGTTGTTATCTGTGATTAAGAGCATATGTCTCAGTCTGGTACATCCAATGCTATTGCAGAGTTATTTCCTAATTGTTCTTTTGCAGCAGAGCAGAGAATTGGATTTTAAATACGAGCTTTGTTTTGTAGGTCATGGGATGAAATTGGTTAGCAAACCTTGATAAACAAAATCAGCTGTTTTTTTGTTATTGTTTTGGATTAGACAGATTTATTTCTTTATCGCTTATTCAACAAGTCTTTTATCTCCAAGCATGGCTACCTGGTTGTAGATCACCTCTTTCACATACCCAAAGCTGCACTCTTGTTCCTCAGACACACCAAGAATTACAGATATTCTGATGTGGCCTTTTGCTGCAGCTTTATGTTCCTCAACCCTTCCCCATTCAAACATTTTAAAAGCTGCAGGTTAGATCTCAATATTACTGCTAAAAACTGGAACTGACAATTTTCTAATAAAAATGCAGCGGATGTTAAATGTCTTCCCTGCAGATAAACTACAAAATCAGTGTCTGTGGCATCAGGAATTCATACAGAAAAAGTTGCAAAGGTCTGAGAGCCATCCCCTGACATAGTTAGGACAGCCAGGGAGCAGGATAGCATCTCCTGTGGCCAGAGAGCTGTCCCTGCCTATGAGTATTGCAATTTCTGTCCAATTTTCCATTCAAGGCCACTCTGTGAGACATTTTTAAAGGACCCACAACATCCAAACACCAAATTTTTGGCTCTACCCTAATTAACGTCTCCTTAGCCATCCAATTCCTTCATCTGTAATTGGCTGTGCTCCTCTTGGGTAATGAATTTTTTCTACAACCAAATTTACCCACTGCTGTGGACTGTTTCTCGTTGTGTCACCCCCTGGCTTTGTGCAAAAGGGGCAGAACCAACTCTAGAAGTGAAACTACAGTGTTTGCTCCCCTTTTTGGGGAGCAAATTATTTTTGGGTGTTTCTCCTGTGCTCTTGGCACAAATTTGAATTTTAATTCAGGGTGCCTCATTATGGAGGCTAAATCCTTACATATAGTTGATGGAGATGGGCATTTTTTGCTGGGAGTTGTGCCAGGGCCCCAACAATTGCCCTAAACTGTGCATGTCTCCCACAAGACTGCTGCACATCTCAGCTCTCCAAATGGAGACAGCAGCCAGGAGCAGAGCTGTATTCCTGAGCAACTAAAGGCTCTAAGACCCTTGTAGCAAGTCTCATGTTTTCTGCACCAACAGGGTTAAAAGATGCAAGGGAAAGCACTTCGTAGGGGCCAGAGGGACTTGGCTGAGTGCAAGCCTGGAAGGAAGGAAGGATGCAGTGGGCAGAGACAGAGACGGGGCTATAAATCCTTTTTATTTCTGCTGTGCCTTACTGAGTGTCTGTGCAATTTCTGTTTCAGAAATCAAACATTTTGTTTATGTTCAGTAAAGCCTGGCCTTCCAGAGCTGAAAGGCTGATCCTCCATGGGAAGGAAAGGCCTGGGCCTGTTTGCTCTGAGGCCTCGGCCACCCCAGTATTGACTTTGCATGACCCATGGTGGCCTTGGGGTCTGAACGCATCACCTGAAATGTTCCTGGAGCCAGAAAGTCACACTGGCAGCTGGCATGTCCTTTACAGGGGAAAACACAGGGATGTCTGGAGAACTGGCAGCTGCCATGAGAAGTGTGCGAGGTGGGCAGAAAGATGAGCAGGAGCTTCATGGTCTCCAGCCACACTGAGGAGTAGAGCTACCCTCCCTCTCCTCACAGCTAGCTGAAATAAAATTTGGGAAATCTACTTTTTCAGAAAATCCAGGGAGATGGGAGAAGTACCTCAGCTGTGCTGTATCTGAAGGCAGCAGTAGAGCTGCTTGTGCTCTTTGTGAAGCAAGGGAGAGAGACAATGGAGGAAAGGAATGTGGCAATATCCTTCATGATTTATCTCTCATGTATGACTTATTGGCTAGAATATATGTTCAGGTGACAAGGAAAAGGAATAATGTAATTACTCCTGCCTTAGCTGCAAGCACAATGAATCTACCTGTTGTTTTCACTGGAGACATCTAATTAAGTGAGGCAGGGACTGAGGAAGGAAGGAAGGAAGTAGCATGAAATATACACATCAGAACCTGCATTTAATGTTGAGGAGCTTATCATATGGGTTATTAAACTCTTACTACTCTACTTCTTCCCCAAGTCCATGTGAATCCCTCTCCCCACAGCAGCAATCATCCCAGGCTCTCCAAGAAAGTGGGTGAGCACCACTTGATTGCAGTGGCTGGTGCTGGTTCAGCCCACTCTGCCCCCACCACGCCCCGTGGAAAGAGCTTGTGTCAAATCACAGACAGAAAAAGCAAGCCAAGGTGCTGCAAACGGATTTGGCACCATCCATCAGCTCCAATTTGAAGTGCTCGTTTCCTTCTCTCTTCTGTTCAAAGCCCTTCTGGAGGCCGCCAGCTGTGACTCACGTGAGCAGGGATTTATTGTTAACCAGGGCCATGCACACTATAAACAAGGGGCTTTGCATCAGGACCTTCAAAAAACACAGAAATCCCCAAAACTTACAGATTAAGGGCCCCAGCATCTGGCCTTGGGAAAAGAAACTTTGCCCCAAACACTGTCTATGGACTGTTGTTGCTGTAAAGGGTAATACATGTCAGTCTTAATTTATTTTCAGGCACTCATAACTCAGTAGTGGGATCTTATTTTTATTGTTCAAGTAAGGTGTCAAGCTTGTTTTATTACATTTTTAACAACCAGAATGTGTAAATAAAAGAAGAGAAAAAATGCTACTGGGCCATTTGGCCTTTTGGGTTTTAAATGACTTATAGAGTTTTCTGCTGAGAATGTCCAACATTATTTTCACCAGGACCCCTAAGAGTTCTTGCTCTATCCAGTTTTGTCAGGCAGGGAGGCTTTACCACATATATTCCAGAAAACTTAAATGAGAAAAAAGAGAGAAAAGAAGGGAAATCCACGGTGGCTGCTCCGGATATTTTTCTCCTTGTTTCTTGTCAGCAAATTAGAGAATTTTGACCAGCTCATTTAACGTATTAAAAAGGTCTTTTGTAACTTTAAAGTAGCCAAGATACCGTAATAATACTAGAAAACCTCACACAATAGTAGACAAAAAATGGCTAAGAGCTTTTATTATGGAATCATATGAAGCCAATGGACTGTGCACAAAAAGGCATTTCAGCATGAAGGCACTCTGTCCATCACTGGGTCATCAGCCCTCTGGCTATTTGTTCTGATAACAGCTCCAGTGAAACTGGAGCTTTCTGGGAGTATGTGATTTTTGTCATTGACTCCAGCAGAGCCATGATTTGGCTGCTCAAGGTGTGAGGCTAATGGGACTGAGAGGCGAGCAGTGAGAGTGGGAAGGTGTCAGTCAGCTGAGTAAATAAAAGCAGCCAGAAGGAGGAGGTCAAAGCATCCCTCTGCCAGCACTGAACAATTTGGGATGGCAGAAGCAGAGGATTGTCTGGGTGGTGCAGGGTGTGAGACTGACTAGTGCCAAGGGGAGCTGAGATAAAAAGAGAAGCAGAGAGCTGCTTTTGGCTCTGACACAGCATCTGTCCTGCAGGAGGAAGGAACAGGCTTCATTTCCTACTAATTAATTAATAGGGTTCAGCCCATTTTGGGCAAGTTCATCCCAAACTATATAGCATCCATGTGCCCTGCCAACATTCAGCAATGAACTTAAACTTGCATGATGATTCCTCAGGTGTGACTGTTCCCACCTGCCTCATTCTGTAGGGACTTCTGCATCTTTAAGGGGATTACACATAAGCATGAATGCTTTGCTCGAAGGGCCATAGCTTTATTAGCAGTGTGAGGTTTGTGTGGAGCTTTGAAAGGACCAGAAGTTCCCATTGCAGACTCAAGTATGGCTCAGTTTTACTCATGTCATGTTATCCTTTATGGTACATGACCAGCTCGTTCTCATCTGTGCTCTTTGAACTCATCAGAGGCATGCACATGGCTGGAAAAGAAGGATTTTGCGTTGATTGACAAAAATGGTGAGTTCATGTGAGGTTTTTGGTCATAAGGTGCATTTAGTCAATCAAAAGCTGGACTTTGAAAGGTTTGTGGGAAGGAAATGTTGATAAAAATGGGAAGGAGGCAGTGGTGGTGCAAGAGGGGAGGAAATAAATGATTTATGTTGAAGCCAAGGCAGCTGATCTGAAAGAGATAATTATTCTTCTATAACTGGCCAGGGAATGGGGGACCCATTATGTGGATGAATGGAGACAGCAGAAGCAATTTGTCAGCCTGACTTGTTTGAGTGAGTAACTTCAATTTCTCCTTGTTTTCTTCTAGGTGATTTTTCTTTTATCGCCACGTAGGAATGTGTTTTACATTTCAAGTTCTCCTGATGTTTGCCTCAGTGAGGGAAGAGAAAAAGGAGGACTTTTTCATGAACACCAGCCATATTTTTTTGCAGCAGTGCCCACTGGCACTACAGAAACTACATGCACATTGTGCCAGTTGTTCCCAGTTTTTGGGGGATTTCAGCCTTGGCTGTAAAAGATTCCTTACCAAAGAAAATTTGGAATTCAAAAAGCAGTCCAGGAGCAGATTATTTAATTGTTCTTTTTCAGTAGATATATTTTCTTTTTTGATTGAACAAAAGCTGTTTCTAAAGCTTTCACTTTACAAACCTAAAGCCACATGGCATGTGAATATTGAGCATTACACTCCCAAATGTCTGGGTTTGTTTCTGAGGGCATTTGTGGCAACACGTCCTACATATTCTATAGTGCTAAATTCTTCCACTTTTTCTAAGGAGCAAGTCACCTCCAGGATTGGGAATGAAAAGCCAGACATGGGGCTGGATGAAGATGAAGCACATGGATGGAGATAAAGCACAGAAAGAACTCCTGTGGCTCTGCACCCAGTCATGTCTGGCCCCCTGCAATACCCCCGGTGGCAACCAACCCCAACGGTGTCCCTCTTGGAAAACTTTAAACTGGCTGAATGCCATGAAAAAGGTCCTTCAGGAATGATGTTCATCAGCATGGTGTCTCCTGTATGCCAAAAGCCCATGTGGATTCAAACCCATTTTTTGCCTCAGATCCCCTCAGGGCTGGGGAGCATTTGCTGGGCAGACCTGGCACATGTGGCCATCCTGAGCTCCCAATGTTGTCTGCTCTCTTCCTGGTGTAGGCTAGTGGTTAATCCACTCTCTAGGTGAGGGATCTCCACTTAATTCCTCCTTCTGCCCAAACAGGTACACACCAGCATCCCTGACTTACAGAAGAGTGTCTCAGCTGACAGCCTGCATTTCCTCACATTCTAGTTCTGGGTTTTTGGGTTCCTGCTTGTGAGATGGAAAAGAAGGGCTTGGATCACCTCAGGTGAAAAGTAGAATTGCTCCTGATTCTCCTGCTTTGGAGGTTCATCCTTTAAGACTATTAAAGTCTAGACTGTGAGGTATGGAAAAAGCATTTTTCTTGATTGTGTTTTATAAGAAAAGAGCAAACTCTGTTCTTTGAATGGAAGAAACCCTCAGGTGGACACCTGATTTTTCACTGATTTGGTCTTTTAGTGACCCTAGGGACTGGTGAAAATTTTAAGAGCACCCAAAATTATGACAGCTCTTGGAAAAAGCTCCCTCTGGTATAAGCCTGGCTTTACTACAGGGAGAGCCTGTCCTGCTCCAGACATTGCACCATTTTCCTTTTGCAGCTCCCCAGTGACCCCAAGGAGGAACTGTAAGTGCACCCTTCCACCTACTTTCTGTGCCTACTCCTTGTTACCTGCTAAACTAAACTCTGACTTCAGTGGTTACAAAGAGTAATTATTCCACACCCTCATCAGCCTTGACAAGGAAATTCAAGATTGGGTGTCCTTATGGTTTCCTTTGGAGGGTCTGGCCAAGCTCTCAAGCACTGTCTTCTGTCTTCAGATGCATTTGGCTGTCCCCTTTGGATGAGGAGACCTCCTCCTCACTCACCTGTTGTGCGGCCACAGCTCCCTGGAGGGAAGCAGGCACTCCCAGGGACAGAGCTTCAGCTGGCCTGTTCTGGGCACCTTCTTTGTAATTAAATAAACTGTGTGCGTGCCAAAAATGTCTGTTGCTCTCCACTGGATGTAAAAGGTGAGAAGCTGAGATGCAACCAGATTAATTGGGCACACCTGATGTAACTTCCCTGAGATCTTTCTTGCAGCAGTTTGGGGAGAAATAGCAGAAAATGCTATTTTCTTTGTCACCTTCTTTCTCTTAGGTACAGTACCAAGGGGGCAGGGAAAAGGAACAGCAAAGGAACAGCAATGGGAGGTGTGTGATTTACTTGATCCCTTGGCTGCATTTGGTGTTTAGATAAGTCACGTTTCTTATATCTTTTGCCTGGATGAGCTCATAAGTGCAAATACTTGCAGCTTCAAATGTGTCCATTCATTATTGAACAGGAAAGGGTAGTGGAGCGCTTCTGTCAGAGGCTGGAAATCATAAAAGACATAAGTGATGGTAGTATAAACCAAGCTGTTATCAGAGGAAGAAGGGGGGTGGGAGGGAGGAAGGCAACCCTCCTGCATTTATTCCTCTGAGACACAATTAAAACCCTGAACTAAGATTTTCAGAAAGGACCAGGTTATTGCCTCTGCTTCATGTGCCACACTTACAATGAATTATGAATTTGCAACAGAAGGAAAGTCTTTCATCCCAGCTTTAGCTATTTGACTCAAAGTTTAAAACTAATGAACCCATGGGGCCCCCTTCTCCATGGGCACCAGTGCAAGCCACTGGTGTTGGAATGGAGCAAAGCCTGGGTGAGGGGAGGGAGAGCATCACCTCAGTGTGGGGCATAGATGTGCAAATTCAGACTTGAGGTGGCTCAGAGTGAGACCAACCATGTGGGATTAGTTCAGAGTTGTTGCTACACACCCAGAGGGAATGCCTTCTCTTTCAAAGGCAGCTAATTCATTTTTCATGATGGTTTGGACTTGGCCTTCTTNTAATAAGTGTCTGTCTCAGGTTGGAATATGAAAAAAGATATTTCGAAATTAAAAGCCAGGCTTTATATAGCAGATACTTTCCATTCCTCTCCCTCAAAATAAAAAATAAAAATGTAGGCCCAAAGTTTGTAAAGATTCAGATTACTCATGAAAAATGGACAGTGCCTTTCTTCAGCTAAAAGAGTTACTCTCTGTCAACCTAAATGCACTTTTATTTAATGTATTTAACCAGATGAGCACCCCAGGCAGCCACAAATGAAACACCAATCACAGAGCTTATGCCTGGAAGCCCTAAGACATCTTTCTCTCTGTTTGATATGACTGACACATCCCATCCTTGCCATAATATAATCATCATTGTGTTTCTAAACAGTCAAGGATTGTAGAATTTAAAATTCTCTGGCTGGAGATGAAATTTTCTGTTCATTGTAGGAGTTAATGCTTTTTTATTAGGGAAGTTAATGTAATATTGATTTTGTGCAGGGGAAAAAATATGTTGCCATATTGTGATAGATGCAAAAGGTGAAAAGGCTTCATAAAAAGAGATTAATATTTTTTATTCATTTAAAAAAACATTCCCAGCAAATGTGCAATTGCCCAACATGTGAAGATTTTTCTATGAGGTTAAACATTTTACACTGTTCTTACAGCTACAACTCTTTTTTTCCCTTTCCAAACACACACATAAGAGAAATGTTATTCCTCGCTATGAAGTGTTAAAGTTAGGTAGCAGATGTGATGGTATCAGCCAATATGTTGCTTTTAATGATCTCACTCATACATTATGAATGAGGAAATTGCAAGGCAGGAAAACATAGTGAACATAATCTTTAACTGTTCAGCTACTAAAGAGCTTTCTACCTGAAAGTTACAGTCCCTCTGACTTTCCTGTTTGTAACAACTTGACATCATGCTTGGCTTTACACCAGCATAAACCAGAGATGTGGTCAAACCACAAGCTGTGTTAATAGGTTTTCATGAGTTTAAAAAACTCTCAAAATCCAGCCTTTAGATGCAGTCCACCTGGTTACATCCTGATAAAATGAACCCACTAATTTCAAAGCAGCATGTTTGCCCACCAGACCTCAGCCTGGCAGGAGATGTGCCATGAGTTTTGATGCCTGCATTTATCACATCTTGGTTCTTCAGGATGGGCTGCTTAGTTTGCTGCTCCTCTTTGAGATGGCACCAGGAAAGAGAGTGCTGAGGGCTCCTCTGTCAGCCACAAGCTCTTCCTTATTCAGGGCTGGACAAGCCAGGCCATGGATGCTGGGACAGCCAGCCTGACCAGCAGTGCAGCCAGGCACCAGTGGATGGGGCCCCATTCACACCATGCCAGGCTCACAGGGGCTCCCTGGCCCCACATCCCTGCTCAGCTGGGTGCCACTTTCCCTGACAAACAGGCACTGCCTCTTCTCTGCTCAGGGTTTTGCCTTCACTCTTTTTTCTCTCCATTTCCTTCCTCGCCCTGGAGAACCAGGACCTAGCTGTAAAGGCATCCCATAAAATGCTCCAGACAATTGCCTCATTTGTTCTTTCTTCTTGGACTGATATTTTAGCCCTGAACTTCCAGAGATGAGAATCAGCTGTAAATCCTCTAAGGCTGCAGGAAACTGCTGTGCCTTACGCCCTGTCCTTCCTGCCTTATCACTGCAGGATGTGAGAAGAGATTATTGACTCCTGCTCACAACAGCCTTTTGGGTCCCTGAAAAATCCACACTCCCTCCAGCCAGGTTTCTGGCCCTTGGGGTCCTGGAATGGTTGTTGCTGGCTGACCCGTGCCATGACCCATTGCCCCATCCCTGGCAGTGTTCAAAGCCAGGTTGGATAAGGCCTGGTCGAGCACCCTGGTCTAGAGAGAGATGTCCCGGCCATGGTAGGGGGGTTTGGGAATTAGATGGACTTTAGGGTCAGTTCCAACCCTCAGCATTCTATGATTCTGTGTCCCATCACAACCATGCCTGTGCAGGAGCCCACCATGAGCACTGAGAGCTGTCAGTAAACCACAACCTGACTCCTCTTCCTGCTTACAGGCTGTTTAAAGGACATTCCCAATTCTCCTTATAGAAATCAGCCTCTTTCCAGCCTTCCACTTCAATAGTTTGCTAAATATATTGGGATGTATCCCCTTTCCTTCACATAGGATTGCAACACTCTCCTTGTTCCATAAAGGATTTGGAAGATTTTTCTTATTTGCATTAATTGTGTAACAAAGGCATGTCCATATCCTCCAGTTTGGGGGCTGTTGGTGTCAGAGAACAGGGAACACAGAGCTTCTTCCTGTGCTGCTCTCATGCTTTTCAGCCAAGAGCAGTGTAGGGGAACACAGCAGAAGAAAGAAAAAATAACTCCACCAAGCAAGGAAATGCTTGGAATAAACTTCTGCAACTTTCAAGCCTGAATTTTCTTTGTGTAAAATCATCTAAAATCCAAGCAGGAATCACAGGAAGAAATGCTGCAGCTACTGCTTTGCAGGAAATTAAATTAGATCATAATTTCTCTTACTAATTTTAGGAAACCATGACTCTAGATCACTTTCTGGATTATATTTTTATGCAAATATTTTAATGTGGATGATATACTGGAAGACTGGTATTCATTGCCGTACTAAAAAAAAAAAAGAATATTTACTTCTGGTTCAGGAGACAGTTTGTGTATGGAGGGCAGCCAGAAGTAGAATGTCAGAAATGTTGATTTTATCCCTTGTAGGCAGGTATGCTGAGCCACTCCTCTCTTCACAGCATGGCACACATTCATGAAGTAAAAGAAAAAGCATACAGAAATCACCTCCCAGCAGGATTCCCTTGTTTTTGGCATAAGGATTAGTGAAGACAAGATGGGAAACACAACGTGCAAAGGAAGAAGATGGGCAGAAAAGCAGCCCACTGCTCCTTCTGGTGCTGCAGAACACCCTCACATCACCATATGAGCACCACACAATATGTGGCATGGCTGGATGCTTGCAAACATCTGGGGCAGCCACCAAATCTAGACCTGTGTCCTCTCAGACATGGTCCCTGCTGAGAACATCTTGGATCTGACACATCCTCCCTCCCCACTGGCCATCCAGGCAGGCAGTGATCCTGCAGGGATGTCCTCTGCAGGGCTTCATCCCACCTGCTGCAGCCAGGATCAGGTGAACACAGAGGTCCTGAACTCCTGCTGCCAGGGGAGCTTTGAGAGGGGCACCTGAGCTGGGTTTGATTAGAGGAGGTTTTTCAGGTGGTGCTGGGCCCACAGCATGGGCAGGCTCTGGGAGCTTAGGGAAGTCCCTGCCTCAGGAGGGTTCAGTCCTTCCTTGAGGCTGAAGAGCAAATAGAAATTGCTACAGGGGGAACATCTGCCATCCCAACTTTGTGTTGAGGTCGCCTCTGAAAGTCAGAAGATGCAAGTTTAGGATTATGCCTTAAAGAAATCAACTCTTGGCCACAACACCCATTCTGTCCTCCTGCTGCTTCCTTCAGACACGTTGCCTCACAGCCAGTGGCAGTGATCCAAGGCTAGATGTGATAAAGTGTGACCTTCCTTCCTATTCCTCATCACTCTTCCTTTTTTTCATTAAATCCCTCTGCCTCCCACTTGCCACTTGGAGTGAGACAATGACTCATTTGTTTATAAATTCATCTACTTATACTCTGCTTTCCCATTCTCTGCTTCTGTATATTTTATGTCTCTACAACTTCCATGACTAAAATCATCTTTAATTAAGAAGCTTCTTCGAATCTGGACTTTTGACACATTAAGCTGCATTTTTTTCATCATATTA
The DNA here is from genome assembly GCA_013397195.1 of Hylia prasina. NCBI lineage: Eukaryota > Metazoa > Chordata > Aves > Passeriformes > Sylviidae > Hylia > Hylia prasina. The sequence continues at coordinate 603,864 of VYXD01002847.1, forward strand.
TAGTTAGATGCCTTCAAGAAGAGATAGTTGCCTGCTTTTTAATCACTATGCTAATATTTATATATTGGAAAAATGACAGTGTTTAATTTCTCTTGAGGAAAAAAAATAGTGAAAGGTCTTTAAATAAAAGACACAGGCTCTGTAAAGAAGACTTTGTGTACCACTGCACACCTGTGATGGATGCACACCCCTTAACCAAATTTGGTACAGGCTCCAGAGGGGATAAAATTGTGAGGCACAGATGGGCCAAGAACTCCTCCAGGAAACACACAAAGGAACAGAGTGACCCAGTGAGCATCAATGCATATGAGCTGGGAACACCAATCATGCAATTAACAGATGAATAGAGGGTGGTTTTTCCAAGACTCATTTATCAAGGAACAAAGAAATTTGTGGGTACAAGGAGTTTCATGCATACTTTTCCCATTGTATCAATCTGACTATAGGCCAACCATTTTATTCTGTAAATATGACAGCCTAAGTGAGCCTTCTCCCGGCCAGGCAGTGTGACTGCCTGGTGGGGATCTGCCTGGAGCTGGAACACCTCTCAAGGTTGCTCCTTGAGGCAGTGACCTTCTACTAATACCAGATCTTGGCATTAATCCAATTCAAGTTCTTTCTAAATTGCAGCTGGACTGCAGACCAGGTGAGTCTCCTCTTGAGCAGGGTTTGATGTTCCTGTACTGAGACTGAGATCTTTCCTAGCTAAAGGCACAGTGACCCCTTACTCACAGCAGGTCCTCAGCAAGCTGAATTCACACCAGAGAAATCCACAGAGCCAAATCCATTAGACATAAGCCATGCCCAAGTCTGAGAATGAGATGGGCTCAAGATGTACCTAAGCTCCATCAGGAGTTTAAAAGGCACAAGATTTCACTCTGAACCTCGTGATTCAACAGGAAAGTCTCGCTTACCCTTTTGCATCTTCAGCTTCTGTTTAATATTAATTCTAGCTCGATTCTAACTTGATTTTCCTCTGTATGTTTTTTCCATGCAGTAAATAATAAAGTGAACCTTGCCATTGGAATTTGTTAGTTGCACTTTCACAAGTTTGTATTAAGTCACTTTTGCTAATAATACCTTTGGTGGTAATTCTTTAAAACTTATCCATGACAATACCATGACATACTATTGTTCTGCATAAGGCAATGCAGTGAAGACCTCTTGGCCCTGCTGTGTAAACTCTTTGTACTGTAGTGACATAGTAACTTAGGTGAGGAAAACAAATTTTTTTAAAAAAAAATTCTACTGATGGTTTCTCAGCACCAATCTTTAGGGTCTTTTGACGGCTACAGCACACTGCAGTTCATCCAACTGCATTCTCTCTGCCACTTGCTTATGTTTGCATCTCCTTCGCAGGAAAAATAAAATATTTTCTCAGGCTGACAGACAGGGATTCATGTTCTGCTCTTTCAGTAATTTGGAAGATGAAAATATACTACTCACAGCTTTTTGTTATTTTTAAAACAGAACTATATTTTATCCTTTCATGTCAGAAGCGAGACAGATTAATGGCTTCTGGAATTTATTTCCAATGCTGATTTTGTTTCCAAAGTTTTGAGAGCAACAAGACAGATCTGCAGTCCTCTCTCCAGTGGGAAAGGGGAGTGGCATCTGTTCCTGCTTTGTCCTCAGAGCTGCCAGCAAGAGTGTCTGGACCAACCATCCATTCTCTGCCAGTGCATGTAGTCAGCCAGAGGGCCCTTTTCTGCTGATTTAAATGAGAATTGGCCTGAAAGTGGTAAGGAGCCAATAACCCCTCAGCTTTCTGAAGGAACAAGAGAGTTTTAAATCATCTTTACTTTGCATGTCCTTTAAAACTTGTGCTAAGCAAAGCTGAGCTGGACTTAAAGCCCTTGGCTGACTGCTCTGGCCAAACTCTGGTTTCTGTTGTGCTGGCCATCCACACACAGAGATACTCAGTAGGAATGCTCAGCTTGTGGCCCTCTGTCCTAAGGGGATTGCTATGCTGAGCTTGACATGTGGCCATTCTTCCTTACCAGTGAGCTGCTACCTCTGCCTGGTCCTGCTGCCAGTGGGAAGATCCACACCATGATTGCTCAGTCCTTCTGCCAACATTTTGGTCAGACATGGGTCTCTGGATGGCATTTTACAGGGTTTTTTGGAGATTGCCATTCCAGAGCCGTGATTTTTCCAGACAGCAAAAAGGCAATCATAAGCCAAAGACAGCCAGTGATATCAAGGGTATGTCCAGGCAGCTTTCCCAGTGCCCTCAGGAGAGACCAGAGCACCAGTAGTCTGCACAGAGGTGTGAGGGCAGGAGCAAAGGCTGATGCTGACTGGGTTAGAGGTGCTGTTTCCCTCTCATCTCCCTGGTCATTACAATTTGCTAACAGAAGTCAAATCAGATCACAGTGTTTGCTCCTATGTGGTTTTCTGTGTGAACTGGAGCAGGAAGAAGAGAATACCTGAGCTCCAGAAGAAACTGTTTTCACTGATTTTCTGACAGATACCACAGCCTCCTTCTCTCCTACAGCAATTTCTACATTTCCAAAGTTTTTAGCTGAGCTGGAGCATATTTTGCAATCCAGACTTGATTTAGGTTCTTCAGGTGATGGTGAATTCACAACCTCACAAACTAAATTGTTCTAATCAGCTCAATGGTCAAAAATTTTTGCCTTATCCTTTACCTGAATTTATATGTCTTCAGCATCCAGCTACAAAATCTCATTATGTTATTGTCAATGAGATTAAGGTGTTCCCTCCACACAGGTACACAGGGCAGCATTAATCTGCCCAGGTTTAGACACCTGCAGTGCACACCTTTATGTGCATCAGTCGTCTGTGATGCTTGTATGCTCAAAGGAGAGAAATGAGACTAGCATGATGTGAATCACCTCCCTTAAAATAGATGTCTGGCACACAGCAGATGAACTACGCTACAGCAGCGCCTCTTTCTTTCAGAATGCAAATCAAAATTTAGGGGAAGTGCATCTTCACAGACTAGGAGTAGCCACCACTTAATCTAGCAAAGTTATTTGGTGCAAGTTAGAGTTTAACCTATAGAAGGAAAAAACCCACTATGAGAAACTGATAGAGATGCTGGCCATCAAGAGTACTTGCTAGGATGATTCAACCCTGATCTTCACTCTGTATCTGCAAATGATGGTTGATGGCTGGAAATTACTTTCATCTCACTGCAGAGAGTCAGTGCCATGTCCCTTTGTCACTTTGGTCCCATATGAGCCTTCAAGTTTAAGTATGTGCAAATTATGCCTGTTTCCAGCTCCTGGTGTTGCAGGGTCACCTGGAATTTATCTTGCTTCACCTCAACTGGATTAAATAGAAGAAAAGTTGTTGATTTTTAAAACTGAGGAAACTAATAGGCTAATATTTCCTTTATTTTATCTGATCAGATTTAGAAATTGCTTCTACCTCAGCTGTGGAGGAGAAGTATTGGGGTTATATCCAAAGAGAGTTCAAAGTCTGGTTTATCACTGAATGGAGAAATGGGTAAAAATCAATATGATTCAACTTTAATTGATTTCCTATAAGGAAGAGCCTGCTCTATAATATCTGAAAGCCATTAGTCAATGTGTCTTTGAAGTATTAAATTTATTATGAAAACCCTGAAGATATTCTATTTTAAATACAGGGAAGCTTATGTGCTTACTGGATTATAGGCGTGTGTTAAATATAACACTCACCCTCTAATGGAGCACAGCATGTTTTCACACTATCATTATTCTGAATCTCATCTTGCTCCTGCAAATTCACAGAAAAGGTACCTATAAAATGCCTATCTGGCATTGTGCCCACTTAATTATCATCTCAGGGATTATTATAATGGGCACATGGGGATCTCCTTTGAGAGTGCAAGGTCTATAAAAGAGCATCTCTTTATGCTTTGATGTTCAGGACCTTCCTTCAAATGCCCCAGGTGTCTGGAAAAGGGTGCTGAGCTGGGGGTGGTATTAGTGGGTGGTTTTGCACTTGTCTGTGTTTGTGTTAATTTATATTTACTGTGCCTCACAGAACCAACCTTTTGGTAGCTCCTTTTCTTGGAGATGCAGTTGCTTTCTGAGGAAAAAAATTCAGTCACCATGCCCAGAACTTTACAGGTCCAGCAGTGCTGGGACTTTCTCATACGCTGCCCGACAATGAAGCTGATAGAAAAACACAAGCCAGGCCAAAGTGTGATTCAGTGAATATCCCTCACCTGGGCTCAGGTATTACCTTATTTCATTATGTCTTCAGTCAGGGTTTCTCCTAAAAGTAGAGAAGAAAATTTTATTATAAATAAAAATACTGTGCTTCAAAAACTCCTATGGGGTAAATTTACAAATATTTCTTCTACTGATGGTGAAATATGCCCAGGTCCGTTAACAGATAAAAAAATTATTCCCAAGAAATAAAACTACTGAATGATGACATATTAATTTAGATCACATGCATTACGTCAAATAGATTGCTTTTCTGTTTACGAACTAGAAACAATGGGCTTTTCTATTTATCCTTTTAAGACTTCTTTAGCAATGTTATGAATAGTTCAAGATGTAGCTTTGACAGTTCTAATTCATGAGTTGGGGAGCTAGTTATTAATTCCTTTTCTTGCCTTAAAATCTTTAATAAATCAGAGATTTGTCTCCTTTCTTATTTATTTTCAGTGTGGGGAATGACATTATAGAGAATGTTCATGACTAGACAAGAGTCTCAATGTAGAATGAGCAGGGCACACTCATGCACACAAGCAGGGAATTAAATTACTTTCTTTCAAATTTCCTTGCCATTTTTGCCCTGTGATCATTTGGGCTGGAAGAATGTACATCAAAGTGTTAAAAATAAGAAGCTGATGCTACTCCCACACCTGGAAAGGCAATGGAGCTGGATTAAGAGCATAAATCTGCAGAGGGACATTTCCAGAGGATGAGGCTAAAAACTTTGTTTCCCAGGGCCAGATAAGGAAAAAGAAATCCCAGTGAGGGGATGCACCATTTCACTGGTGTTCCAGAGAACCAAGCTGCTTGATACAGAAAAAATGTTCATGGCTGTTTCACCCATCCCCAAGGACTCTTCAGATTGGTTTTGTTCATGTACCTCATATTTATTCTCAAAGAACAGAGAGCTGAAATGGCTGTTCTTCAGGAATAAAACCTGTCCCCAAGAGAGCTCAACAACATTGCACACTTCTGTAGAAAACACTTCATCCATTTCTGAGCTCTCAAGTGCAGTGTAAGGAGAGTACTGGTCCCGGGGGAAGAGGAGGGAAGGGATGAGAATGAATTTCACCCAAACAGGGTGGGTTTTGCTGTTCATTACTTGCTCTCATTTCTGACACTGCAGTTGTCCAATCAGGACTGAAGAAGCAGCACCCCTAAGAAGTGTCTGTAGCAATAACTTCCTGATGAAAAAGTGCTTAAAAATTATAAAAGTAAAACTGTGAACAAGTTCTAAAGACAAACATAAGATATTTTGACTGATACAAGAGATATTTTTAATGGTACAGTGTTTGCCTGAAAAAAGTCTCTAGTGCTTAAATAGAAGCTTTTTAATAGCAAACAGAAGGTAAGGCAATTCCCTGCAGCTTAAATAGTTTTACACATACATAGAGGCAGAGGTTGACTAGGGCAAGCAACTACTTATTCTTCAGTTCCTTGGGAAAGAGTAACATCTGAAGACTTTTGAAACAAGTTGAACTTAACAGGTTTCATCCCATTATGCAGGGTGATTTGAAAAGTGATTTGACTAAGCAAATGTTTCTCCTTCTTTACAAACTGAACCAGAGTATTTTCAGTAGCTATTTGGATTATGTAAAGGATTCCTAAACATTATTAGAGGTTTCTGACCTTACTGTTTGTGAAGGCTTTGATGTGAATTGAAAAGTCTGGGAATAACAAGACCTAGTTCTTTTAATGGAAGCAGAGGAACAGAGAAAAGAGGGAACTGATGTAGCATGAAAGTCTTTTTCATGAGAAAAATCATCTTTGTCCTGCTTGGATGTCATGGCAAGAGAGCATATATAAATATAAGGCAAGAAAACAATGTATTGATTTTGCTGTTAGATGCTATAATACATTCTTTGTTGTTCCAGGAAAGGTTAATCGTGTTGCCCAAAAGAGAACATACTATTATGTTCTGAACTATTCCTGAAGGCAATGAAAGTACATTTAAAAAGCATTACCCTAAGTTACAACATAGTGTAGGAGAGGCTAATGTTTAACTTAGTATACAACACGATGAGAAACAAACTTCAGTGCTTATTTTGAGAGCCAGACTTTTCCAAATGGGGTTTAAAAGCAAGTTTATTTGTTAATGTACCAAAGGCATCACCAACCCCCTCACTTATCACCTACCTCTAGTTTCCAGAAAATCAATGTTTCCTTCATTTCTCCCCTTTCTCACAGTGCTAGTAGCAGTTAATGTGACTGAAGCAGAGACTTTCAAGTAAACAAGAAGAATTTTCCAGTTCATGTTGCTGTGGTGAGTCACTGCTGTTGTGTCCCTCTGTGCACCCGATTACTCTTGGATGCACCCCATGTTTGGCTGGTGCCACTACTCTGTGGTCATCCACTGGACCAGGCATTGAGTTAAATGAATCCCCTACTTGTACCTGATGGAGGGAAACAGGCACTTGCAGGAGACAATTCACCTCAGCTCAGATGCCTGGTTTAGGATATGATGATTGACCCCCTCGAAAAACCTCCTGCTCTTGTCTGCAGTCTCAGGAGTTTAAAACAAGTAGCTCATTTTCAGACAGATAAATGTGGATGGCTTAGCTTGAGGTTAAAACACCTGTAAATTAGGGTGTTTACATAGGAACTACCTGCCTACACTGCTGTTCCAGTCAGGGCAAGTGCGCCAATGTCATCAGCAGAGCCAAGGGAGATGAGCATGCACCGTGTCTGCTACAGCTGTGTCGAGTCCTTCTCCAAGCTTCTCTGACCATAAAGATAAGGGTTGCAAAGAAAAACTGATCAATTCATGCATTTTAAACCAAAATTAAGAATTAGTTAAGCAGTTAGTGTTTATTAGTTTGCTAAAACCTTATTAATTAGCAATCCATGAACCATATATTCAGGGTTAATATTAGCAACACCAAAAAAACAAAAACAAACAAAAAAAACCCAAACCGAACAAACAAAAAAACCCCAAACCAACAAAAAACAAAGCAAAAACAAACAAACAAACACCACCACAACAGGAGAAGCTTATACAAGGTCAATATAACACTTTGGACTTCTAAATACTCCTCTATAATCAATCCCCCAAATCCCAGTTTTGCAGCCTCACCCTCACTGAGTTGTAACCATCCCCTAGGCCAGCTGGGAACAAACAGAAACCCTGGAAATGTGGGTTTTCCTGCTTCACACCTCTTCCCATGGGGTGTAGGTGCTCCAGCTTCATGAGTGTGTGCTGCAGGCTGCAATCCTGTAACACACACACACACCCTGATGAGAAAACCACCAGGAGCTCCTCTGAGGCTGCTGAGGTGTTTAGAACAAGTTCACATGTTTTGAGCTACCTGAGACATACTGGGAAGGCTGGTGGGTATGATATGGGAGCTGTGTGACATTCACACCACTCTGGGACAGCAGGAGGTCAGATAGGATGACCCAAAACATCTCAGGTGACACTGGACACCCACATCTGGGCAACTGAAGACAAGCTCCATGTCCTTCTGTTCTCTTCACACATACATCAGTGGCTGTGTTCACATGGTTTGTGATCAGCCCTGGAGGCTGAATCCCGTGATCCCATGTAAACGCTCAGATTTTGTGTCTTGCTGCTTGTATCTACAGAATTTCTGCTCTTGAAATGTTTAATAGCTTTCTTCCCTCCAGGTAGAGTTCCTCCTTCAGTGGAATGACAAAGGTAGCTCTGTAGGTTCCATGCTCCACTTCCTCCATCACCATTAAGCACAGTTTTCCCAAGAGCCAGGGAGGGAGTGATGGAGAGACAGGAGATACATCCAACAGTGCAGGATGCCTCTGAGTGCTGAGGCATGCCCTTTTTTGATAAACTGTCAGTATGGGAATTGATTTCTATTTCAAGGAGATCAAAGCTGGCCAGCAATTAACCATTTCCAGGAATTACTGGCTGACCCCTGCAGCGTAATGCGTGGGGAAGACATTTTCAGTGCCAAGCCTGCTGTTTCATTCAGTGTTTTGGGAATGATTAGCTAGGCAGGGTCAGACCATGGGATCACTGCAATCGGTCTTGCAGCACCTGCCTCTCTCTCTTGGGGGTCCCTGTGTGAGGGAAAGCAGCCAGGTTATGTGATCTTCACATCTGGAGAAAATCCCCTCTTGCCTCCATCCCTATGGCTGTCAGTCCTCCCCTGCCTCATAACCACCCATTTCTCCTGTATCTTTTCATCTGTACTTCTTCAGGAACATTTACTGAATTACCTGGAGATTAGTGTCACTCACAGTGGGAACATGCTCCTTGCAGCTCCACACAGCTATGGCTGGCACAGGAACACCAGTGGTTTCTCCAGAGTAGAAGGGAGGAGGGTAGACTCACACTTAAATAAATATGACCTCAAACTGGGAATTTGTCACTGAGCACTGTGTAATGGCTAAAGCAGCCTCTTTTTCCTATTCCTTTTCAGATTGGTTTTGTTTCTATAATGAGCCTAGTAAAAATTGCCATTTAAATATTTTTCAACTAAAAGAAAAGACTTTTTAATGACATAGAAGATTTGATGGAACTGTTTCCATTTTCATTCCTTCTAAAAAAAGAGCTTAAGCAAACTTTTTAAATTTGTGAAGAGAAATTTAAATACATGACAAAGAACAACATTTTCAATGACATTTTTCTTTCTTGTAATGTGAAAAAGATTATATATATATATATGTATATACATATTTATATCTTCCCAAAGCTGCTTTCACAAAGAAATGTAGAAGAAGCTTTCAGAAACCCTACAGCTGAATTTTCTTTTTCAAAAAAAATGGGAATGGGAATGGGGAGAGATAATGCTGATCTTTTTCTCTCAGGATTCCCCACCAGGAGAGGAAGGATGGCTGAAAAATTTACTGCATTAATCTATGAGCTCCCTGTGGAACATGTCCTGTCACACAGGGCTGGAGTTTTGCAGAAATTCAGATGTTCTGGCATGCACTGGTAGTGAATGGAAGAGGTAAATTAAGAAGAGTTATTTTAAGAAAACCTAAATCCACAAGGCAGGTCAATGGCTGGGAGAGTGTGGTGCCCAGCAATGGTGCTCACAGCACCTGCAAGTTTTCTGCTGGTAGCATTGCAGCAAAAACAAGGCTTTACCAAGAATTCACCTGTCTGTCACTTCTTTCAGCTTCTAAACAACCCTGTCCCTGTATTTCTTCCTCCCCTCCTGCTCCCCCATCTCTTCTCCAAACTACCTCCCACGTACAGCCTTGCCTTTCAAGATGCAGTGCTCAGACACTTGGCTGATAATCACAGCTCAGGAACTGTAATGTCCTTTTCTGTGTTCTTTACATTTCTTTCTGGATTAGGTACTTTAATGCTGCTATAAACTGTTATTTCCCTGGGCCTTCACTTTGAGATGGATCTCTCTCCACCTCAACTGGCTCCATCTTCTCCACTGCTTTAAACTTTTCCCTTTTCTTCTGGTAAGGCTTCAGGTTTTTTTCTTGGTTTGATCTGACCTTTTTTTACTTGATCATTCTCCTTTGCTTTCATGTTATACTCTCACCTGAGTGCTTTTGGAGGTTTTTGTGGAACTACCTTTTCCCATTAAAAGGAATTGTGTGTTGCTGTCTGCACAGCTACTATGTCATCCTTCTCTAAATGCCATCTCCTCTGACTGCCCACAGATGTTACAGACTCACAAACATTAAACCCAAGAGCAAATCATGTTATCTGGCTTCCCAGTAAGAGCTCAGGGCATCCCAGTTGTCTGTTCAGTTCACTAATGTCGTGGTGCATGTTTTTTCTCCCGTAGCATATCTGTATATTACAATCAACTCTCATGTTTCTTTCTGATAATTCAGAGGGATCAACCCCTCTAGAACTTGGATATACAGGCATTTTCAGGAGCCAGTCCATCATTTCATCCGTGTTTTCTACATTTCACTCTCATTCTGAGGAGCTGTAACACCAAAAAGTGCATGCAGGTTCCAGCACTGCACTTTGCTCTGGATTTCAGTGTCCTGCATGGAGAACAAATCTCTTCTCTGCTCCTTCTCACCACTCTCCTGGTTTTTCAGATAAGACTGGATTTGAAAATTTCCAGCCACTACATCTTTTGGAGTACAGGATGTGATACACTTGAGCTGCCTCTTCTTTATGGATCTGACAACCTTGTCAGAATTAGTGCTTTGCAGCATATGGTTTTGGAATGTTCCATATAAATTTAGTCTGCTTTCTGTGTTTTCAGATTTTGCACCTTTCTGTGATAAAACTCAGTTTGCTAGAGTAACCCTACAACAACAAGCAAACAAGATTGCTTTGATGACTGACTGATAGTTTAATTTACTACGTTAACACTTTTGCATAATATAAATATTTTGGTAGCTTTGTGATATTTTAATTATTCATTTGATAATTTAATTGATAGTTGTCTGGATACTGCTTAGCCTAGAACAGAAAAAAAAATTTGTCAAGTGTGTGAGACATGGGTGCATTTTCCAGCTCCTCCCCATAACAGAACAACACTGCTCATTTACATTTATGTCTGCTCTGGGCCACAAATACCCATCTCTAAACCTCCTTCTGGAAACTGGCCTACCTCCGTTCTTGATTTTCTCTTCTTCCTGGCAGCCCTTCTTTAAAAACTCTTCATAATGTGCTTAGGGATGGATTTGTCTCTGGTGCCTTTATATACATTTATAATTTTTCTGCAGCTCATTAACTTCTCATTTATATTGATTGCTAGCTACTTTCCTTTCTCTCCCTCCATTTATTATATATTGCTATTTTATTTCCAGTTGCTGCTTCTTTCCCTGCTGAACTGGGGTGGCCTTTTGCCAAGGTTCTCAGCTTGACATCAGTCAGTCTGCTGAGATGCTGAGACTATTAGCCGCCATTCTGACCAATACTGTCTCCTTATTTCTTGCTTTCTCCCTTTCCTCCTAGTCAGTCTGTCTGTCTCCAGCTACTGTCTCTTATTTAGACAAAAAGCTTTTTAGTCAGAGATTTCTGTCTTTGCACAGCATCTGCCAGGGCTTGATCTACTGCAAGAACTCAATGACCTGAAGCTTTAAGTGGATGTTCATGGGAGGAAAAGCAGTAACTGCTCCAGAAGGTACCACCCTTCAGCTGCAAGACACCAAGTGACCATGCTGAGATCACTTCAGCTTGAGGAAAGCAGAAGAGCTGAAAGCCCTGCTAAGGTGCTTTCAGTAGCCCTTCTTCCCTCTGCATTGAAGTCAAGCTTCTCACCTGGTCAGTTGACTTGCATCACTCAAGCAGGAGGGTGAAAAACATTTTTACGGGCAATACGTTCACAAAACATCCTCAAACGTTGTGTGAGCAAATGATTATCTGTACATAATATTACAGAATCACAGAATAAGGTGAGTTGGAAGAAACTCACAGGGATCATCAAGTCCAGCCCCCGGCCCTGAACAGAACCATCCCAAAGTCACACGATGTGCCCCAAGAGTATTTTCCTAATGCTTCTGTTGCTCCAACAAGAAATGACGAACTGAATCTGGGGACAGGACACTGCTGCCTTTGGCCCTGGCTTTCTTTGATTTCTTTTCCCATGAAGGAAGTGGGAGAAAAGAAGGTAAAACCCCCTTCACACTCTAGTTAGCATTAGAAACCACCCTGGTGACGTGAATACCTGTTTCCCTTTCTCTAAATAACACGCTGCCGCATGTCGTGATCAGTGACTTTGACTAATGTAATTATTAAAGACTCAAAAGTTGTACTTGTGTTTGTCAAAACAGATCAAAGTTATGCTTTTATTAGTCTCCATGCAAGCCGTGTGGCTCTGTAATACATCGGTTACCACTTATTATTCAATTGGTGAATTGAATAATAGAAAGAAAGAAGAAAAAGAGGGCTCATGTGTGTGTAATGTTATTTTTCAATTAGTTTGCTTGTGGATTTGAACATTAAATTGGATAAGTAAAAGATGGTAGAGAGGACCCATCTGCCAGGAAATTGCTTGCATGTGGCCTTCTGCTACTCTCCTGCATTTGATCAGTTGTACAGGGTGTGTGGGTTGATTAATTCATTCAAGTCCCTCTGGGATACACAGCCTGACCAAGAACATACATCCTAATAAATAAAAACTCAGTCACATCATCACAGAATGGTTGGGGATGGAAGGCACGTCTGGAGATGGTCTAGTCCAACCTCCCTGCTCCACCAGGGTCCCCTAGGGTAGTTGCACAGGATCATGTCCAGGCAGGTTGGAATATCTCCAGAGAAGGGGACTCCACAACCCCTCTGGGCAGCCTGTTCTAGTACTCTATCAGCCTCAAAGTAAAGAAGTTTTTCCTTGTCCATGAAAAGCACTTCATGCAAATATTGAGTAAAGCCACACTTGTGTGGACTGAAGAAAAGAGAAACTTCCCCTCTCCGCTCACTCCCTGCATCAGCACAGCAAGGATCCCACCTGAAGAAAACCCACTCATGCTCAGGATGAGCCCTTCCCACACGTATTGCAGACTTCAGTGTGACTGAGGATCTATGTGCCACACGGAAAACAAATTCTTGGCAGTTTTGAGCTCAGTAATGGCACGGCACTGTCACCAGAGCCAGCCCCGTGTCACTTCAGGGGCCTGCAGGTTCAAGACTGCTTGTAGGGCATCTGCTGAATGAAAACAAATCCCAGCACTCCCTCAGGCCATACCAGAGGCACAGCTTAAATGGGTAAATTAGATCTTTTATTCCTGTTTTATGCAGGTTGCAATTTTCAAAAACTTGAACACTTCCCCTTCCAGACCTTATCTGCAACATCTCCTGTATGTTTCCTCTGGTTCACTCTCAATCTCACCTCCCAAAGTCCTCTCCAGTTCATGCAGACCTTTCCATGTCCACCAGAAGAGGATAACAAGGGCACCCCATTACCAGTCCACAGACCTTGTAGGGAGTCAGATATTTTAGGATTGCAGCTACTGTGAACTCACTTGCTTCAGCCATCGGACAAAAATACTAGCAGGTATTCAAATGCTCTACATTGTTCCTCTATTCTCCAGTGTTATCATGGCACAGCATCCACTTACAAGGGGACCAAGGTCAGACTTCTAAATCTTTCAGGTGAGCAGCTATAGGATGGAATATATCACAGTATTTACTCTCTAGGGTGAGGAGAATAAATATTTCCGCTTGCCAAAGGACTGTTCTAAATAATCTTTCTCATTTTGTTGCTGTTTGGGTAGCACATCACAGCTTGCTTCTCTAGACTCATCATTGCTTTCACAGCCCTGATGAGGCTTATGATTGCTTTAATACACCAGATCCTTGGGTAAGCCCAGTGGTACTATCTGAGGCTTTCATTAGGGATGATAAAGCTAAAAATAGCAGGCATGCTCAGAGTCCGTGGTGATCAACTGTATCCCTTCTATACTGAATAATACTCTTCTTTCTCTCAAAACATGCTTTAAATGTGGAGGGCTCTTACAGCATTTTACTCTAATGGAAAATTCATAGCCTTTATCTTTCCTTTTGTCATGCTTAAACTTAGGGTAGCAGCAGAAGGACTGAGCAGCAGCAAGAGCTGAGCTAAGAACATCAACCTCTGCAAAGAAAAATCATGGATTAAGTTGCTTCTAGGGAGAACTATTTACAACTCAGTCTTCAAATAAAAAAGACAAGGAATAGTATCCCTTAGCAACCCTGACAAAATCCTTGCTTTATCGCAAGAAATAAATTGTTTTATTATATACAATCATGTTCAATCCTCAAATCAGAGATAATTCAAAGCTCATACGGTGCAGAATGGTGTATTTGAGCCCTCCTTATAGCACTGTGGTTCAATTTAGCCATCTTTGCAGAATTAGCTTTCTCAAAACTTATAAAGTGTCAATCTGTGTCGTTGAAGAAGGAGAAAAATTCACCCAAGGTGACAGCAGTCCCCTGCAGCATCTCCTGGGCCCTTGCCTCCCTCATGCCCACCTCAGGTGCTTGCAGGAGTTACTCTTCTTCCCAAAGCAGCTCATCTTTCAGCATGGAGAAACTGAAAATTCAAGCTTGGAAAACCACCAGGTTCCTGATCCTTACTCCTGCAAACTCATTTCTGCTCCTGGAATATTCTAACCTGACAAGTAACAGTAGAAAGAAAGGGCATGAATAGAAAATTACTATCCTTATACATTTATTTTGGCTTTATCAAACATCCAGGTGGGTGTTTCAAAGGTAGATTGGGAGTCAGTGGAATAGCCCTGGAAATGTATTTTGGTTGCAGTCATTGTGAAGTTGCTTTCCAGCAGCACTTGCAAGACAGCTTGGATGGATAGAATGGAACAAATAATTGGAGTTAATTTTAATATTTAACAGGAAGTCCTCATAAGTGGAATCCCAGAGAAAAATGTCAAGGTTTAATTGCTTTCTTCATTTTTGCACACAGACACACACCCACACAGGAACAGCTGGCACAGATTTTCTTTGCAACTTCAGGGCTTCAGTGCTCTTCCTGTTTCTGGGAATCTTACCTGGTGGCCTGTGGTCATCCAAATCCTTCAGCACAGCAAGCTCTTGCACCAACATTTCAGGCAGCTGAAGAAATGCCCTGGTAACTTCTGGACACCCAAGAGCAGGGCTTTGTGTGGCTAAAGAGGAAGTTTATTTTATAGGCACAACTAAACCCAGAGGTTTAATGGTTTCTTAATGCATGTGGCAGTTACCATGACATTTGTCCTTAACAAAGTATAGATTTATGTAAAAGAAAGTATAATTGAAAAGATAAAATCCAAAGTAGGCAGCATTTTTGCACATTTTCTAAAACCAGAAATACAGAGAATTTGAACAGTTCTACTCACTGCTCCTGCTCCGCTCACACCCAGTTTAGAAGCTGCTAAACCACAGAGCTCTACATAGCCCTGATGTGCCTGGAGACACTGATTGTCATATTAACTCCATCCTCAATTAACATCCAAAACCATCAGGGGTAACAGAAGAGTTTCTGTACCAATGACCCACAGGTTTTACGAGTGTTCAGCAGGCACCAGCCTCACGTCTGTCATGCAGGGCTGTTTGGTTCCAGTCCTGGCTTACACTGTTCCCCAAATGCCTGTTTATTACAGGATGTGAGAATGATGGGACATGCAGACATCTGTGTTAACCTCACTGTCTTCCTGCTCTGAGTCCTGCCCTAATTAAATTTGGGAGCCTGCTAATTTCTCCACGGACCAGTTTGCAGCACAGACAGCAAGTTCTCTGCTGAGATAATGAAACTGTTATAATCTGTAGGACATGTTTTCCTGGGCAGCAGAGCTTATGCTTCTGGTTAAAAAAAGAACTGAAAAAGCTCGAGTTTTTACCATTTTTCTAAGATGGCAACCAGTATTTTTGCAGCTCCCTGGGAATTCCCACCACACCATTGACAACATGGTGAATCACATTGCTCTGTCATATCTCCCAAGCTCAAACATGTTGAAGTTTGCTGTAATTTGCTGTATTGCAGAGCCCTTTAGAAGTCAACTTGATATATTTGTTATCAGTGGTCGGTGCTTTTGTTTTTCTCAGTGAGCAGAAGGAGAAGCCAGCAATCCTGCTGTGCTGAGACAGGGCTGGAGAATAACATGGCTCAGCGTCCAACCTCCCACTCCGCCTGCAGAGGGGCTAATGCTGCTCTCAGCATTTGTCTGATGTTCACTGGGAGGTGCTGAGGGATTATTATCTTTATTTATTGAGGCCCCATCATGACTTGGATCACTCCTTAACAAGGTCACCATAATCACATTGCAATCAGGCTGCCCTTTCCCTTCCCAGTCCTGTAATTAGTGTTTGCCCTTGTAACTGGAAGATTAACCACATGACCTATTATTAACCTCTCTCCACCTATTATGATCTCTTTGGTGTTCCTTTTTAATGCAGATACTGTTGAAACGGGGGCTGTTTTAATTATATTGTATTAGCATGGGAGAGATTCTCAAACATGTGGGGAATATGCTGATTATAGATTTAATGATAACTGCAAGTACCAGAAAGTGTAACTGTTGTATAATTAGAGAGATACTCCAGTGCAACAACACACAGCTCTCACTTGGTACTCACTGCAAATCCATGGGATTCCACAGGACAAACTGGTGTAGATACTTTCTCTGTCCCAGGAAGTCCCACTCCAGGCAGCCCTGTCCTGGTGCTAACAGTCAAATACCACAAGTGAGACCCCCATATCTTCATCCTGTGTGGTTTTTGGCTCTCAGTGTGTGGGTGTTCACCCCTCTGTGAAGGACCTTCATGCACTTCAAGCACTGGAGTGCTTGTTCTGCATCTCCCCCCAGGCCTGGGTTTGCCCAGGGGACTCTTGGTCTGGCCAAGGGCGAGATGAAAAAGTAACAAAATGTAAGAGGAAGGATGCTGATGTCTGCAATTGCATTGCAGTTATAACAACTATTACAGCTATTCCAACTTTTTAGTGGCTCTGAACACAGCCTCCTGAGATTTATCCCATGAACCTAATTGAACAAATCCCAAAAAACCATTGCAAACAGAGCACTAGTGACCAATGGACTGCATCATTATTTTGGGACTAAGGGTTCTGAGCCAGCATCTTTTATATATCTGTGACTAGTCCTTTGGTTTTGAGGTTAAAAGGGCTTAAAAGAGAAGTGACTGTATAAATGGTTTTGAGGTTAGTACATCTCAAAAAACATCTGACATTTACTCACAGTTAAAGCAAGCAAAGTGACTAGTATAAATGTTATTCTGAATTATTCATCCAGTTTAAAGTGTTCATTGAGAATGCGCTATCATGCCATTCTGTGAGCTCCTGAAATGCCATTTACCCTCCCCAGGACCAAGATCATGCCCTGTGTGTATGTTCATGTCCATCTGTCCTGGTCCCTGTACGATGTTCATCAGATCTCCTTGTGCTGGGTCATCAGGTAAGAACAGTTCTCCTCAGAAACAACCTGTTCTCCTAGTTTTACTGAAAAGGTTAGAGAAGCAGTGTGTGGGGATGGAGGGCATGCAGATGGACACAGAGTTCCCACAAGCTGCAGGGGAGTGGAGGAGGAAGCTGGAAGCAGCATTTAATAGCTGGCTGCATCGTACAAAATATTTTCTCCTCATGGAAATATTTCCTCATCAGCAACCTGATGCTGTTGTTTCTTCTCTTCATTCATGGTGCCACATTTAAAAGTGTACATGGGACACTGAGTGTCTAGTCCACAATTATGTCCAAACTGGCTGAATGAAAACTACTCCTGGCTGGTGAGGATGCCCTGACTGCATCTGAGCTTGCTCCCACCTGAGGCCCATCTGCAAACTGTGAGAAACCTGGGACCCAACACACCGACTGCCACTCTGTGCTAGTCCTGCAAGTGAAGAAGGCTGTACTATTTCAGCAGGTAAAATTTAATCAGACACAGCAGAACTACTGGAGATCCTCACTGTGCCTGTAATTCAGCAGCGGATGAGGCGACTCATGTCCGTGTCAGGTCCCAGTCACTGGGTTTGTGTTTGCTCTGTGTCCATTTGCTGATCCACCCTAAGCCGGTCCAGAACTCAATTCAAATCCTACCATTTCAGAGTCTTTCCTTTTGGACTGAGGCCCGTGAGCACAGATGTTTGGGCTCATCCTCTGTGAACTCCCCGTGAGCCGCAGAGGATCCCACAGCAAAGTCTCCATTAGCACCCAGTGCTGCTGGTGGTCTTGGACTTCCATATGCAGGATATATTGTGAGGGCAGCTGCACAAATGGAGGCTGCATTTGGGGATATCCTACCACAAAAAAGCAATATAAAACGAGACAGTGACCAGCTCAGTGGAATGCTGTCTTCTCACTTGTGTTAGCACAAAGAAATAACAAGTTTAAGCAGTATTTTAATCTAACAGCTTTTGTAACAAGTAAAAATCCCTAAATGACTTTGCATTTGTTGACAAAATTATCTCTATAAACTGATCTCATGAATCCAACACTCTAAAAAATACTTACACCACTTTATGTTCTATCTCTATTACAATTTACTGTAATCACAGCAGAAAAAAATTTAAAGCTGTCTAGAATTCACAAACAGGTGGAAAGGAGGATTTTTATGATTTATAGTGTAATCTTCTTTCCTCAGCTTTTTGGGATATCAAAAGTGATAGTTTAATCACACATCTATCTATGCCAGGAAATAAAGGAAAAGCATATGTGAGATGAAGGGGGAATTAAATCCAAGCAGCAATTCTGTGTGGTCTGGTGATTGGAAGAAAATCATCCATGTTTGTAGCTAATTCAAATTCACTTACCATAGGATGCTTCTTAAAATATTTCATTTTCTACTTTATTTGGCTGCAGTGAGTCTGAACAGGACTAACTGATTCTCATTTTTCATCTGGACACAAATGTTTGAATGGTGTCATTTTCTGGTCTACAAGGCCAAGGAAAGACCTTACAGAGGGACCTGACGGTGTTGCTGAGATCTCTTTGCTGTTAAAATTTTGCTCTCAGGTGAAGTTCTGGTGGTGCCTTCCCAAATGTCTTGGACGAAGAGTTGGAAGAACCATTCTGAATTTCCATGTCAAGAAAAATGGTGAAGTCAGGTATTTTCCATGTCCAAAATCATGTGCGTAATGAGTTTCTCCAGTGTTGAGGAAGGAATAAAGTTTCTGAGGTTTACAAGTCCACTCAGGCACGATTTACCTGGGAATGTTGGTGTACCCCTCCATTTTCTCAAGCTTGGCTGAGGAACCATGAGATACTCAGCCAGA
Organism: Hylia prasina; assembly: GCA_013397195.1. Classification (NCBI taxonomy): domain Eukaryota; kingdom Metazoa; phylum Chordata; class Aves; order Passeriformes; family Sylviidae; genus Hylia; species Hylia prasina. The sequence goes on from VYXD01002847.1 coordinate 622,641, forward strand.
TGTTCAATGGGCACAGAGCTGAGAAGAGAAATACCTGCTTGGGGGTTAAAATAATAAAGTCATTAACATTCAAAGTCCATTTGACAGGGAGAAGCCACAATAAACTCCAACATTAGGAAACCATAAAGGGTATATGTCTGTCTTGTGAAGGGTAAAAAACACTCCACAGGATGTTTCCTAGAGTTTCACTTAATCCTCTCTAAGTGGCTCAACCTTCTAATCTGAGCCTGACCCACGACTATTTCCCTATCACCTGTGGCAGTATATTTTTTCATGCTGCACACATCTAGCAGGACAATAGATGACACCTGGTACACATGGGCAAAGTCTTCTGTTTTGCCATATGATGACATCAAGTGCTGGACCTCCCATGGTAGTAGGACAGTAGGGTGATTTTTTGCAGGCTTATGGTTGAGACTGCAGGCATTTATCATCTTCCTAAAGTCCTGAGTGAATGAGTTTTATTTCTATGGAAGGATGCCCTGGGCTGTAACTTTGCTCATCTCTGCCACAATGTAAAAAGAAAGGGAGTGGAGCAGGAGTATTTAGACAAGGTTCCTCATGAAATACTGAAGGAAACATATTTTTAAGCCATTGGTCTGTGCTGATGGGTATATAGCCCTCAGTCTCTCTAAAGCTGGTTGTTCCTGGTTTACAATGATAACATTTTCTTCAAGCCCATCTCTGCATAGTTCCTACACTGCCTCCCACCTTCCACGTTTCCAGTGTTGCCCCTTGGCTGTGGAAGGCTTGCCCTGGCTCCTGCTGAGCACTGAGGCAAATGCTCATTCTTGCCCCTTGCTTACCTCCATCACTGGGATTCCCTGCAGCTTCACAGCACCAAACCTCCCTCCCATGAGCTCTGCTCTCTTTTCAACACCAAGGGGATGCCACTTGCACCGGTCTCGGAGGATCAGAGATACCGAGTGTGTTACTGCTGCCTGCCATGCTCTGAGGTGATTTTTCTAAACTTCTGATTATTCACAAGCCACGTGCTCACATCTTTTTGCATGCAGTGGTTTATTTCTTCTGCTTAATGGAAGTTGATGCTTTACGTGGAGAAGGGCCCTCTTTTTGCTGTTGTGAGTCATGCAAAGTGTTCAAGACACAATTTGCCTGTGAGAAATCCTGGAGTTAATGTGACCTGACAACAGAAAATTTGGTTCTCCATGCCTAGCTCCCAAAAATTTGCAAACATGAAAGCTACAATTTATGATTAGTGTTGGTACAATCCAGCTTCTGAGGAAAAAAATCAATTTGTTGATTTACACAGAAAACTCTAATTTATGCATCATCAAAGTAAGATGTTCTGGAGCTGGAAAAAGTTTGGTACTGTACAGAGACTTTCTAGACCTATGGCACTGTTTCAGTGACAAAGAAGGAAGTGACATGAGCAGGCTGTAATTTCCCTGCAGAACTTGTGTGGGAGTTCAGCTGTGTGCATGCGTCTGTGTGTGTGAGAAAGAGAAAGGGACAGGCAGAGAGAGAAAAAAACTTGCTGCATTATGCATTAATTTGAATGTATGTAGGCAGAGTACAAGCCAGAATTTTCTCTCTTGGGGGCTCTGATTTAGGTCTTAATTTCATGTCAAGGTGCTTATGGAGCAATGGTTCAAATGAATTTCCAGTTTGCACAACTGCCCACTGCTTTGATTATGGTCATACTAAAACTACAGCATGGTTTAGTCTACTTCTGGTTCTGAATGACTTAGGATAGTAGAAGCTTGTATTGTAATCCTTCACCCCAATTTTGACCCAAGTCCTTTTTTTTCTGACTCCTTCTTTTCACTGTACCAGAAAACTTGCAGCCCGTACAAGCAAACAGACAAGCAAAACCCCAAACAGTATCTCGCCCCTCAATAGATTGGAAGATATATTTGGTTTACCTCCCACCAGACAAGAAGAAGAATCTTATAAGGGCATCAACTCCATTAACATGTCAAGCCTGGCTCTTTCCCCATGGGTGACAGGGAGGTTTAGACTCAGTCACCACCTTCTCTTGATAACGGAGCTATTCCTGAGAAGTGCTGAGCACCATGCAGCAGTGTGCCAGAGAAGAAGCCCGCTGAGACCCTTTCTATTCATCCCTCCTGGCTGTCAAAACCTGGGGCAGAGAGAGGAAACCCACAGAGGAATGAGACCCACTTTTTGCAGGTGGCAGTGGCTCACACTGACTCCTGACAGGACTGTGTTCTGCACTCAGCCCCACAGGCTCCTAAAATCCCCATTGTAGGGCTCTTCCATGCCTTAAGGGGCTGGCAAGGTTTCCAGAGTTGCCAGCCTTTAGTGGGATCTGGATGTGAATGCAAGGCCTCACATATACTATGAATTAGAAATATTCCTCTAGAAAGCCCAGGTGTTGCTTCAGAGACTCAGGCTGTGGCTGTGGCTCTGCTGTTTCTAGCCCAGCTCCCCTGCTCTGGGCACAGCCCTCCCACTGAACAGGTCCAGCTTGTGTCCCACAAGATCCTGCTCCAACCCTTCTCTGCCTCTCCAGCACATTGAGTGTTCCCAAACCCTCCTGCCAAGCCCCATTAAATTGTACAAGGGGCATGACTTTTATGCAAATTGTCATAATTATATCCACAGCCTCTGAACTAAAAAAAAAACAATCCCCATCCGAAGCTTTCAACCTGACAGCTTCTCTTGAAATGACAGATCCTCCATGTGCCATGTATCTAACACCCCAGCTGTATCTCTGTACAGCTCTGTCACCTCCTCTCAGGCTCACAAGACCCAGAGCCTGGTACTTTCACGGTTATCATTTTGCCAGCCCCCATCTCCAATGCTATCTCTACCACAGGGCCATGCTGATTATCTCTTTGATTCTCCTGCGTGCTCAAAGCCACTCGGCTCTTTTCTCTCTTGTTTCTAATCTGGCTGCACCAGCTTTGAGAAGTGTGCTTAGATGCACACTTAATATGTATTATCCTGAAAGAAGATAATTTTCTGGGTCAAGGTCCCCTTCATCAAGACTGTTCTTAAACAGTCCCGTGTTTTTGAAGGAATTGGGCACTTAAATGTTCCACTTCCTAAATGCTCCTCCAGGGCAAATTTAGACAGCTTTGTGTCTTGCACCTTGAAGATGAATACAGTCTGCTACAGTTTACTAGCTCCACTCCTGCTATTTTTTGAGAGGGCAAAACCAAATGGATTCACAAAGGAGGAAGTTCCTTATTCTGCAGAAGAAAAAACACTTGCTGCCATAGCTTGCATCATGTGCATCAAGTAGCCCTGGCCTATCCTGGTTCATCCACTGCTCAGCCACCCCAAAATACTGTGCCTACATGCATCTGCACCTGTTTGTGTGTTATCATACACACAGGAAAGATTTAAGCCCTGCAGCATCTCAGTGCTAGTCTCCTTTACAGAGGAAAAAGTAGGGCAGAGTTATGTTGTTTATCGTGATCATGAAGGGAATCCACAGACCTGAGACTGAAGGATTATCTCCAACCTGCTCCTTCAGAGCTACCCCACTTGTCTGTTTCTAACAGCTTTTCCTAGGGATGCTGGGGATTTCATGATATCAACAAAAAAAAATCTTCCGTAGCACATTTTCTGCCTTTATGGTGGTTGTATGTTCACCACCTCTTGCCAGTATTCTCTCTTTTCTCCATTTTCTTCACTAATGTTACTTTTTAAAAGGTGCCAGATGTTTCTTCACCCTTAAAAGTCACCTCAAATGCAATCAAACCATAGCCCCAGATGACTTAAAATTCTCACTTATTTTCCTGAAATCCCCATGTAAGACAGTGCTGGGAGGGAAGATGGAGTGCTTCAGTTTCTTCAAGAACCCGTGTCAAAACAATTCTATCAGCCCATGGCGCTAAATACATTAATTACTGTTTCTTAATTTCAAGAGACAAATCTTCATTTGTAATAACAGAAACATCCATCAGAAAAGGCATCATTGCCACATGATTAGCAGCTGTCCTGACACAGCTCTGAATTCGACATATTTGCAGGACTATATTTTAAAAACATCGTCAGGGGGAAAATGAGTGAAGACAGTGAGAGGAATATTTAGTGCTTTTCCTGTTGCTGCAGGGCTGGTATGGAAATTAGGGACTCTTCTTGGCATGATAGCCCATACTGTTTATGGGATTAGAGCAATGAAGGTCTGGATTAGCCAGCATGATTCTTAGAATATTCTCAGAAATTCTGCCCCTATAGCCACCATTTCAGCCTCTTTAATTACAGAAGCAGGCTGTGCAGACACACATCAGCTATTCAACGATTGTCAGAGCTGAGTGTTGTAAGTGGTGACACAAAAGCAGAGCAAAATTTTTACTAGAACAGTTTCAAAGATCTGTACACGTAGAAACAGACATTTTTATCACTGGCATAATAAGAATATTTTTATTTCCCCCTGGAGAATGTCTGCGCACAGTCATATATCCCTCTGCTTCAAAATTAGCTCTGTGCAAAACTGTTCCAGGGGTTGAAGACAGATCCAGTCCTTACCACACTCTGAATTTTCTTTTTTTTATATACTTTGGCAAAATTCAGCCTTAGTTACTCTATGAGCCATTGGCCAAACTTTGGTTCAGCTCTTGGTAATTCTGCTCCCTGCTACCAGGGGAGTCTTGTAACTGCACTTTCCCCAGCCAGTCACCAACCTGAAATATCCTAAGGCATCACTGTCAGAGAGGTCTAAGCACTCACTAAGTGAGGCCCTGGAGGCATTTCAAGAGGGACCTTCTGAAACTCTGACACCTGACATGACTGAAGGCTTTGGAAGTTTAGACCATTGTGATCCCCACCCATCTGCCCTGCCGTATCGCTACTGTGCCTCATTTTTTAGGTCAAATGATTTAATTCCCAACATGAATGCTGTCACACTTGGAGAGAGGCATTCCCCTTGCATCTCCATTGAAACATGATTTTTTGAAACACATGCCCAGTGGGTGATGAAAAAGATGCCAGGATGTGTAACAGGGAGAGTAATCCAGAAATTAACACTGCAGTCCCTCAGCTGCATGACTGTGGTGAAGACTGTGCAGAACGCACAGGGAAGAGAGCAAACGGGATTGCTGGCCTGGGGCTGAAATACCAGGATTCAGTTTACTTCATTAAAATGAGGTTATCATACTATTATATCTCATTGACATTTACAGTAAACCTTTGTCATGGTTTGACGTAGCTTGGTTTGTAAGACATCCCTATACAACACTGAAGGGAATGTCTCAGGTCACTATCAAAACTTTGGGAATGAATGTAATTCATTTCAGCGCCAACCTGAGTGAGGAGATGAAAAATTACTCAATCCTGTTGATAAATTTCCTAATAAAAAAATTAGTAATCATCAGTTATGGGCACATATTTAACACCTAAGTGTTTCAAGTGTTGCAAGAATTTCTAGTTAATATGCCCAAGCTGATTAAATGCAGCAAAAGCAGCCCTGGCTGAACTCTCTCCAGCCAGGGAAGGATGGGAAGTATGGAAGTTTGTAATAATATGAGCAAAATTCTAATCAAAGTCCTGTCTAAACAGAAACCTTCAATAATTTGCATGGTGCTTTAGCACAAAACTGTTAAATACTGGAGAAGATTTCTGGGCCAGTGTTTGAAACCATTCTACCAGTGTAGCTAAATCTGAGCGTTCATGATCAAAAGGGCTTTTACCTACTCTTGCCATCATCTCCCTTTGGCCTGTGGGCCTGTTTCACTCACATGACCTGTGCAAGTAGTTTTGGACCTCAAAAATGAGCAATGATTTGTTGTAATTAAAGCAAAGCTTCAGCAGTCATTGCATAGGGGAGCAGGGCAGCAACTCACCCTCGAGACACATTTGCTATGTGAGAGTGGGGACAGGATGTGGAGCCTGTTTAAAGGCTCTGAGCCATGAGATCCATCCCTTTCTCCTCAGCAAGGTATTGCCTTCACCTGCAGGGGAGCTCCCTGCAGCTCCCCAGGGCTGTGGCTTGAGATCCACAGAGGTGCAGCCCTGGTAAGATCTCACCTAATGCAGGGGAGAGCAAGGCACCAGTGTTGTATCACACAGCACCATCCTCAGCCCGCCTGAATCCTGGATGGAGGGCACCAATGAACCAGCCTGTGCCAGTGCTAGAGACCAAGCACAACTCAACATTCCAAACATTTCAGGAAAGACCTCTCTCTGGAAGATAAGCCAGTGTAACCAAACATTCTTGCTGAAAAGGGTCTGGGGCAGCTCCTTTAGTCTCTGTCATGTGAAAAGTTAGGGTGATTAGGAAGACCACTTCAACCACTAAAAATCTGCAAAGCTCCAGCATCTCAGGCACACATCTGAACCCCAAGACCTCATTTTCTCTCAGTAACTGACAGAGATAAGTGTGTGTTAATCATTTGTGCCCGCAAAAAATCCTGTCTTTGCTGAAAGCCAGAAGCCTTTCCTTTCTCGCTGTTTCATTAAATTTTAGAAATCAAACAACCAGCTTTGAAAATGTCTGCTGGGGCACACATGAGCTTCCCATGAACAGAGAGCCACCCTCTTTGTGTCTCTGTTATGTGGGGATTTAAAGGGGTCTGTTTTCTATGAGTGACAAGATTTCCAGTCTCTGCAGGCTGTAGTTTTGTAAAGGTCCTCACAGAGCCATTGCCTCTCACTGACAGACGAGGATCAGCTTCCCAGGAGGACAGTGGGTGATGGCCTTGAAAGATCCTAGCCTTGGGCATGCTATCAAAGAGCTGGAAAAGTGAAACAAATGGGAGAGACTCCTAGCAGAGCACAAGCTTCCCTGCTCCAGGCTCAGTCTCGCATCTGATGAAGTACACGGCAGCTCCTGACTGAATCCAGGGGGAAGAGGTGTTTTTCCCCAGTATCTGCAATGATCAATGAGGAGCTGGAGCAGAGTGCCTGCAGGTTTTGCAGAAGAAAGCAGACCAGGCACCACTGAACTGGACTACCAAGAACTGCTGGCTTTTACATGGGCTCAGCAAGGTCGTTCATCACCGAGGCAGATGCCGACTGCTTTCAGCAGCTTGGAAAAGACATTAAAAGTCGGTGAAAAAGACCTTTTTGTTTAGCTGGAGGATAAGCAATAGATCAAAATGTTTAAAATATTAGCATATCACTGCAGCATAGAAACACATGTGGGTTCCTGCAGCTTAGCACATGGCAGGGTTGTCACCTGAGCTGTGGTGACTGTGTTGGTGGATGATTGCCAAGAGAAAAGCGTGGTCTAAGAGTTAATTATTGTGAGTGATCTGTGGTAGCTCTCTGCCAGTGCCCCAGTGTCAAGCTCTTGTCCAAGCTCTACAGTTGGCTGAGGAGAGTAGCTATCCTGGAGAGGTGGAGCTGCTTTCCAGGAGAGTCTTCTAGTAGATTTGAGGGAGTTTTAAGCTCACTAAAGTAAATATTGCCATTCCTGGAATATGATTTTTTTTTTTCCCAGTATTGAAGCTATGCAGAAGATGCTTACATATTGAATAGAGCCACAACATTCTCACTGCTGCACAGGAAAAAGGGGGGAAAAGAAGCAGTCCCTGCCTACTACAACCAATTTCTTCCATCAGAATGCTGCTTAACTTACTCCACTCATAAGAAAATCAAGCATTACCTCAGGTCAACAACTGCAGAGATTAAGGTGAGTTCAGAGCAACTGATGGAGACAAACCCCATCACCATGTGTCTTCTCCAGCCAAGGTGCACCTGCACACTCAGCAGCAAGTCCCTGGTGTCACATCTGGAGGTGTCAAGGCTGTTTGGAAAATGAAGATCTCCCATGCCACCATTCCAGTGAGACAGGCCCTTGCTGGTCTTGCATTGACCTTCTGCAATTCCTCTCAGAGAGCAGAAGAAGCCAGTTTCTCTTTCACATCTGTGCACTGTTTTCTCTGTTTTTTAATTAAAAGTATTAAAAGATGACCAGATGCATGCAGCTGGTTGGAGCTGAAAGGAAAAGGAAATGCCATCTGGACAGCTGCTTCTCTGTAGCATGGTCTGTGCCCACATGGCATCCTCTGATGTGCACCAAGGGGAGGACATCACAGTAGCTATTTACCACACTGGAACAGGGATAAAAATGTCCCTGTTCACATGTAACTGTTCTGTAACTGATCCCAAGGCTGAACTTCCATTTAAAAGCCATTTAGCCAAAAGCTTTGCTATCAAAATTGTTATCAGTGTCTCCTCATCTGGCACATCATATCTCTGTGCATTTTTTCTATCTGTGTGTGGGAATGGGCGTAAAAAAACCCCCTCAAGACAGCAGTTTACCACGATTTTCAAACATATCTCCACCCTGCAAGTCTGTTTATTGCAGAACATGAAAATGAGAGGATTTCTGACTCCTCATGATACACCTCAGCTAAGTCCAATCCTCTGCTGCAACCAGCACAGCTGAGCAGGAGCTGATTTATTTCCCTGCCTTTGTGGGCAGCTGATGACCATGCTCTCTTCTGCATGGACACACTCCCAGCTGGGTTTGGGTGTGTACTCACCTGAGCTGAGCTTGTCCATGTTCACCTGAACTGCAGTCACAGCAGCAGCCACGCTCTCTTTCCTTAGCTGACTGCCAGCCTGCTAAATTAAAAAAAATAAATAGTATTTGTACATAGAATTCACATCTATGCATAAAACAGGTTGTCTGGGGAATGCAAGCTTTGGAGTTTATTGGTGAGTTGAGCTGTGGCTCAGGGAGCATGTACCTTGCAAAATTATGTATCCTGTAAGTGCATCAAAGTGGTCAGAAAAGGGAAAAACAGCTGTGCATGTTTTTCTCTCTTCTCCTCTCACTTTGGGACTAAGCCTATAAAATAATAATATGCCTTTCCAGTATTATCATTTGTCTTGATTTTCTGTAGAGAATTGCATAACAGCAATAGCTCTATTAGCATTCAGCCCTCAGTTCTTTGCTTAGTGCTTTCTCCCTTATTCCTTTTGCTTAATAAAATAATGAATTTTGCATTTGATAGATGCCTGATAGCTCAGAGGACTGAGCTGTCCTCTGTTTAGCCATTGAATAGGAAAACTTGGGACTCTCTTGCATGACAGACACTTTGCAATATGCCAGCTCTGTCCACACATTAGGGAGATTTCAGGTAAATTCAGATCACACTAAGCCAGTGATGCTGATGAGAACCTAACAGAGCAAGAGGGACTGAAAGCTGTCACTGCCATGGTGCAATTAGTTACTAGATAGTCCCATTTGCAATTCCTAGGATGTGACTAGGTTGAAAAACAGTGTTTGCAAGGGCTGCTTGTGCAGGCTCAGAGCATTGTATAAGGGAACTATACCTGAAGCTGTAACACATCTCTGCTATTAAAGCAAATACTTCCTCACCTGCATTTCTGATAATTTCCCTTTTCTTCCTTTCAGGGGAAAACCCTAAGGGGTCTGGAAGGTACCTGTCCAGAAAGAAAACATGGGTCCCCCTCCACAGAGTAGGGAAGGAGGAGCTGCTGCAAAGTCTCACTGTGCTCTGGGACCATCAGCTAAGAGGCCTTGATTTCCCTCCCTGTCCCTAACTCGCTGTGGTGAGGTGTGCATGGCTGCACCCAGGCTCCAGCTCCGTGGTGCAGGGAGATGGTCAGTAAATGCAATCCTTGAGCAGCACCAGGCACTGAGGAGCCCAGGCCAGCGTGGCTGTCGCACACAGTGATGGTGCTGCAGGGCACAGCTGCTGCTCAGGGGCCAAACTCTGCCTTGGTCAGAACAGAAAGAGGCAGCATTCCTCCTGCCATGAATCAGCAAGGGATTTGAGTCCCAGGGATGTAGGTGTGTCTGTGCAGAGCAGCAGCTGCAGCAGAAACCAGCAAAAGGTTCATTTAATCTGGTTACACTGTCGTAAATGTCACAGCTGGGTCAGAAACACTGCTCCAAGAGTGTGAAATCTGGTGAGGATTTGTGCCTCTCCCTCCCTCTTTGGGTAATGTTATGGCATAAAATATTTTTATTTGTAGAGCTGAGAGGGAGGGGAAAGGCAAGCTCTCGCTTCTTTTCAAGGGAATGGTGGTGTTTATTGAATTTTCTGACGCAGCCACTAGATGCCCCTGTTTTCTGATGACTGCTCCAGAGTGGGGCATCTGCTGGGATGCAGCAACCAGGGCCAGAATTTAGGGTTCACACTGTAGAGAAATCCTTACTGCTTCAGCCTTCTCTTCCCTAATGACCTTACAATTAGCTGAGTCTGTTGCTCTAGATGTGGAATTAGGAGAGACAGTGCTGGTCACTAACAGGGATGGAGTCATCCATCTGCCTTTTCTGCTCTGGTTTGGTGGTGGCTCTGGAGAAGGTGACACAAAGCTCAGTCACCTGTACCTGCAGCCCCATTCCTGTGACCACACAGCTCACTGCAGTGCCCAAGCCCTGGTGCAGCAGTCTTGGACCCCACTGCCTTTCGAGGGTGAATCAATCCAAAGAAGAGCCAGTCTCCTGGCAAAGACATTAACACAAGCAGAAACATTTCCCAAATGAACCCTGAAGTGTTTCCTTTTGTACAGGTCCAACAAGAAGACTGATTCAAATGGGAATTTGATGCTTGGTCAGGGCGAGGGAGCTTTTGTGCCTGCTGAAATAGTTCTGCATCCAGAAGATTAAAGCTTGCACCATGTCATACCAGCCCCACAGGCACCCATGGTCAACACAGAAAATCACATTTGCTCCATCTGAAGTAATCTCTCACCCCAAAATGAACTTGGCTTAAGTAAGGATTTATTTGAGAGTCTCTTAAGATGAGCAGATGTTCCTGCTTCAGTTATTCCTTGACCAGGCTTTATGGATCCTGCAAAGTTCACTTACCGTAGTCCATCCTAGGCCCTAAGGTAACAGTGTGTGATAAATATTGTAGTCAGATACCCAACTCAGAACTCCTGTGAAACACAGCAGTGATTTATGGATTTGGAGTAAAAAGTCCTTGTTTGTGTCTGGGCATTCAGTCTCAGGAGCACAGGAAATGTTAAGAGATCTTGCTTTAGCTTTTTTCTTAACAAGCTGAGCAAAGCAATGGGGAACCTTCAGAAGAGAAAAAAGAGTGGTCTCTCAGGAGGAGAACACCTATAAAAGGCTCCTGCTGCCTAATTCTTCCTGTTTCCAGGAGTATGGGGCCTAATTAGCACTCCTGAGTGTGACTGGGGCTCAGAGCTCTGAGTCATCTGGGAAGAAATACTTTTTCAGTTGTCACTGCTGGAGAAGCTAAGAGCAGCTCTGAGGAAGAAGCACTAGAAATTCCTAGTGACCTAGTATCACAAAAATTACTGCTATCTAAAACATCTTTGCAGATGTTTAGAAACTAGCAGTTACTCCATCCATCACCCACTGAAACAAAAAGGTTCCTCCTGCTTCCCTTCAGGAGCTCTGGATTAGGATGTAAAACTCATGACACCGCTACTTTGGGCATCCTGCTGTTAGTACCTATTTAGTGAGGTTTGATCCACTAGCTTTTGGTTATGAGACAAAAAAGCCTGGTAACCAGCCTTAGGATCAGGAGGGTTTACAGAGCTGCATCCCACAGCATGTAGCACAGGCAGCCCTGGGCTGGTCTGCCCCAAGACTGACACTGTGCAGGCCAAGCCACTTCTCTGGAAGCCACACACCATCTGCCATTTATTCAGAAATCTAAAAGAAAAGAAAGTCTCAAATATACAATAGCAAATGAAGCCTGGATTAACTGATAACTTTCTTCTCTTAGTGATTTCTTTGTGTTTTCCCTTGGGCCTGTGCTGCTCTGTGGGATTATGGCATTCCAGAGTCATTGACATAATGATAACATGACTAAGAAATATGGAGACTCCTCTCTCCACGTTAATCTGTGCCAAGAGAATACTGAAGGAAGTAGATAAAGGAGTCACTAACACTGAGTTACATTCTGCTTCTAAGAATTGCCTTCCAGAGGCTGTAGCCATTTTGCAACCTTTTTAATTTTCAGAGAAAATGCCTCCTGTGCCATAATTAAGAGTTTAATGTGCCACAGGGTCCTGTTTATCATGATAACATATTTTGCCAGAGAACAGATAGACTTTTTGTAGGTCCTTTAAATATCTTTCAGCCAGTCCATTAGATGGGGCTGTAATACTGGGGATTTTAATCACAGATATTCATTATTCAGTTATTATTCATTCATTTTAATAAAAAAGCTGCATATTTCCTTTGTTCCACAGGCAGCAAGATTTGGTGAGGGATTTCAGAGCATGGAATATTTTGGTTATCTTTAGCGTTGGCTAGCATCCACAAATTTGCAGAGAGAACATCAGGCCCACCTTTCTCTTCTCCTCTTAGAGAAGGCACAGGAATCCAAGGCAAAGACATCTGTAGATGAGGCAAACATCAGAAGACACATAGGAACCATGATATTTTTATCTCATGTGACGACTAATAGCATGTTCCCAGCTATTTGAGACCTCTACACTGTTCTTCACTGGGAAAAAAAAATCTACATAATTGTTTTAACAATGGTGTACAGAGGGCCCTGGAAATGGAAGACACCATTCCATTCAGACAGGACATCAGATGTTATGACAAAAGGTCTGATTGCTCTAGTGCCTACGTGATGCAGAAAGATGCAAAGGGCAAAAATAACTTTCCTGCAAACTGCTTTGCCTCAAGCAAGAGGAAATGCTGTATGTTGAGCAGTCAGAGATGATCACATACAGTATGTATGTGTGAATGTATTTTAATATATAGTGACAGTTCCTTTGACAAAAACAATATTTAAATCATGGAGTTGTTAAGGTTGGAAAAGACCTTTAAGATCACCAAGTTCAACCACCAGCCCAGTGCCACCACCCTGGTCACCACTAACCAATGTCTTCAAGTGCTACCTCCTGGCACTTCACCAAGGAGGAAAAGTTCTAGGAATCATATCATCCAATTTTATGTTCACCAGGGGTTCAGAGGAGCTTTGTCCTGCTTTATAAAGAGAGGCTCTAGGGGCCAGTCCATCATTGTGTGGGTAAGTGGGAGGCTTGGCATGACATAGATGCTATGGGTTAAGGAGTGGATATTGTTCTGGTTTCAGCTGGGATACACTTAATTTCTGGTCAGTAGCTGGTCCAGTGCTGTGTTTTGGATTCAGTATGACAACAGCGTTGGTAACACACTGATGTTCTGGTTGGTGCTAAGTGTCATGTTTATCCAAAATCAAGGACTCTTTTGTGCCCTGTGCTCTGCCAGTGAGGAGGTACAAAAACCACAAACTCAAAAAGCTGGGAGGGAGGAGCATAGTTAGGACAGGTGGCCTAAACTGGCCAAAGGGATATCCCATATGCCATGATGGTGACTATATAAAATGGGGGAGTTACCTGGAATGGGAGCTGATCAGTATTTGGGAAAGGGTCTGGCATTGGTCGGTGCATGGTGATCAATTCTATTGTGCTTTTTTTAAAAAAAAAAAAAAAAATTAACTCATCATTCTTATAAATTCTTCTAATTTGCTTTCTTTCAACTGTTAAATATTTAAATTGTTGTGTGATGACAAACTGCCTACTGGGATTAACCTGCAACAACAGGGAATCCTGAAACCAGGTAGCCCACTCTGTCCTCCAGTGCTACCTCCAGCCCACCTGGCAGCTCTTC
>VYXD01002847.1:636946-888928 GCA_013397195.1 Hylia prasina
CATTCCATTCAGACAGGACATCAGATGTTATGACAAAAGGTCTGATTGCTCTAGTGCCTACGTGATGCAGAAAGATGCAAAGGGCAAAAGTGACTTTCCTGCAAACTGCTTTGCCTCAAGCAAGAGGAAATGCTGTAAGTATGTTGAGCAGTCAGAGATGATCACATACAGTATGTATGTGTGAATGTATTTTAATATATAGTGACAGTTCCTTTGACAAAAACAATATTTAAATCATGGAGTTGTTAAGGTTGGAAAAGACCTTTAAGATCACCAAGTTCAACCACCAGCCCAGTGCGACCACCCTGGTCACCACTAACCAATGTCTTCAAGTGCTACCTCCTGGCACTTCACCAAGGAGGAAAAGTTCTAGGAATCATATCATCCAATTTTATGTTCACGAGGGGTTCAGAGGAGCTTTGTCGTGCTTTATAAAGAGAGGCTCTAGGGGCCAGTCCATCATAGTGTGGGTAAGTGGGAGGCTTGGCATGACATAGATGCTATGGGTTAAGGAGTGGATATTGTTCTGGTTTCAGCTGGGATACACTTAATTTCTGGTCAGTAGCTGGTCCAGTGCTGTGTTTTGGATTCAGTATGACAACAGCGTTGGTAACACACTGATGTTCTGGTTGGTGCTAAGTGTCATGTTTATCCAAAATCAAGGTCTCTTTTGTGCCCTGTGCTCTGCCAGTGAGGAGGTACAAAAACCACAAACTCAAAAAGCTGGGAGGGAGGAGCATAGTTAGGACAGGTGGCCTAAACTGGCCAAAGGGATATCCCATATGCCATGATGGTGACTATATAAAATGGGGGAGTTACCTGGAATGGGAGCTGATCAGGATTTGGGAAAGGGGCTGGCATTGGTCGGTGCATGGTGATCAATTCTATTGTGCTTTTTTTAAAAAAAAAAAAAAAAAATTAACTCATCATTCTTATAAATTCTTCTAATTTGCTTTCTTTCAACTGTTAAATATTTAAATTGTTGTGTGATGACAAACTGCCTACTGGGATTAACCTGCAACAACAGGGAATCCTGAAACCAGGTAGCCCACTCTGTCCTCCAGTGCTACCTCCAGCCCACCTGGCAGCTCTTCTGCAAAACTCTCCCTGACTCTGCAGCAGCTGAGCAGCCAGTGCCCTGTGCCAGTGCTCCCTGACAAAGTGATTCAGGGAGACTCATAGATGGAGTGTTTGCTCAAATATATCATTTATTGCCACCTTTGTACCCAGTAAAGCTCACAGGAGGAATGGACTCTCTCAAAAGGGGCATTTGCAGGAGCGGCTGGATGGCAGCAATATTAAATGCCACTTGGCAGCGAGCACAGCTGTGGAGGGTGACCAATTATTCCTATTTGCCCAGTGCAGGAGCAAGGACAATGGGGGAGATATAAGCAGGGAATCAGAGAAACCAGAGCCACTGCCTCAGGTCCTCTGCCAAATAATCTCCAACTCTGTGGTAGCTGAGCAGCCACATTCCATGCCAAAGTGATGCACGGACACTCAGAGACACAGTGTTTGTTCAAATACACCATTTATTGTAAAATTTGCATCAGCTAAAGCTCCCAGAAGGTCAAAGTATAGGTAGAATAATCTTGGAAGAATTTTCCTATAAATCAAACAATTCCACCCTTCCACAGTTCTACGATTCCACAATTCTGTGGTTCTACAGTTGTCTCGTTCAGAACCCAAAGCAGAGGTGACGTTGCAGCTTATCAAACTCCTGCAATGCCTCAGTCTGGGCGGTTGGATCCTGTGCCAGGTGCTGGAAGAGGTTCAGGGGCTGTGCCCCTTGGAAGGCTGGGGGCAAGGAGATCTCCTCAGGCATGTCCTCATTGCCAAAGAAGAAGTGCTTGAGGCATTTCTCCTCTAGGCAGCAGTGCAGGTAGCTCATGATGTCATCCACCCGCATCAGGAGATACCTGTGCTGCCATTCTGACAGGGGGATCAAGGTCAGGAGGTGCATGACCGTGGTTTTCAAGGCATAGATAGAAAGGCCTGAGCCCTGCAGAAGGCGAGCACAGAGCCTCAGGCATTTGAGGTGGCAGCTGTGGGCTGGGGCTAGCATGGAGACATGCCTGAAGAACTTTGCCTCTGCCACAGCATAGCTCTCCAGCCATGTCGTGCTTGGGGGGAACTGGGCCTCTGTAGGCTGGCTACTCAGGAAGATGTCCGAGTCACCTTGCTGCACACTAAATACCATCTCCACAAAAAGGCTTCTCCCGGAGGCTTTCATCAGCTTCATCTTGCAGGAGCGGGAGGAGGGAATCACCCTCATGTTGTAGCAACGGGACTGAGGCACCACCGACCAGGCTGAGATCACAAACGTCTGGAACCAGAGGGCAATTTTCTCCCCATCTAGGTAAGGACCAGTGCAGAGGGTGTGTAGAAGGCTGGTCACCTGATTTCTCTTCAGCTCCTCCTCAGAGTTGTGGAGGAAGCATGGCATTTTCTGGTCAGGCTGTTCCCTGGTGCAAGTGCACTCCAGCTCCACACGGATGCGCATTCCCATCTGCGGCATCTCCCACTTGGTGTCTGGTTCCAAGTGGAAGGCATACCCATGGGGGGGCTTCAGGGGCACAAACATGCAGTAAACAATATCCTCCTCCTTATGGGGACTCCATCCTTCACAGGCACTGCCCACCCCAATGACTGGCTCCAGCACTGGGAAGAAACTGTCTGAAAAGAGACTGTGGGAAACTTGGAGAAGGTCACACAGCAGCTCCTGCACCACCTGTCTCCTGGAGGCCAGCTTTGGTACTGACAGCTGGAAGCGTCTCGAAAAGATACAGATCATATTCATCTCAGCAGGATTTTCTTCCTCACTTTCTTCACTCTCTGAGTCCCTGCTGTTGTCCACCTCACAGATCCTTTTCCTGAGCCACAGGTAGAGCACCAAGAGCAGCACCAGGGTTCCAGCAACAGCCCGCAACAACCATTGCTGCAAGGCAGTCCAGATCACAGCTCCCCAGGACCTGGCACTCTGCTCCACAGTCCCCTGGGCCAACTCCTGCAGCATCTGAGTCCTCTGCTGGTTGAGGTTCTTATCCAGGTACACACTGATGTAATGGCAGATCCATTGCACAAGCCAGATGAAGAGTAGTATGACCATTATGACCTGTAAGAGAGGGAGAGGATTGCAGTGGGGCTGAGAAGGGAGGGAAAGAAGAAAAGAGAAATAAAAGGAGCTGGCAGTGAGGGAAGAAGGGATGGGAGACAGCAGGCAGGAAGGAGAGAAGACTAAGCAGCTGGCAGGCTGGGTGTCAGGACCTTGGTTTCTTGGGGCCACTGTGAGGGTCTGAGCTGGGGTGGGCATGAGGGGCAGGGCTGGCCATGCTGTGATGTCTCTGGTGCCAGTGACATCACAAGGCACATCACAATGAGGGGCAGGTATAGAGGAGAGCAGCAGGCAGTGCTGTCCTAGTCCAGCCTGAGATAAGGTGAATGCACACACAAGCCGGAGACTGCCCTGGGTGAGAGATGCAGCACAAAGGCAGAGCTGTCAAACCCTCCTCTCTGTCCTCCTGAAGGCCATGTTCCTGGTCACACTGGTGAAAACCATCCTGCAGAAGGCAAAGGTGGTTAATGATGAGCTGGATGAGGACACACGCCAGCGCATGCAGCACAGGTCTGAGTTCCTCAGCCAGCAGATGACTTGGATGCTGGAGGAGCTGGAACACAAGGCTGTGGAGCAGACTGGTGGATCATGGGGACCTGTGCCCTTGGCTGCCTTACTACAATGGCAGTTCTGGGCCATTGCTGGAATGTTGGTGCTGCTTGTGGCGCTCTGCTGGCAGCTCAAGAAAAGAGGCTATGGGGCGGTGCCCAGCTGGCAACTGAGCACCCCAAAACCAGTCACTCCCTCACCCCACACACCCATCCCCAACCTCACACTCCCCGCTCCCATCCCCACACCCCTAAACCCCTTTACTTTCCCACGGAAGTTGAATCTGAGGGGGAAATCTAAGTGCAAACAGGTAAGTTTCGTTAAGAATAGGTTAACAATTGAAATAAAGTAAATAAGAAGAATTTATAAGAATGAAGACTAATAAATTAATAAATAAATAAGTGATGCACAATGAAATTGATCACCACGTGCTGACCGATGCCAGACCCTTTCCCAAATACTAATCAGCTCCCATTCCAGGTAACTCCCCCATTTTATATACTGACCATCACAGCATGTGGGATATCCCTTTGGCCAGTTTGGGCCACCTGCTCCAATTATGCTCCTCCCTCACCGCTTTCTGGGTTTGTGGTTTTTGTACCTCCTCACTGGCAGAGCACAGGGCACAAAAGAGACCTTGATTTTGGATAAACACGACACTTAGCACAAACCAGAACATCAGTGTGTTACCAACGCTGTTGTCATACTGAATCCAAAACACAGCACTGGACCAGCTACTGACCAGAAATTAAGTGTATCCCAGCTGAAACCAGAACAATATCCACTCCTTAACCCATAGCATCTATGTCAAGTCTCCCTCTTCCAACACTTTATCACCTTCCCCATTTATGACAGACATACAGACAGCCATCATTCCCTTAGTCTGTGGAACACCTCTGTCCAATGTCCATACAATTGCCAGCAAAATCTTAACCATGCATGAAGGGAGAACAGACTGTGGACTGCTGAAGGAGCAAGTCCAGAAAGTCTCCTGGGAACCTGCTTCTGAAGGTCCTGTGCTCCATGGGTGTTTGTCCTCTTTGAAGAGCCATCTCCTAAAATCACAGGAGTAGGCAATGGCAAGCAGGGCAGAAGGTTGTCTTGGCTGAGCAGGGATCTTCTTCTTTTCTTGCAGTTCCCCTACCTTCCTTCCAGCCTTTCTTGTAGATGGGTGTACCATTTGCTGGCTTCCAGTCACCTGGGACCTCCTGGTTATCTGGGACTGCTGATAAATGACTGAAAGGGGCTCAGGGAGCACTGCTGCCAGCTCCTGCACTATCCTTTTCTGGGTCCCATCTGACTGCATAGAGTTCTGTCTGCCTAAGTAGTGTGGCACATCACTGACCATTTCCCCATCCCTGTTTTTCAGCTCAAGGGTCTGGGTACCCACAGAACAACTGGTCTTACTATTTAAAACTGAGGCAACAAAGACATTAAGAACCTCAGTCTTTTCCTCATCATTTGTCGTTACATTTCCCCTTACATCCAGTGAAGGATGAAGATTCTCCTTAGCTCTCGTTTTGTACTTGTAGAAACATCTTTTATTGCTCTTGACTGTAGTAGCCAAATTAAATTTCAGTTAGGTTTTTTCTATTTCTGATGTTTTTCTAATTTTTCTCATTTCAATTTTAATTTTGACTCTGTTAACCTCATGATAACACTGTAGTCCTCCTGAATTGCCTGTCCCTTCTTCAAACGATCATGAACCCTTTTTCTTCCCTGAGTTCCAGCCAGCTTTCAGCACCTGGAGATAGCCTACACCTGCACCTTTAAGATTTCCTTCTTGAAGAATCTCCAGCCTTCCTGAACTCTTTTGCCCTTCCTGAATTCCTTGGCGCTGCTTCCCAGGGGACTCTGTGAATCAATCTCTTAAACTGGAAAAAAATTGCTGCCTGTGAGTCCAGGATGGCAGTTCTGCTAACCACCATCCTTAGTTCTCCAGGAACCAAAAACTCTATCATTTTATGGGTTTTATGCCCAAGACTTTAGTGCCAGGAAAGGATGCTACCTTGTAACATATGAGGGAAATCAGGCTTCCCTATTTCTACAAACTTAAAAAAGACATTAGGCCTGTGTGAAACAAATATATACCCCAGCTAAGCAAGGCAAAGTTACCCTTAAGTGACAGCACAAAAGTTCAGTGAGATAATCACATTAGCATTACCAAGTAAGCCATGCATATGAAGCACAATACGGCTCCTATTTCCTATTTGTCTGCATTATGAATCTAAAATATTCATATTTTATTGTCTTGTGTTGACAGCAAACTGTTACAACAGAAGAATGGCTGGTTTTGTGTCTGGAGCTTCATGTCTTATTTAGTGCAAGACTGAATGGCAAACAGAATTAATCAGGTTCTCAAGTGCAGTTTATCCAAGGCTGTTCACACTAGCAGTCCTTAAACAAGGTGACGATGGGAATCTGTTGTCCTTTCCTTGGCTGGGAGATATATATATATTCCACCTGCTCAAAAATCCTAAGGGAATTGAGCACTCAGCTTGTGAGCAATTTTAAGTAAGATTTTAAGATTGAACCTACTTAATGCCTCTCTGAAAAGCTTAGATTCAAGCCAGGGTATGCATATGGCTGAAGCCTGCTCTGATCTGACAGCACCCTTTAGCTCTGTGCTGGTGCTTCTGGCACCTGTGGAGACAGAGATGCAGTCTGCACCCAGTGCTGTGGGAATCAGGGAGTGGGGAACATCAGCTTGGGACAAAATATCAAATGGATCTGAAACACTATTCATGCTTTAACAACCTTCAGTATTTCCCTGCAATTTTGTAAAGGACTGACAGCTAAAGATTAGAAATGCAACATGGTCTTTGTGCAACATCCTGGTCTGTGGGCCTGATGGAAAACCTGGGGGAAGGTCTGTGCTGTCGTGCTGGGTTTCCACTCGGTGAGCAGGAGTTTCCCCTGCCACTACTCCCCAAGAAGCAGCTCCTGTGGCTCCCTGTCAGCTCCAAGGGAGAAAAGCTGTGTGTGCTCTGCATAGGAAGGGTTTCCCTGACATGCTGCATGCTGGTCCCTGAGCACAGATGGCCACAAGGAGCCTGGCAGCTGCCTCCTTTAGGGAATCACAGAAAGCAGCTTTGCCTCAAGAGCTCATCATGGCAAAGGGCCCAGAGCAACCTGTCATGCTGCCTGTCACACCTGTCAGAAGGAAACTGTAATGAAAACAACCAACTTTCAATAATGCCCTCTGCTTTCACTTGGAAATAATGAAAACAAGCACAAAGCAGCCAAGGAGCCCTCCTTGGGCTGTGTGCCACTGTTCCCTGTAGTCACACTGTCACCAGTTTGCCCTGGAGCAGGGTCCCCTCGACCACAACAATCTGCTGCAAAGTGTTATTGACCCCACATAGAACTGAATGCTGAAGGACCCCCCTAACATAAATTAGTCTTAAAAAAAATGAATGATTTTGCAATTGTTTTTCAGTTTTTAAAATTTATGTTGGAAGCTGCTTTTCCTACAAGACCTACTCCCTACTTTCGTGGTCTTCATGGAACACCAGCCAGTCTCCATCCCCTCTGACTCCTCCACAAAAGCAGGAGTGGCATGGGCTCTTCCTACCAAGTTTTCCATGGGAGTTTCCACCCCACTGACTGCTAGGAAGGGGCTGCACACTTATTACACAACTTCAGTGTTTTGTCATCCAGTCATGACTATCAGCAAATGTCTTCATCCCACAGTTTTCACTGTTCTTCATCTCTTCATTTGCAAGAAGTCCTGCTAGGAGGGAAGGGGAACAAAAGATATTTTGGTAGAGGTCTCTAAGTTACCTAATGATTTTATGGATCATGTTGCTAGGAAAAAGCTACCCCTGTACAGCTGTACTCTATGGCCTTGAAGGTTTTCACAGCTTTTCAAATAAACCTGATCAACATTTCATGGGGAGTGTAACAGCCCTGGGAGGATGGACTACTCCAATGGCATGTTTTAATAACATAAAATCATTAATTTATGTTTTTAGAGTGCATTTCACAAACTCAGCTCTCTTACTACAACACAGCAAATCAAGTCTCTCTGCCTTGTGTTGGCTGTTCATTTTCCACATACTTCCCAGAAAATCTTGTTGAATCCCCACATGACACATTATGTGTTTAAATTAGTACTTAAGAAGACTAGTGGAAGTTTATTGCTCTTATCTTTGACATTCACTGGGTGTGCCTGTCCCTTCCTCCTTTTTGTCTGCTGAATGAAACTGTCAGAAACACAGCTTTACCACTGCAGGGCATTTGCAACGGCAGCAAAAGAATAAAAGAAGCATTTTTTTCCCTAATCTCTCTGTGCACTTCATCATCCTCCATCACTGTAAGCCTACCAAATTTTAAGTTTTGAAGTACATCCTATAACAATTTCTTCCTACAGCACAAACCCAAACTATTTAGGCAAACTAGTGATTATTCTTCTGCACTAACATCAACATAAAGCAGATTAGAAGAATTAAATGCACAAGAGTGCACTTCTTTTATGATTATGCACCCTTAATCTTCAGAAGATGGTTAATTACATTTTAAGCAGCATAAGAGCCCTAACATATTTGTATATTAATAAAAATTCTCACCAGGGGTTTAAATCTAACATGTATTCACAGGTATAACTAATGGCATTTTTCAGTAATGCTGTGAAAAAAATATGCCTTTAAGTTAGTACCTTCACACAGGAAACTGCTGGGAGTTTTTAATTTACTCTCTAACTATTCTCCTAATCATTCTCTTATCATGCTGGGATGGCTAAATGCATACAGATTATAATGATGGTGTGCACCCACCACAGCAGTGTCAGTGATGACATTTGCCAGTGCTTGAAGTCGGGCTGCTGCAATCAGAGCTCTGCAGCAGAGGGAAGCAGGGAAGGAACAGGGATGACACTGCAGCCCTGCAGTTTCACAAAAACTCATGTTTGCTGGTTTAAGGCTTATTCAGAAAGGGATTAGTCTCCACCTAGGACAAGCCCAAACATCTCTGTTATTCAGAGATTTTAGGGCTAAATTTTAATTATGTCATTATTAGGAAACTGTTAGGAATTTTTTTTTCCTGGAAAGGGTGATTAGGCATTGGAACAGGCTCCCCAGGGAAGTGGTGAAGTCACCATCCCTGAAAGCATTAGAAAAACAAGTAGACATGTCCCTTTGTGATATGATTTAGTGAGCATGGTGGCATTCAGTCACAGGTTGGACTCGATGACCTAGAGGTCTTTTCCAACTTTATTGATTCTGTGATTCATACTCAAAAATGTTCAAGATTCAAAAATACTTCTTTCCCACAAATCCTCCTAAGTGAAGACAACATCTGTCATTTATCTTTGCTTCAAACTTCCGAGAAGCCAGAGCACTGGCATTCACAGCAGAATCAGTATTCTTTCTCCAAATCTGCTCTTTGGAAATTTCAACTGCAGACAGTCCAAGATTTGGGCTAGGGTGAGACCCAGCCTGATTCAGGCACAAAATCCTGTTTGTTTGCAACCCAAGGCAGCTTCAGTAAAACAGAAGGTGTGAACTTTGAGAGGGGAAGAGACAGTGTACCAAAATGGGAAGCACGTTCTTTCCTCCTGGCTTCACCCACCAGAGGGACCCATTTCATTCCCTGAACGAGAGCAGAACGGAGCAAGCTCAGGGGAATAAGTATCATGAGGAAAGGGAAAAAGCAGGTGCTGTTGATACATCCTGCAAGTGCTAAGTTCAGTGGCCACAGGCTTTGTCCTTCCCTGGGATGTGTTTGCTCTGTTGGCTGATCAGAGTCATGGCAGTTTCCTCTCGAAGAACCTCCTGAGTTTCAGGAAAAAGAAACTTTACAGCTCAACTTTATTTTTCTCTGCTGTTTGGTCATTTCTTCCCACAGTGGATTTTCTTCATGTCTACATCCCAAAGCAGACACTTTCATTTCAAAACATCCCCGGGGCATAAAAGATAATTTGGGAAAGGAGGAAAGAGCTGAACTTTTGAAATATGCTCCCTAATTATTAGTATTCCTCATTCTGAGCCTTATTTGTGGTAAGGATGACTCATTGCCCTTGAACACCCACTGCCTATCTATTTCCTCTAATGTTGCTTTCCTTTTTGATTTTCCAGATACAGATAGCTGACTGCTTATCTATTCCCACCATTAAAATGATGTATAACTGCTGCATTTTGTGGATGGAAACATTATGGACACTGAAATGTCATCACAGCCCCATTTGCTCATCTGCTGTTATTTACTTTCCAGCAGACAATATTTAGTACAAGGCACACACAATGCAGAAGTCAGCACAACATTCATCACACTGATACCAGGACGTACAACGCGCGCTGCCACGGATCAACAGCAACAGTCTGGGCTGGAGGCTTTTACAGAGCTCCCCATCTCCCTTCAGGCTCTGTACAAATTTTCCCTGGCTGAGATGCTGTAGTTCTGGAAAGGAGCCAAGGCATGGCTATGTGCCAGTGGGAGGGCTTTTATAAAGAGGAGGATGTAGGGATCTACTGTCAGAGAGACTTTCCTTCTAGCCTGGTGGATACATCCCTGTACTGGTTTCCTCCAAAGCTTGCCAGAGTCACCCCTGCACACTGAGCTCCCTGGGAGGTTTGCACAGTACTCCCTGTGTCCTTACTCTGGTTAGGTTTTTGTGGATGCAGATGAAGCTCTGGAATAAGCCATCTCTGGAAAAGCATTCTGAAGTCCTGCCACGTGGTCAGGTCACATGAAGCAAATGCCCAGCTATCCAAAAGCATGTCCCAGGGAAAGCAATAGTCTAACAGGGATGGTTTAGGACACTTCAGTCCTTCAAACCAGAAGCCACAATGCCTTACACCTGTGTGTTATCATGTGCTTTGAACTTTATAAACACCCCACAAAAATTGCCCCATAGCAGGAGAATTTCCACTTCAGTGAGGGAACTCAGCAGATGAATGCTGCTCCTGGAGAGCTTTCAGGAGCAGTAAGACCCCTCACAGTGGTTTTGAGGACAAGGCTTCCCAGGGAAGTAGTGGAGTCACCATCCCTGGTGGTGTTTAAAAATCATGTAGATGTGACACTTGGGGACATGGTTTAGTGGTGAATGTGGCAGTGCTGGGTTAATGTTGGACTTGGTGATATTGGAGGTCTTTTCCAACCTAAATGATTCTATTATTCTTTTATAATACTCAGCCAAAGGATTAGTCTTCTTTGACGGTGAACTAGCAGTAATGAAGATGAGGATGCTGTCCTTGGGTTCTATGGAGACTGTTTCTGTGCTTCTGTAGGAGTCTCCAAAGGAATGGATTGATATGTCTTGGGGGGCACAGCAGGCAAGGGACTGTACCTCACAGAGCTTTAGTTCTCTGGAGGATGGAAGATTGTTGGTGTATACCTGACTCTATCTTATTGCTTATCTGGCACTGACCCTCAGCCACTTTTTGAGAAAAAAATCCTGAATTAGCTGGACCTTTGGTGACCATTCTGATTTACCTAGGGCCAGAGATTTTCAGGAGAAGTCAAAGGAAAATCTCATCTATCAGAGGATGATGAAAAGCAAATTTTGTAGTGTGATGGAGCTTTTCGGTCTCACATTTCGTTCTGCTTACTGATTCAGCTTTCCTTCAGTCAGCCTGTGTGGAAACTTCTGGCTTCACATTTGCATCAAGATGCTCCTCAGTGCCATCAGAAAACTATCTTGGAGTGTTGAAAAAGAGCAAAGCAACCACAGAAAGGTGTGGGTATGATAGCAAACAAACAGAGCTGCTTGGAAAGCATGGGGAACGGGTGCAAGGTGAAGGGAGCTGGGACAAAATCTTCAGCCAGTGCCAGACTAGGGCTCAGTCTCACTGCTCTCCTGAAGCGATATCTGCTCCAAATAGTTGTTTTCTTTTCCTTCCACGTGGCTCTGAATGTTTTAATCTTTTCCTTTTGATGCCCTTTTCAAAGAAACACTTTTGCCATATGGAAATCTGCAATTAGACCGGCTCTTGGTTGCCTCATATCTGCCACACAAAGTCAGTCACTTTCGGCGTCTGAAGGCAGTTGGCTGGAGTGGCTGGATCCAGCTTCAAACAGCATTCACATTTGTTGGGCTTGTCCTCCAATCCCAGTTTGATGATCTGCTCTGCCATGAAAGGAATGACAAGTTTGTAAATTTTACAAGAGTGGCCTCAAAGCAGGACTGAGGAATGGCTTTGCCAGGTCACATCAGAGACTCATCATTCCCTGTGTCCTCCAGCTTGGCCCGGGGCAGCAGGACACAGAAGGAAGAGGATACAGATGTTGCAAGCAGGTGGCCACATTTCCTCAGCATCTGGTGTTTGAGATCAAGTAATTCCATCAGCTATACATTAATTTATTGTGGCAGAAGGGTAGGCACAGGAGTTGGCCATCCAGAGGTACTACAAAATTTTGATATTATATGCATTCAGAAGCAGCATTTAAAAAACATCTGTCTCTTTGCAGCCCAGAGAAGCTGTGGATGGCCCATCTCTGGAAGTGTTCAAGGCAAGGCTGGATGGGTCATTGGATGACCTAGTGGAAGGTGTCCCTGCCCATGGTAGGAGTTTGAACTAGATGATCTTTAAGTTCTCTTCCAACCTGATGATTTTATGATTTTAAATCAACAGCTGCTGTCCTGATCCCAGGCCAAGCCTCATGACCTTGTGGCCAAGCCACATGGTGCACTTTACCAGCTAAAGTGAGAAGAGAAAGAGGAGATCTTCATACTCAGAGTCAAGAGGATAGAAACTCTCAGATGTGAGAGGCTGTGGGTGCCAATGGGAATCCTGATTCAGCATAGATGCTGTGAATCACCACTGGGCTAATAGGCAGGAGCAATACTAGAAAAAGTGATGGTCATGGATTCAAATGCTCAGGTTGGCTTTTCTGCCTGCTCTTCACCTCCTGCTTCAGGGACTGAACCTGTTTCTCTTGTTTGCAAATAACTTGGCTTTGGAGCACTCCAGGTGGAGTCTTCGTGGATATGGACACACACAAAGGATAGGAAATAAAAATTATGGAAATACAAGGTGTTTGCAAAGTATTTCAAATTGGATACCAGTTTTGTTAATCTTAGTATTGTATTGCTGGTGTTGAAGGTCACATGTCACAATGACCTAAAACAGCTTCTCCCCTTTTGTAGACACAATGCAAGTATTTTCAGTTGTGTAAAAACTTCATCTGAGTGCAAGCTGTGATCTGGAAACCTCTGCTCCACACAAGGAAAGGATTTGATTGTGACACCTACAGAGCAAGAGGTTGCAGATTTCCCATTTGCATCCCCCAACCATCCTCCAGTCAGATGTAAATAATTCCCTCTCCTTGGAGTCCTTTCACTCTCACCTTCCTTTCATGGCCCTTTGACTGAGACAAAGGCAAAAGCTGTTACCTGAAAAGTTATGAAAACAAAGAGTCAGGAAGCACAGGATCAGCTTCAGTCTTGCCAGAGACTTGCCATGAGCAGGTCACTTAATCTTATCTCAGCTCCACAAGTGATAAAGACCTCATTGATATAATATTAATCTGTAATCAAAGCTTCGCATAAGGATTACAGGATTAAACTGCTGCAGAAACGTAATATTCTTCGTGTGGATGATCCGTTTATTCCAAGAGCTCTGTGTATTATTGTCATTTTCACATCTGGTCATCACTTGGAGAAAATGTTTTTTGTCCCTTAGTAAGCTCAAGCATACATTTTCCGTGTGACTCCCACATATTATTTTAAAATCTAAATATATTTTCTAAAAATTAGGACATGTATAATTAAAATCAAGTTGGCTGCAAAGAACTATTTCATTCACTCCATATAATCCTCCAGTTGGAAAGGGGGTGGGAAATTTGAACTAATCTCACGCTTGCTGGTTTCAGCAATACTGAGGTCACAGACATGACTAGTGGCACTGAATGTTCATTGTGACATTTGTTATGGGAGCTTAATTGTTCAGAAGTTTCATTCAGTACTTTCTGAAAACGAGGATTTGTAAGGTAATTCCAATGAGCATCCCAGAAACACAAATCACTTTTGTAAGTCATGACTCTTGCACTCACACTGGGAATTGCACATTGTAAGAAATGTAGACACTGCTCAGCACTTCTACTACTCATAATTTTTCTTTTCAGCATTTTAACTCCCCTCAGTTATAGATGAAGTAGCTCCATTCTCCTTGCAGACTCCTACCCAATATCTTGTAAAAGTAAATGAACTTTAAAATTGGAGGTAGTTCTCTAGAGAAGTAATTCAGCAATAATTTAGCCTACAGAAGTTCCCAAGTCTGTAATTTATTGATTTAGTTAACAGTTTGTACTGACTAGATAACAGTTTCCTATCTTATTACTCTGTGTTTTCATTATATCCAACCTGTCTGGTAGAAGGAATATCAATCTTTGGCAGTTTACAGTTTCTAAGAGTAGCTGTTAAATATCCCAAAACCTGCCTTTACTTAATTTTGGAGTTTCTTATTTGGAGGATTGGCAAATCATGAAAAAGATTTACTTTTCCTCACAAGGAAAACAGCAACAAAAAAAAAGAAAAAGTGATTGTTCAGTCCTGTGTCCAAAAGGGAGGCAGACAGTTCTGCACTTCTGGTACTTGCACATAATCCTCAGCTGTAGTTCCCATCCATCCTGTAGAAAATGTTGGTCACATCACCCCACCCTCTCTTCAGCAATAAATGCAAATGAGGTGTGGTTGCCTAGAGGATGGAACAGCAGAAGGTATCAATGCACTTTATGATGCTTGGCAGGAAAGACAGACTACATTGTACAGGTTTTTTGAGACAGACTAGAAGTTGATGGCTGACACTTGTGGCTGAGAAAAGGTTCCACAAGGTCAGAGCTGCTGAAATTGGGCTTGTAAAGAGGAAAATGTGAGGACAGTGGGGATAACACAAAGCAAATGTTGGGTACATTAGGGTTTGTGAAACTGCTTTGTTTCAATAATACTCACAAAGTTCATTCTTGGTTTTGGAGGATATTTGAATGATTAGGTAGTTAAAAGACTTGTGAAAATGTCTGTCTAAATTGTAAAGGAAAGAATCCTAGACAGGAATTGAAGTCAGAGTTCACATGCATGTTGCAGTACTGACACACTCATCAGGAGTGCTCCCACAGAAATGCCTGTTCCATGCTACAAACAGGAACTGGAAAACACTCCTCACTCAGCTCACCAGTCACACCTCAACAAATGCTGAGGAAGCTTTTGTTATGGGTTGACACGGTTTGCTTCTGCCAGGACCTAAATTTCCTTTGGAAAGGTTGAACACAGCTATTGGCTGTTTTTTAACCAATAAGAAACAGGATTGCGAGTTTTGAAGTACCGTATAAAAAGCTGAGAAGACGGGGCATCCGGTCTCTTTCTCTCCTGGCCAGCAGCAGGTAACACCCCGTGGAGGCTACCGTGGGGGGCGGGGGCCAGGCCGGGCCCCAGGCTGCGGCCCCAGCCATGCTCGAGCCGGGCAGGGCCCCCCTGCCCTTGGGCAGCCGGGCATCCGGGAGCCGCTGCCCCGGCAAGAGAGCGGCCCAGCCACAAGACCAAGGGGTGGAAAAGGAGCAGTTTTCCCACACCGCCAGCCAGCATGGGTTGGAGAACCTCGCAGTTCCCACGGACAGAAGCCATGTGATTAATGCAGGCCTGGACACTTTTTCATCTGCTCTTGCCAGCAGATGATCTTTCAGTGCCTGAAAGTTTCTTCCCAGAGTGAAGACAAGCAATGGGACCATGAAGAGGAGATCCTGNTCTCTCAGTACCGGAAAGGTTTTTCTTCCAGAGTGAAGACAAGCGATGAGACCATGAAGAGGAGACCTTACAACTGAGTCAGTGAAAGGAAGAGTGAAAAGACTATTTGAGGCAAAGGAAAGGAGTGGCCTAATTCAGCTGGACATTTTCAAGTAATCACTAGAGAAATGGAATGCTCTGTCCTGTAACATATAGATGCTGTTTAGGGGGAATGTAAAATGCTAGTATAAGTGATAATGAAGTTTTTCTTTGTGCTCCTAGAGGAAAAAAGAGACTTTGAGTTTTTAAGATGAAGATGCTTTTGAAAAATAGAGAAACAGAGACTGAGATTTTGAGATTAAGATAATTTTGGAAACAAGGAAAAGGGGAATCTTTGCTTTATACTAGAAGAGGCATCCTTAAAACATTACCCCTAATAAGCCAATTATGACCCATATGCAGTGTTGGGAAAGCTCTTAATGGGACTGATTTCACAGTCTGCAGAGGCTCTTTTCAGGCCGCTGCAGATGAGTGGCATAAAAGCCACCCGAGGACTGTTCCTCGTGTGACCATGTCTCCATAGGACTCAAAAAGAATCCTTTCCTAAAGAACTGATGGAAGATTATTTTTTGCATGGTAAAACTGATTGAAGTCACAGGTTTTATCTTTCTTCAGGGTGTGTGTAAGAAAGTGGAATATTTTTGGCAGGGGGGAGGAAGAGAAGGATGGTCTGAAAGTTTCATTTGTGGTTTATTTAGTTTTAGTTTTCTTTTCTTATTTTCCTAATGTGTGTAAATAAACTATCTTTTTGCAACTTTAAGGTAAGCCTGTTTTGCTTCTGGAACTCTCCTAGTCACATATATATAAAATTGCAAACACTGAACCCTCAACATTAATTGGTGCGTTGGCTGGGAAACGAACCAGAAATTGGTGAACGTGAAACCGTTACATATTTTGGTGTTTCCACCTGGTTTCGAACTAAAACCTTGACAGCTTTCAATGACATTTTTAAGTAAGAACGATAAACAACCCCTTCCTCAATTCATCAGTTACTCTAAAGTTTATGAGCTCACAAATGGCTCATCTGATGAAGAACAGAAAGAAATCAATGGCACAATTTTCAGCAGGTTTTTAGGGACCAATTGTCCCATATGGCTAATACCAGCACTAATAAGGCCTTCTTCAGAGCCAGAGAACACAAGACTTATGTATAACTCTCATTGGGAAGAAAGTTTGCCAGGTTCCCATTGTACTGTTGGAGAGAGTTCTTCATCTATCTCTATAGTATGAAACCAAGAGCAGTTTCTTCCTCTTTATTGGCAATGGCACTATTTTGTAACAAATACACCAAAGCAGAACAATGCCATCTCCTGATAGAACTACCTGCCCAAATTGGCCTGATTTTTCCCAAGACAAACCTATGTATTCTGCTACCTTTAAACAGAGCACATTGCTAGAGCTGAGGCTTTGCCCTCCTGCAGGCTCTGGCTCTACCGCTGCCCACATCTTACCCTCAGAGCAGACCTCTTGGATTCTCTTATTTTGGGATAGTTCTCATGAGTTCAAAGGCCATGTAAGGGTCTGCACAGATGCTCTACACCTGTGTATAGTGGCCACCCCCTCATCAAAGCCCAAATACCAGTATCATCTTCTCTGGCCTGTCTTCTGTCAAACCCCGTGGACCAAAACCCACACAATGCTCTTTAACTTCCCAGTGTGCCAAGAGAAAGAAAACAGATTCCTCCATCTACTCCTCCATTTCCTGACCTGTGTGATGATCAAGTGACTGTCCTGCTCCTTCTGCCATTATCTTGAGACTGAGGACCACAGGAGTCCAGACACATTAGCAAGCTGATACTGAGCTGACAGACTTTATCAATTAGTGCAGTAGTTTCAGCCCACACATCAGATACCTTCTCCCACACTGTAGCATTGACAAACTTTAAGATGTGTCAGAGATTCCTCACTCAGAAGACTGATAAGTGTGTGCTGTCCCTGACCTTCTTTTCAGGACTTCTTTCACTTCATTCCCAGATGACCTCTTTGTTTTGAGTCTGTAAGGTCTTAGTGGGGCTCTTGATGTACCTCACTGTTTTTTTCTTCCAAGAAAGTCAACGTCCCCAAGCAGGGTAAAGCTGATTCCCCTTGGAATCAGATGCTCAGCCAAAAAGCAACACATTTCTTCTCTGAGCACCAGCCAACTCATAAACCAGTCCCTGGGAGCTTCATCTGCCTCTTTCCCTTCTGAAGCAATCAGAGAGAATGAGTGTTCACAGTCCCACTGCCTGCACACCCAGCAGCACAGGGGCACAGCTCTGGCTGAGGCAGCCTGTGTGACTCAGCTCTGCCTGCAAATGTGACAACCTTTGTTAGGAAGAAAACCTAAGGGTTTGGTACCAAAATAAACTCATCCCTGCGTGCAGCTGAACTGCCTGACACTATCAAACAGGCTGTGTAGTGCAGTTCCTGCTCTCCTCTACCAAGCTTTTTCTAAACTGTCTAACTTAACACCCCTGAAACCCTCTGGCCAGCATATTCCCAGGTATGAACAGAGAAGTCTGAGTTGTGCTTTACCTTCTTCTCCTGAAAAATGCCCTAGTTTGAACTTTCCAGCCAGTTATTCCAAGCTGTGGTAGCATTAATCAAACTAATGATATCTGGTTATCTGCAGGAAAATCAATATTATATGACACAAAAAAGAATCCCACAATTAATAGTGCACTGTACAGTGTCTGTGTTCCTGTGCCAGTCTGAACATATTATAAATTACTTATCTCTTTTTTTTTTTTTTTTTTCCTGTCTTCTCCCTGGAGGAGAATGTGGTCTGATGAGAACCCTGCAGCTGTCCAAGGATAAGATAGCTTAGCTGTTGGCTTTCCTGCCTTACTCATGCAAGGTTATTATGGTCATGGATGCCAGTGACAGCCTCGGGTCTCAGTTTTGCTCAGACACTTTGTTCAAACTGTTTGTATTGAAATAACAACTCCTAGAATAAAGCCCTGGAGAAAAGAGATTGTAGATCTAAATGAAACCACAGTGACCTGTGGTTTGAGGAACACCAAATCAGTTGCATCAGGAAGGGGAACATCCATCACCTCATTTTGTCCTTTTCCTTTAGAAAAGAAAAAGAAAGCATGGGGCTCTTCTCCAAACAATGCTGTGGTCAGGAACTGATTTATCTTAAATCCATCTGCAGTGCCTGCTGCTGGGTTTTATGATTGTGGCTCTTCGGCCATCCAGCAGCAATAAGAATAATTTAGTGACCAAAAATTGTCTTCATGTCCCAGTTAGGGCTGTTACCTGTGAGTTTTGAGTCAATTGCTGAAGCCATGATTTAACACTTTTACTGTACTGCCAAGAAAAAATGCTTTTTGATACAAGATGTCCCAACCTTTCCCCATCAGCAAAAGGCATTGTTGACCAACTAAGACAGTAAAAGAGATGCTAAAACTTGGCTAAACCCAAAAGCAGGATACTGGATAAGAAGACACTGAGCATGTCAACTGTTATTAATCAGACACTTTGATTCAGGATGCTTTGTAAAGGAGGCTCATTGCTGATAACAGGGACTCTGCAGTGACTTCAGTGACACATCCATTTTTTTTCTCCATTCTCCTTCTAGTTTTACTGGTATCTTGGAAACAAGGACATAGTACAATAGAATCATGATGTCCTTTTCCACTGTAGTGATGTTTTTCTCTAAGTTTGTTTGCTCTGGGCTCCCTCAGAGGGGTGTCTTCAACCTGTTCACTTGGGTCAAACAGACAAACCCTTGGTGCTGTGACCTAGAGGTCTTTGAGCAGTGGTGGGACACAGACCTGCTGAGAGCAATCAGAGAAAAAAACCCTGCTGCAGCATATGTTCAGAGCCACAAGAACTCTTCATATTTCCCCTTTCTGCTGGGAAAAGCCTTTGGTCAAAGTGGGATATATGGTGGTTTTAAGCTCAGCTAGAAATCAGGCACCACACACCTGCTTGCTCAACCCCGCTTCTCTTCCCCTCCCCACCCTGGTGGAATGGGGAGGAGAATCAAAGTGAAACTCATATGTTGAGATAAAAGCTGTTTAATTATTGAGAATAAAGCAAAATACAACAATAGTGGTATATGATAATGATAATAAAATAATAATGATAATAAAAAAGGAGAAAACAAGTGATGCATGATGCTATTGCTCCCCACCTGTTGATCAATGCCAGAATGGATTCCTGGGCCCAGACTGGATGACTGGATGCCCTTCCAGGAAACTTCCCTAGTTAATATACTGGGCATGACATTCTGTGTTGTGGAATATCCTTCTGGTCAATTCAGGTCACCTGAGTCCCAACTCACAATTTTAGCTCCCTTCACAATTTCTTTTGTGAACCTCCTCATGAACCTCCTCACTGGCAAAGCCAAGCCCATGAGATAAGGAAAAAACCCAAAGTCCTTGACTTGGGATAAACACAGCTTGGCAAAAAACCAGAAGATCAGTGTGCTTGCTATCAAGACCATTCTTATTCTGACTCCCAAACACAGCACAGTAAAGGTTACTGAGAATAAATTAACTCTGCCCAGCTGAAACCAGGACAGGGTGACAGCTGGAGGAAGTGCCCTCTGCAAACACATGGGGCACGGGAATGGGACAGGTGGCATCCAGACCCCAGCCACATCTGGACCCCCTTCACAGTGTAAATCTAAGGGGAGAGGCAGGAGAACAGAGAAGTAAGTCCTGCAGACTGCTTTAGGATGCAGCTCTGCTTCCCTATTTAGATCCTCTGCTTCCCTTGTCATGTGGTTTGCATTTGTCTCTCTTTCCATGTGGAAATACTGCTTTTAAAGCCATCAGCTTTAAAAGGGATGAGTGTAGCAGCCATGACATCATTGCCAGTGTGCTTCTCCCACCTGCAACTTGGCAGCTTTTGACAAAATGGGAAATCCCAGAGGGACTCTTGTGTCTTTAGCAGGTTTGTTCTGCTCTTGCTTGCAGGCAGTCTCAGTAAACAGCAGGCAAAGGTGTCAGGAAAGAGGAAGTAGTAGAAGGACTTGGAAAATAGGTAAGTTAATTAGAAAGAGGCACCATCAATTACTGCAACATTTAATATCAGGTTTTTTCGTTTTAATTGAGAGCACACTGATTCCTTTGGGGAAATCTGCTATCATCTTTGAGCCAAATGCCCAACAAGAATGAGCACAAGCCCTCTGCAGGTCCATTATACCCTGTGAAATTTTCCCTGCTGCAGACCAGGCCTTGTCAGTGCTCTACAGCCCCATGGCTGCCTTGGCACACCCCTCTGAATGCACAACCTAGACACTTTGCAACTTCATTAGACAGGTTTATTACTTACTATATTATTACTTACTATGAGATTCCTTGGTTTTATTCAAACCTTCATTAGGGCTTGTCATAGAAAAGCTATGTGTGAATAAAAAAAATACCAAACAGAAACAAGGACAAAGCTTTCCTGCTACTGAGTCTACTAATGAGATCTGAGCAGATAAATAAGAGACAAAGCAAAGGACTCATGTATTTCACTGCACTGCAGCCAGAAACAGTGTTTGGAGCAGGGGTAGAAATACTCCCACTCCTGCTGTGCCAAAGAGGCAATGCAGGTTCAGTCATGACCCCTTGGGTACCTCCAGGACCACAGGGACTTCAGCAGCTCCTTCACATTGCAATTCAACCTGTTTGTTCCCTGTTGTCAAATTCCTGACCAAAAACTTGTGCAGAGATATCTGCACACAGTGTCACCACACCTCTGAGTGCAGGGTTTTCAGAAAACTGAAAACTATGACCAGCCAGGCGTCCAAGTCCCAAAAGGGTGGTCCCACACTCTCACATTTAGCACTCAGGCTGCCCATCCTTTGTCCACTTTGAGAGCACTGCATTCAGATAGATTAGTTTGGAAAAATATGCTTTAGTCTGATTGTTTGCAAACTAAGAAGGAAGCTGCTTGCTGTTCAGGTCATAATTTTGATTCTTCTCAAAGCCCTTTTCTGCCTGCACAGGGGCATCATCTCTGGCTCAGAGCTCTCACTGGCCAGTCAGTAACAAAATAATTTGTACGGATGGCAGAGCTGCAGATGATCTCCTGAGCATTTATTAATTCTGCATTTCCACTTCTAAATAGGACAAGAAGCATTTCCTCCTCTTCATTTTCCACCCAAATGCTTCAGCTGCTGGAATGAGAGGTCAAACTAGAAGCATTTGTACCCAGCTGTGGGCAGCTCTCTCTTGCCCACATGCTGTTCTTCCCTGTCATCCCAGGAGATGAACATTGTGTGGCATCCTTGGCCATTAGCAAAACCTTGCCAAGGAGATTTCCCATGGAGAATCGACAAATTCAGCTGTCACTTTCTCACAGCATCTGCAGCAAGAGCTCTGGTTAAAAAGAGATATTTTTAGCCTGGAGGTCCTTGGCCAACTGGCATGGGGCTGTCCCTGTTGCCTGAGGATATAAAAAGGAAAGTAGAGGTCCAGAGTTCCCAGTACCATCTGTATTTTGGAAACTGTTTGCAGCTGATGTCCTCTGCAAGGAAAAGGTGTTATTTTTACCTTGTGAGCCAATGTCATGTCAGTCAAAACTGCCCCTTTTGAAAATTTATGCACTGTGCTCAGTGAATGTGTTCTGAGCCCTTCTAAGGGGTAAAATATGTATCAAATAACATCCCACAGTACCCCAGGGAAATGGAAGAGAATGGAGCTGCCCTGGTATGCATTCTACAAGGTGTGCCTGGCATGCATAGCCATACTACAGAGCCAGTCCTTGGATTCTTCCTTGCTTTTTGCTGCTTATTATCTTGAAGGAGAAATGCTCTAAGTGGCTCAGGGAGTCACAGACAGCACTGCAACCATCATCAGCTCCAAATCAATAATGGATACCATCCAGAGATGCTTCAGGATGAGAGGTATTTCACTTTCAGAAAACCAATTCTTGAAGTGAAGCAGCTGGCATTGTTA
Organism: Hylia prasina; assembly: GCA_013397195.1. NCBI lineage: Eukaryota > Metazoa > Chordata > Aves > Passeriformes > Sylviidae > Hylia > Hylia prasina. The sequence continues at coordinate 659,205 of VYXD01002847.1, forward strand.
AAAAGACAATGAAACAGCAGAGTGGGGTAAAAAGGATTAAGAAAAGAATGTTCATCAAAAAAGTCATTAGTCACTTCATTAAGAGGAGAAAATAAAAGATCAGCTCCTTAACTGATTAGGGCTTGTGCATAAAAATTCTGGCCATAAAGGTGTCTCCTGCCCCAAATCCAGGGCCCAGTTTAACAAGTGAATCTTTGGAGTTGCCAAAGATGGTCCCAGTGCTCACTCTCACACACTCAGGTACACACAGATAGAGCTCTGACCACATCCAAGAAAGAAAACTTTTCTGCCTTTTGCTGAGTTAATTTGAAGCCACTGCATCTCTGGCCATGGGTGTAGACAAGGTGGCACAGGGTGACGAGCCAGGGCAGACTGAGCCAGTTTGAGCTATTCTTCCAGATAGGCCCTTGACTTCTTGCACCTGTCCAGTCCTGAGCTGTGTCACCAGAACCTTCTTCTAAAAAAGCAGTAATTGATGCTTAAGCCACAGTGCAGCTGTAAGGAACACGTGCAGACTTGAGTTAAAATGTGGGTTTCATTCAGTTTTATGCCAGTTATTTACTAGGCAAGGACTATGTTTATGTACAGTGAGCTGCACCTCACTGATCACTCTTTGCATTTATGTGTCCTGATGGTGTGGAAGTTGTTTACTGTATATCTAAAAATTTAGGCTTTATCTCCATGAAAGGAGCAGCTCATCCTGTGAGGGATGAGCCACAACAGCTGATCCAGTGGCTTTGCATCTGCCTGACTCAGAGAGGAGATCCAGGGACAACCTGGACCTCTGGTTGGGATACTGGATCTGATGTGCCCTGCACAACTCCCAGGCTGTCATGGCATGAACAGACACCTGTCAAATGGGATAGTATTGTCTCCTTTGAATAGGAAAAAGCTTTACCACAGTTAGCAATGCCGGGTCACCTGCTCTTGCTCTTGGGAGTCTAAGGAAAAATTACTGTATACAAACAGCTCCAATAACTACTTTTGTAAATTCAGTAAACAGAGTGGTTAAAAATTATACCCTCGATGAGTATCCAACAGTGCGCCCTTTTAAGATTGGAAATGAGTTCTGGATTGTCTGAGTAAAAACAGCTTTAAAGTAACAGGATGGAGTCTAATGAGAGATTGATGTCTATTGTGGGAGAATTATCCTCCTCCCCAGGAAGCCGAAGGAGACATTTGCCACTGTGCTGAGACTTGGGAAATAGGCAGGGGAAAAGAAACAGGCTTGATTTTTGGTTATCAGCACCACACTGCAGCCCAACAGGAAACTGACTCCAAGACCAAACCTATTTCAGATCCTGATTTCAGCATTCAGCCATCCTACAGGATATTTAATTAAATGTACAGTGCATACTGACATAAAAGCCAATAAAACACAATGAAACCCAAATAAAAATCATTCCTGAGGGAGTCTTCAGGAGCCTCCCTTGGCAGGCTTGAGGCAGAGCTGTCATGTCAGTGGGAGATGTGCCCTGAACATGCAGATCCCTGGATGTGGCAGAGCAGCTGTAAAAGGATGAATGAAGAGGAGAAGTCCAAAGTTGAGGAGTTTGTGACCCCACTGCAGTACTGCAAGCTTCAAGTATACAAAGCTAGATATTTACAAAAAAAGATCCTCTCTCCTAACTACATTCATCAAAGCAAATGTGGAAGGCTCCAACCTGATCACTGGATCTTTCTAATTGAAAGAAACAAAGCTTTGCTAGTAGAAAATGTGTAAGTACACCACATCTTCTATCAACACTGGAGAAGGATTCTGTAGAAAATCAGTTTCCAGCTGTGCAGGCAGCTGTAAATTACAGCCAAAGGCCAAATTTGCTATTGACCTAACTGGCCAGTGAGTGAGATCACGTATTGCATCGATGAGTTATTGTGATTAATTCTTCTGGTTATGAAGTTGTTTCATCTTGTTAGGTATCTACAGAGAAATAAGCAATATAACCTTTGTCACACTGAGTTGCCAGTGAGTCAATAGGAAATGGAGAAAAAATGTGCAATGAACTGTTTATGGGAGGAGAAAGGCACAGAATGTGCTCATGTGTGCAGAGGGTGATTGATAGGGAAACATGCACCTTTCTTCAAACCTTTTCTTGGATAACATACTTCACGCAAGAAAGCATTAAAACTTCTGCACTTAGCTGGGAAAATTCCTGAACGTGATGATTTGCTCAGAACAGAATGTGGGAATATAAAGGCAGAAGATTAAAATTCTTGTACAGCTTTAGGCTAGCCTTCCTCTAGGCTTGGCCTCTCATCACCATCCTAGTTTACAGGCCCACCAGGGACAGCTAGGTTAATTGTTTTACAAATCAGTTTTGGTGGGCTCAAGAAGCTTAATTTTACTTTAAACAGAGAATCGTGTTTTGCCAATGGAATAGGAAGTGGAAGACATTTGGTGGCTTCTTAAAGTCTTTCCCAGCTCTGTTGTCAAAAATTGGTTTGACCTTCCTTCTGAGGAAGCAGTAATGGGGGTGCATGGCTACAAAGAGGGGCAGCAACTTGTGCTCTTCTTGCAGGGTCATTTTTGTGTTCTGATTATCCATCTAAGTGCTTCCATGCCTTTCAGAAGAACAGCATCCCAGATGAGTGGCAAGGGAATGCATCACCATTACCTGCATTACCTGCTCATGTTCCTTAAGTAGTTCTGCTCTATGAAATGTTGGTAATGCTGTACTCTCCTCCTTAATGCATTTGTTTCCAACCCCCTACATTAACTGTATATTCAATTATGTTGGAGGAAAATCTCTTTCTGAAACTGGAAACCTCCCCATGCACAGCTTCTCTGCTGTTGACCTTCTTCAAAGTCATGAAGACAGTCTGTGTCCTTTAGGGATTTCTCCTCATCTGAAATTAATAGCTTTCTTCCCAGAATAATCATATTTCTTGTTACTCATCATGTATTTCCTAAAAAAGTCAGTCCGCCCAGGTTTGGAGCCTTGTCCTCGGTTTGGAGCACCCACTGTGAAAGTCCTTTTGTCTCACAGCTGGCACCACTTTCAGTAGGAGATCACTGCTGGAGACACTAAAGACTTCCTGAGATCACTTCCAACCTGTAGTTTTCTCAAATTCCATGATGCTGTGCATTATCTGGGAAAACCCTAATGGAGCATATCACATATGGGAGGGAGTCTAGCAGCTGCCTGCTAAACTCCATGTACTGGCTCCCTGCAGATCCCTTTAGCTTCTTACCACTTCTCAGTGGTGAGTTAACTCAGATTGCTGGGATGGCAACCAGCTCCAATCTGGGAATCAAGCTGACTGAGTGAAAGCCTGATGGACAAACAGAAATTATAAATCCATCTGGACCCCAGAGCTGTGTCACTTCCCCAACCTGAGCTGTGGTATTGCCCTCCCAACAAACCCAAGGAATCTGTCTCAGATGGAGCAACACTGTGAATTCCATGACACAGGTGATGACTGGAGCTGAATCACCTGATGACTGGCCAAGGTCACCTTGGCTGGTTCAAGTCCCAAGACTGCAGCAGGGAATCAGGAGCTGGCAGCTGACACAGGACGGACACAGCCCCGTGTCAGGGTCCCCACTGTCCGCAGGCCTCTCCCAGAATCCAGGCAGCAGTTCACGTGTTCAAGGCAAGCAGGGGCTAGGATTGTTCATAGTTTCAAGGACAAGTAGAAGCTTCTTGCACCTCCTTTCCCAACTCTGTGCATTCACACACATTATTTATAGCCCCGTTTCTTTCCTAGGGCTATCCACAAAATGAAAATGTCAGATTCTCATGCTGTCAAGAGGGAACTCAGCATCCTATTTTGGACTAAAGCATGTATTAGCATCTAAGCCTGAAATCTTTGACACTTGATTTGTCACGGCTGAATTTCCTACACCCTGAAAACTTCTAATTCAGGCCTCCAGGAGGAATCCGCCCTGTGAGTTTTCCCCACAATGAACTATAGTCACTTTATACCCCTATTGCATCTCTGCAAGAAGTGCAAACAATTGTTTTCTGTTGAATTCCTGGCATGTCTTTCATACAAATTGTGATGGAGGCATTATTTTGCACAACTAACTAATATGTTCTTCACCTAGATTTTTTTAGTTGACTTGGGGTTTCTTGGTTTTTGGTTTTTTTTTGAAGTAAGATTTAGGCTAGAAACTGTAAAGCAACACAAAAGATCAAAATTTGTCATTCCTCACAGAATGGGGTAACATGAATGCAATGAAATCATAATTTAATATCCTGTAAACAACTTTGTGGATAAATACAATGAGTTGTGTCCTGCATATGAATAGTGCCAGGCAGCCCTTTATAGATCTTAAGCTTGTATTGATCTGTGCATCTATAAAAGCTCTTATTTGTCAGGCATAAGAGAACAGGCTCAGTATGCATGACCACACATGCCAATGTCAATAGAGCTATAAAGCTGCACCCTCAGAAAAATAAATTGTAAGTCAGATTTTAGTTCAAAAGAATGGAAATCTGTGACATTAAGAATTAAAAATCAAAGTCTTCTGGCCCAGATTAACTTTCTTTGCTCAATCACCCGTACATAACATGCTCTAAATCAGCTCCTGGAGATGTCCTTTTGCATGTTTTTCATGATTAATTGAATTAGCAATTGATTTGTATAATATGACTCACTTAGAAATAAAGACACACCAAACTGACAGCATGTACACCATTCAGGTAGCAACAAATCACAGGTCCTACAGTTAATCTCACCCCAGGCCTCTGAGGCAATGCAGATTTGCTGTCTCCTCTACAGAGCACAGACTCTCAGAGTGCCTGTGCATGCTCTGTGTTTGTGCAAACCAAACAAACATGCACACACATGCCCTGCAAATGCACAAAGAGCTTCAGTCATTGCAGGGGTGATTCTTTCTGTGGCTGATTTACAGACCCTGCTGAGCCCCAGCTTGGGGGTTGTAGGGCTTGGAAAAAGAGTGCAGGGCTTAGAGAGAACAGCTAAAGATGGGTTCCTTTGAAATCAGGCAGGAATAGGGGAAAGCAGCTAAATTATTCAAGTTGGGAGGGGGTGTTTAGTCATCCCTGGCCTAGGGCTAGAGCAGGATTCACACTGTCCTGGGTTTGGGTCACACTGTGGTCTTTACTAGCAAGATTTAGTATTAAGGCCCATAGGTTTATCAGGACAGAGCTGGAAAGGTGGACTTGATGAGATAAAGATTGTGCAGTTGTATGTGGGGCTCTTCAGAGCCAGACTGTGTGAGTGCTGAGACCTGCAGAGGGGGATAAAGCAGAGTGAAGGTGACAGGAGCCCCCACAAACCCGTGTTTGGAGTCAGTGATAAGGAGTGCAGAGCCAGCCAGGAAAAGGTCAGAGCAGCTGCATGCACCCTGCTCTTCAGGCCATGGGTTTGGCTTGTAGGGATCCAGAAGGGGACAAAACTGAAGATTAGATGTTTGACCAAGCTGAGTTCAATGTATGGCTGAGTGAGATCCTGGGATTACCTTTTTACACGAGGGACTGAGCCTTGCTGGCTGCACCAGCACATGACAGGTAGCTCACAGCTGGGTGCATGAAGGATGTCCAGTAGCATGTGGCAGCCTACATTTTCCAGTTTCCAGCAGACACCAGCAGTCTCCCAGCCCCTTTCCCAGGATGATTCTGGTCTTTCCAGCAATGTGAATCCTTCCCTGGTGCTAAAAGCTCTCACAAGGACCCTGGGCTGCCAGGGAACGAGGATGGCTAACAGCAGTGGGAAGCGATGACCTTTCCTTGGTCCAATTATTTTGATATTTAAAATGTGGATCCAGAAATAAGAGTTCATCATTTCCTTTGCCCGAGATCATTATGCAGTGAGAAATAGGCAATACTGTGAATTATTATAAACTGGCACCAGACCGAGACTGCTCTTTTCTTTTCTCCTTTCTTTTGCTTTCCTGAGAAGCATCCCCATTCGTGTATTGAAGCAGCAGCTTTTCATGAGAAAATAACATTTTTATGCCTGTCAAAATTTCCTTTCATTTATGCCAAGAAGTCATGACTGATGCCATGTCTCCTTTTCTCCTGGGTGTGAATCTCTTTCCCAGCACCAGTTAAGTGGAGGGAAGAGTGAACTTTATCTTTCCTGTCAGCTTGGCTAGACATGACTGGGAAAGGGAACAGGCAAGATCCCATTTTCTTCCCTGTCATTTTAACTCTGAAAATCCTGATGCTTGAATGGGTGTTGTTTAATCCCAGGCTAAGCAATGGCCATTTCCAGGGGACTCAGGGTAGTTTCCCCTTCCACATTGAGGAAAAGCAGCTCTGACTTGTTAAAAATAACATCCCCATGTGTAAGAAGGACGGGGTTTGTTCCAATATGCCACGGAAATATTTTCAAATCCACTGAAAAAATTCCTCTCCCCCAGTTTCTTGGACAAATTCTTTGGATTGCAATTTTTAGGAGGCAGGCAGAGCTTTAGTGATGTAAAGACCCTGGGATTTGGCTCCTTGGTCATCAATCTGCATAAACATGCAGCAGCTATGTGGTCATTACCATAGTAATTCCCCCCCGCTTTATAATTTCTCTGCTATACAGGCTGGGGGAAAGAGAATAATTTTGTTCTCTGCAGCTACACCATGACATTAAAGCAGTGTCCCTGCTGGCCTCGGGTCCTGCTTGAATAGAGCTGCTCAAGAAAGTTGTGTAGTGCTTTGTTTTGCTCAAAAATGCTGATATGCAGAAATGAAAACTGGCTTTGTGGGGCATGGTCAGTTTTGATGCATTTTTCAGGTTTTTTATTCTCCCCTCCCTTTTTTTTCCCTTTACAGAAGGGGGTTTTGAAACACTGAATTACCAGCAGCATATTAAAACAAAAAATATGCTGGTTGCTCTTTCTGTCTAGAAAATTAATTATACTAGTGAGACTAAAGTTATTTTAAAACTAGGGATGCTCCAAGTCAAAGGGAAATATTTCTGAGATGTGTACTGGCTTTTTCAGGTTTTCATTTCTCATATATGTTTTGCTTTTGATGTTTTTATCCTCTTTAGGTCTGGATTATTTTTTAATCTAAAACTAAATAAATATTTGCAGGGTGGAGAAATTACCTCCTGCTCAGCAAGACCCCACAGTGGATGTTTCAGTTCACATGACAAATGTTACAAAGTGAGTCAGTGTACTCATCTGTTCCTGGGGGACCTGGTACAAGTTTCTTATTCTTTTCATCTCTTTGGAAGACAAGTCATCTAGACTAAAAAACACATTTTGTTCTTTATGTTCAGGGAAAGGGGAAAATAAAACCCCCAAAGCCCACAAACTGGGGTTTGATTCATCGCACTGCATTATTTTTATTTTTGGTCTATTGAACAAGGAGTGGAGTTTAAATCAAGCGCTGTGATCTGATGCCAGCTACTGTTATGGGGCTGTAGAGGCTGTGTTAGAGACTTCAGCAGTCACTGGGAAGACACTAACTCTGCTGTTATTATTTTTGCAGGTATGGTCTGGGCAGAATGAAAAACATAGATTTAGAATCGATCTCCTCAAAAGAAGTAATAAAATAACATCCATGCACCTTCAAGCTGAAGACTAACAGAATATCAATAACCGACATTGTACCAACTCTGAGCCAAATTCATCTCCCATGGACCAGGTGTGACTGAATCCATACCAGCACCACTTTTGATCTGAACAGACCTCAGTTGGGGGACAACAAATCTGAATTTCCCCAAGCAGAACGGAGACACAAGTGATTAAAAAAAAACCCAGCAGAAAACATCAGGATCTTGGTTGAAGTTCAAGGCTATTTGGAACATCTCTGCACTCTCAACCTGAGAAATCCTGCAATAGTCTTCTAGCAAGACTTTTCTTGTGGTCATCTTGCATGCATGTGCATACCCTCTCCCAGCTAAAGAGCAGTCCCTGTGGGAGAGTCTGGGCTGGCAAAACTTCCCCACAAAAATACTCCAGCTCACATCTTTGCTACAGGCTACACAAACAGCAGGTGAAAACATCGCTGTGCTGCAAGGATCTTCCTACCAGCTGGCAATTTACAGAGGGATTAACTCTTCAGGGCTCAGCAAGAATTTTGTTTTTCCTCAGGTGTTTTATGTTTTCAGGGGCATTCTGAGGTAAAGGCTGAAAAAAGGAGCATTGGTTGGGAGTTTTTACTAGGCACAATGTACCTAAGAGTTTGAAGAGTGCTTTTAGAGTTAGGCTACACAAAACATTGTAAAATCCGCATCTGCTATAGGCACCCAGCATAATTGCTTTGGTAAGTCATTCCAGCATGATTTTACCTGGGCAACTGGTTCCAGCTCTTGCAGCCTTATGCAGGAACTGCTTTTTGGCCATGATCAGAAGCAGGCCACCAGAAAAACTTTGCATTTTGTGTTACAGAAATGCCCCATCCCTATCCTGACCTGGCCCAAATTTTCAGTTTAGCAGAGGTACCAGGATCACAACAAAAAGCAGCTGGCAATATCCCAGGTCTGGAAACAGGGTCTACTCTTCTCACCTGAGCAAAGAGGCAAAGAGGAATGTGATCAGGGAAGGTGCTAAGAAACCCTTGAATCTTGCCAATAAATGTGCCTCAACTGTTTTGATCCTCTGGATAGTCCACAGTTTCTGGGATTTTCTTTGTTTTTAAACTAACCTTTGGTGATAACAATGAAAACACAGTAATTATGTGGGATCCATCATTCTTAGTTTTGCTGGCAACCCACCTTGCCTTAATGTGCCCATTCTGCCTCAGAAGCCAACTTCACACAAATCCTTGGATGAAGTCAGTGCCAAATAATGCCTGTCAAATGCTGCTCCCCCACGAAGTTTGGGCTCAGATTTGGAAACTGGTTTTCTTCTGTTTGAAAGCAGGTTTTCATCTGTTGAAACCTCAGAGTCAGCACCAAGAGCAAAGATCTCAAAAATTATAATGGGACTTGGAGAAGTCAAGATTGAAGGTTATATTTAATTTGTCTGCTTAGCATAAAGCAGAGCATTTTGCAAATTCTATAAAGGTTTCTCTCTTTTTGGAGAGGTTGTATCCCAGCCATCAGGAGCAAGGAGATTAATGCACGTTCAACACAAGCATCATGGGGTGTGTGTCAGAGCAGGGCAGTGCTTTGGTGGTGGGACTCCGGGCTAATTAAAGCCCAACAATGTGTCCCCAATTCATACCAACACTAGAAACAGTGGCTGATAGGGAAATTCAGGCACAGCAGCTGCTCTTTTCACAGCAGTACAATAACTATCTCTTTAATGAGAAGGGGCGTGGGGGAGGGATACAGCCCAAATAACAGCACCTGCCTGCTTATGCCACACCGAAAATCACAACAGCTAATCCTCCTTGCCTGTCATGTTAATTGTTGTGAAGCTCCTTTTGATATCAAACTATTTGTCCTTTGACTGAAATAAATCAGGCCTTAAGCACCACATTTATCTCTCTATGATACAGGAGCAGAGGTGAGCACTGTGGGGAGATTTATACAATGGGAGCAACGTACAGCACGCTGGGGTGATATTTATGGGCTCGGAATCTTTTCCTCAGGAAAAGCAGTCTGTTGACATTGTTCACTGCAAAGGAGCAGTTCAAATGCTGTATATTACACTACAGCCCTAATACACCATTTGACATGAGCAGGAGGTAAACAGAGCAAGGGAGGTGGGGAAAATGCCTGGCTGGGTTTTGCTCACAGTGGTGTTTTCAGCTAGTTTAGCAGGATATTTAAGATTTGTACACAACTATGGGGCCCAGTAGCTTCATTCAGACTGTTTGTGCATTGGATGTCAGGGGAGTATTTACTGGCACTTGCTGAGGCTGGTTTGCATTATGGAAAATGCCCTTCTGCAGAGCCTGTGGAGTGTCCAGGCACAACTCTTCTGGCACAGAGGGAAAGGTAAATTCGCAAGGGCTGAAGTCACAGACTCCTTGCCCTCCCCACTTGTTAGCCTCTGTGGCAAACCCTCAGTGAAACATACTGGGAGAAGATGCTCAGAGAAAGGTGCATGGAAAAGTCCTCCAGACTTTTAGTGTGGGGAATCTCGAGGGTGGGAACTAGGAAAATGCATCTTTAACATGTTTTACAGGTATGTTTTGTCACACAGAGCATCACCTTTTCCTAAGGATGACTAAAAATTCTTTTGGGGATCCCAGATGAAAGGCTGAACTCACACAGGAGTTTGGGTATTTTCCTGTTTATTTGTCCTACCAGGGCTCAGTTACTCATGCTGAGGTCCTTCATCCCTGATGCAATTCCCTCCACGGAGGTCCTGCGCTAATTGCTCCTGAGAGTTTGCAAGGATGTCTCTGGAAGGAGAATCTGGATCCAGACGGGCAAAGGAGAGGGTTATTTGCTGCAATTCCTCTGTGCCTGGAGGGAGTGCAGGCACAGCAGGCACAAACCTGTCTGAGCTTCACTAAGCACCAGTAAATGCTATTGAAAATTTTCCTATATTCCTTGGTGGAGGAAAGAAAAAGCAGATAGCCTACAGTGACAGCATCATCCACAATCCAAGAAAATCCCGTTAATCTTTCACACCTCCTAAGAAACACCTGTCCTCTATTTTTACTGCTCATGTTACTAATGGAAACCAAGCAGTTTAACTTTGTTTGAGAAAACGTGCTGCTCTGGAGAGGTGTTGCCAGGAAAAAAAAAATCTGTGAGAGAGAAACAGAAAAAACAGCAACTCCCTTTCAAATCTGTTGGTGTTACTGGGAGAAACAACTTGGAGCCTTCTGATGGGGTGAGTTCAAGAGCAGTGTAGAAATGTTTTACACAGTTTCATCTGTCGGTAGTAAAAGAGAATTTTTGCTGATTAAATGAGACTCCCATATCTCTTCAGTGTGGAGGTCTCTCTCTCTCCAGAGAATGATTTATGGGTTTCAGTGGGCTCCTCCATGACTCCCCAGATATGGACAGTGGTGGGGAGGCCCTCCTGCCTCTCAGAAAGAGGGCTGTGAACTCCCACTCCTGTGCTGCTTTATGGAGCAATGCAAAATGAAGAGAAAGAATTGTGTCTTCCCACAGACCTTAAGCAGGTTCCAAGGCACACAGACCCCTTTACCCTCTATGCCAGTGCAAATACTGCCTAAAAAGATCAAGCCAAGTGCTCTGGGTAGCATAAGATCCCCCTGGTCCATGTACCATGTCCCTTTGTCCTGAGATCTTCCATATCCCCCTCTCCAGGAAGGAACACACTTCATGCTGAAGCTAGAAAATGTTACCCATTTGCCTCAATTTACAAGGTGCACAGGGTGTCAGGGAATCCAGTCTTCAGGGGATTCACTGAAATAGACTTTATTATGTGGCAGACAGTTCCAGAGCAAGGCAGTAAACAAGACATATATGTTTAGAGATGATTTCACCCTGTTTAAAGGACTTCTTTCTGGTCTTTGAAGTTGGTTGTTTGAAACAGTTGTGCTCTTGGCTCTGACTCTTCTCCTGAGCCTGGGGCTGCATCAGGGTTCCCCCAGCCTGGTTCCTGACAAGAGCAACATGATTATGGGCAAAGTCAATGCCTTACTTATTATGTTTTCCAGCCAGTTCCCTCTTCCCAATAAATCCTGAAACCCAGAATTTTAATCAGATCTCCCAGAGCAGCAGAGGTCCCAGTGACTTTACACTCCATTTCACATGAAAATAAGCAACCACCATAGGAGAGGAGAACCTGTTAGCACCATCACCAAAGGGGAGTATGAGCTTAATTAGACACAGGGGAGTTTGTAGCAGAGAACATGTCCCAACAGCTGGAAAACCTTCCCTCATGGCTTGTAGCCTTATTAGACAGGAGAGAGTCCATGCAGGAGGCAGACATGCATTAATGAGCAGGATGCTGTTGTGTTCTGCTCATGCAACTGCTGGTTCTACAGCCCAGCACAGCTGCCTTCAACACTGCATAAAATTAAGGTCTTGGATTAAAAGCACATATGTTTTTAAAATCATATTGATCATTGTAATATGCTGTAAAAATGTGCCCATCCTATACTGAGGGCATTTGTTACACCACGTGTGTGGCACAAGGTGATGTGCACCATTCATGATTGCAGACACTAAATGGAGTTAACACACAGGTCCCACACCTGGTTCCAGCTGTTCTTGGAACACCCTTTGCTGCAGGCAGGGAAAATAACTCTGGGGAGACACCTCTCCCTGATGTCTGTAGGCATCTGGGTCTCACCTCCAGCCAGTGCAGCTCCTCATATGGGGCTGGGAAATTTGTTGCAAACAGGGCTGCACCATCAGTAATGGAGCACACTGTTCCCAGGGAGGATTCTCACCTCAGTGCGTGGCACTGCAACCTGAAGAAACCTGTGGTTTATTTTGCATTCAATTTACTTTCTATTGCATGCGACCTACACGAGGTTTGGGGACTGTTGTTTTTGCTCTTCTGTTTTTAAGAGGTTTTTGCAGTGAAGGACATGGTTTCTGTGAGGACTGATAAGGCTGTGTTCACAGTGATTTGAATGCTCACAGTCTGACTTTTTATTTCTTAATAATATTCTTGCTGGAGTTCCTGGCTCTGTTATTTTCTTTCTGTTGTTGTTTCTCTTAAAACTTGCAATTAAGAGCCTTGTTATGTGAAAAGAAAGCCACAATACCAGCACTGTAACCTGGGCTTGGTGACTGGAACACATCCATCTGTCTGTCCATGCCCATCAGCATTTCTCTAGGACAGAGTCTCCCATTTGCATTATTTCTACTCCTTCCTCTTTGAAGGCTCCTCTCTGCTCCTTCATTAATTTTCGTTCAGTGTCTCCAGCAGGTCTAATCTCTCATCAATATGCAGAAATTCACCCCCTTGCCCACCAGACTCCCTGCAGGAGCAATACCTGCAGCCCACCCACACCAGGGGAGTGGGGCTGCTTCACCTCCCACGTGTCTGCAAAGGTTTCTTCTCTGTTTACAAACATGTTAGATTTGCCCGACAGTCCCTGCTCTGCTTTTCATGTTCTGTGCATGGCAAATAGCACTGATCTGTGCCTTGATCTAGTAGTCAGCAAAATCACTTGCTTGCATTTGTTACATCAAAGCAGGGAGGGGAGGGGGGGAGAAGCCATCTGGTGAATTAGCTCTAATAAAAATAAAAGGGGTCTCTTTGCATAATAGAGTATTAGGGGATGATACTGTGGGGTTGTTGGGACAAATGGCTCTAAAGGGTTTTGACAGCTCACAGGCATCTTGGCTTATGTTGCAATACAAACATCATGAAAGCAGAGCTCCATTAGTCAGTGGCAACTTGTCTATTGATTGCAATGAGGCCGTGATTTCTTCCCCATATAAATGTCTCGGTCAGCTGAATCTCATTACAACAATGTGCAAAGCCTTTATTCAATATGCTTGAGCTTCATGGCTTGTTCGTTTCTTCTACTGTTCCTATAAAGTTGCTTCAACATTTCCACTGCTCATTGCTCACACAAGTTGTTCTGACACTTGGGATCTTTTGGTGGCACACAGGGGCCTTTTCAAAATGCATGAAAGGCAGTCCGTATTTGATACCTGTCTAATTTCTCTTTGCAGGAGAGCAGTTTTCCTGGGGAAGAAGTAGATAATCCTTGAAGGAAACAGGACACAGAGGGGTGACAGCCCCCAGTCAGTGGTTAAAATTAGTCCTGTTCAATTCAAAATGGTGGGTTTTAATACCCACATCTTATGGGACAGTCTGAGTAAAAGATCGTACTTGAGAAGACATAGATGAGGATGACTTGCAGGCAGTGGGATTTTATTTTTAAAGTAGGTACTCTTTGCAGGCAGCTGGCATCATCTCAGATTTCATTTGGAAACTATCTGCTGCAATTTGCTCCACACAGAAAAGAGATTAGGATTCTATTTTTGTTTGATTCTGGTCAGACCTTTCCCCTCCACCACGCACACATCCAGACAAAGATGCACACACGTACACACCTGCCCACATGAGTTAGCCTCCCATTTCAAACATATTTAAGGGTCAGGCTCTGCTAAAGAGTCAACACGCATTCATGATTTTAAATAGAAGATTGATTGGCTGGAAAAGACTTTCACTGATGGGGAAATGGCTGCAGGTGCCCTGCTGCAGGGAAAGCACACCTGAAAACACAGCTGATGAGTGGTTACAGCAAATCTTGCCGTAGGTGAAATCCTAGTTGTTTTCTGCTGAGTTACTCGTGCAGTGGAAAGTAACTGCAGCCATGTTCCTTTGAAGGATTTATCTGGTTTTGAATTGTACAAGGTACCTCACTATGCTATGGATCAGGGTAGATCCAGATCTAAAAATGACCTGTGTCCCAGAGATCTTCTCATCCACACAGACAGGATTGCAGCCAGGAAAGGAAAAACAGAGAAAAATATTTACAGCCAGCTGTTGGTGGCAATTCAGGGAAATTGAAACCAACCAGTATGGTGTGGCTGTGCTGGTACTTCGTGTGTGTTCACAGTTGTCTTGGCCAGAAGGGACCTCTCAAGGTCTCTAGTCCAACCTCCCACCTGGAACAGGACTGTGGCCAGCACTGGATCAAGTGAGCCATGACTTCTTCTAGGAGAGCCATGAAAATCTCCAGGGACAGAGGCTGGAGCAGTCTGCTCCAGGGCTGCAGAAAGCTCCTTGCAAAGCATTTTCTCCCTCTGTCCACCCTGAACTTCCCAAACCACAGTCAAGGCCATTGCCCTGCACTTGAGAATAGCTTGGTTCCTTTGTTGCTGCGACCATGTTTTCTTAAGGCTGCTATCAGCTTAGTCCTTAGCCTCATCTTGGTCAGGACAGCTAAGTCCAGCTGCCTTGTATCTCCTCATGGGGACTGAGGTCCATCTCCACAGGATCCTCTCAAGCTTCTCTATACCACCTTGAAGCAGGACATAATCACCTGAACTGGGCATAATATTCCATATGAATTCCATAGGAGAGGAGCGACCTGGTGGCCACATCCCAGCTAATATAGCCTGGTACATGGTTTGCCTTATCTGAGATGGCAGCATGGGGCTGACTGGAGTCTGCTGTGGCAACCACAGTCATTTTTGGCAGAGCTGTTGGCCAGGGGGACGTGTCAGAATCTGTATCCATGACTGGGGTTGTTGCAGCCCTTGTACAGAGTGTGCACAGCTCCTCATGGACTCCTGGCCTCTCCTCCTTTTATAGCTACAGATATATATATAAATACGTACATATGTATACAGGAGAACAGTTATATGAGGAATACAAAACCAGCTGGGATCTAGGAAGTAAAATCTATGAAACAGAAAGCTGCTGTGGCAACAGCTACTGTGCAACTGAAATTATCCTCATGAGTGAGAGGACACACTAATTAAATGATCCAGAGCTACTACAAAAGAGCTGAGCTGTAAAAGTGTTTCCAATACAGAGAAACTTAAAACTTCCCAACACCTGTAATTAGGTTTATGTCAACATCCTTTCCTTTAACTTCACCTTGCACAAGAGCAGACCTGGCTCCTTGCTCAGTCAAGCTGTAGCCCTCAGCAATCCACAAGCCCTCAGCCTCCCCAGGGCAGCTCAGGTGGTTTCTTACCCTGCACCACACCTGGGCTGCTTCCAGCAGCCGCAGCAAAGAGCAGTGAAAGTCTGCCGGTGGTGTCAGGTGACTGCAGATCAAACAGGAGATGAAGAAAAGCTCCTCCCCTCTCTCTCAGCTCCTCTAGGCCTGGGTACAATGGTTTCTGGACAGAGCCAGGTAAACAGGTAATTCAGGGCAGCGAAATACCCCTAAGTTGGGAGACCTGAATTCACCAAGTCATTCTGAGCTCCCCCTCCTAACAGCCTGATGCCAAAATTGGGTACATCCCACCTGTGCACACCTGATGTGTAGTCAGGGCAGGCACTGTAGGGCAGTGCAGGCTGAAGGGCAGAGCTCTTGATCCCTTTGTATCACTGTAAATGTTTAGATACTCAAGGCTATTGCTTTCTGTGTTAATCATCTGCAACTAAGATTGTGCCCTCTTCAAGCTGTGCCTCCCTTTTAAGCAGTGGGCAGGTCAAACATCTGCTCCAAGCTGCTGAATGCATCATAATGACTTTTTTTAGCTGTGTTGCAAAGTTTTAAGTCTCCAGCCTCTTCTTTGTCTCAGTGCTGCTGCTCACCAATGTTTCCACCAAGGGGCAGATAGTGTTTCATGGTTTTTCTTGGGCTCAGGATTATATTAATAATTACTAAACAGAGTAAGTCCCTATATGAGGAAACAGCATTTGGCTCTAATAGGAACCAAGTATCAGTGTGAGAGTGCTGAAGGACGGGAAAAGGGGCAAGGATAACAAAGCAAGCACAGATCTCTCCTTTCCCTTACAATATTGGTAGGGTTTCAAGATTTTTCCAGTTCATATTCTTCTAAAGTATAGCACCCAACAGCTTTTCAAAAGCAAAAAGACACAATCTGTTCCTACAACACCATTTCTACAAGCACTGAGCACGGGGGGAGGTAATTTCCTTGTGACAGAGCTGTCAACAAAGCAGCTGTTTGTAACATCACAGCTTGGCAAACCTCCTCCTATTTAACTGCTTTCCCTTTTGGCTTTGCTCTGTACTTCCCAGCTTCAGAGTGCTAGAGCAAAAACTTCCCTGGTGCTGGAATGTTGTTTTGAATGGGGATGAAAGGGGGAATGCTGCAGCAGAGCAATTATCAGCCAGAAGGTAATTACAGGTGGCCACTGATGCAAGACCATGGTGGCACTGCATACAAAAGCTAGGAGAGGCCATGGGGTGATGGTCTGAAGTGGTGATGCCCAGAACAGGACTGTCTGAAATGGGGTGCCCAGTGAGTTGTAAAACATGTAAGAACTTCATATATTCTGCTGATGCAAAGTGCTTGTGAGTCGTGGTGTGCCTGGCTGGAAATGGGGATGAGAGGAGCTGCACATGGAGTGACTTCTTCAGAAACTGGCTGCATAAAGCTGCTGCATTATGCAGACATGGCCTTGCATGATGCTGACCAGGAAGAAATTCAGACAATAGATGATGCCATTCTCAACAAGTATTTTTTGGCTGTGAGTGATTTGTGAACATGGCATTGCTGAGAAAGAAATCTTAGTATGTTTATCTGATATTTTGCCTTACCAAAATAACATTCTGAAAGAGCTGGTCCTTCCAAACAGCCTGAGGAGAGGCACGGGTGCAGCTTTTACCCCCCATTCCCTGCATCCCCTCATGTATCCATCCTCCACAGCCTCTTCACTTTCAGCTGTGGTTTCCAGAAGCAGCACTTTTCTGCCAACCCAGCATGCAGCTGCCACAGCCAGCAGGGCTCTGCTGCAGCAGGATGACTAAAAGCAGGACACAGATGTGGCCCACCTAGTTTGGGATTCACCTCACCTAACCTGGAGCAAGTCACCCTCTCCTCCCCCTGTAGTTAGTCAAGAGAGACCAGCAGAGGCTGATTGGTCTCGCTCCAGAGCAGATGTCAGGAGATCAGGTGTATCACAACTTGGGTGTGCCTGCTTTCCATTCAGTGTGAAAGGAACTCTCTCCAGTGAGTGGCTTGGAGCCAGGTGGCTCAGCCTGACCAGGGGCTCCCACAGGCCTGCAGGCAGCCCAGATGCCTGATCTCTGCTCTGGAAGAATCAATATCATCCCACCGGTTCACATTAGCGTGTGCCTGCTCCTGTTCCCAGCAGCATTCTGCCCTCAGGTATCAGGGACAAGTCTAACCAGAGAGAGTCCAACACCAACAGGGTGAGGGGAGACCAGGAAAATGGCAGGACCCAGCCTGAGCAACGTACAGACACATTCCAGCCCAGGAAAGTGCCTCCACAGGGGCTGCAGTGCCTGTGGCAGTGACACCCTGCAGAGTCCTGGGCACCTGTGGCTGACTGTGTGATGCCAGGGGAGTCATCCTGCCATGGGGCTGTCTGGGATTTGTGTCACTGCTGAAATCCTGCCTGCCCAGCAGCCTGCTAATGAGCACCACCAGAGGGACATCACCTTCCCAAGGAAAGGCTAAATGGCGTGGCAGGAAAAACAACACAAAGCATGGTGGAGACAGGCCTCGCCTCGCTTCCAGCTGAATTACAAGCCTCAGGCTGCTGTGCAGATCTGAAGGGTCGGATGGGCAGCAGTGCTGACACTTCCCTGGGAAGCCACCGCCGGCCTGTCACTCCACATATTCAGCATTTTCTCACAAGCCAGGGTTTTGCCAGGACACACAAGCAGATTTCGTCATTGTTTGAGAGTGAGACATCAGGGTCAGGGGAGGCTGTGCTTCATGTGAACTGGTTTGAACCCTTGTTAGATACCCTGGCTTTCAGAGTGGGGCACTTTTTCCCAGTTATTGCAGCCCCATTTTGAAGTCCTGAGATGTACATTAAAGCTAATGAGATCAGGCTTGTCTGGAGCCCGTCACTGCTCCTGTCCTGCAGGAAACAGCAGAGACAGCACTGTCAGCTGGCAAGGTGTGCTTGGCTCCAGGACCAGCAGTGTCCTCATCTTCTCAGCATCCAAACCTTGGCCACCAGTCCCTGGAGTAGAGCCTGGAAGTACATTTTCTCTGTAACTGCTGCATGTGGCTCTGGATATCATGGTTCTCCAAACTGAGCATTACAAATATCGTGTATGATGAAGTCTAAAGGAGCTTTCTGCTCAGGGACTCTCCTCCCAAGTGCAGGAGGTGGTGGCAGTGTCCCTTTCCCAGGGACATCACACAGACATTTGCTTAGCCCAGAGATGCTGCTGTGGCTGCAGCATCTCACCCAGACATAGGTGAGCACTGTGATAGGTTGAGCCTGGCTGGAGGCCAGGTGCCCATAAAGGCTGCTCTGTCACTCCCCTGTGACAGAGGAAATAAACAAATTGAGGGATTTGTTTATTGGGGAAGAGGAAATAAACATATGACAGGTAGAAATGAGGGCAGGAAAATCACTCACCAGTTACCATCAGGGGCAAAACAGGCCTGACTTGGGGGAAAATTACTGTAATTTAGTGCCAGTCAAATAAGTGTAGGATAATGAGAAATGAAAACTAAATTTAAAACACCTTTCTCCCTCTCTCCTTCTTTATCTAGGCTTAACTTTACTTCCAAATTCTCTACCTCCTCCCCCACAGCAGCACAGGGGGAGAGGGAACGGGGGCTGCACTCAGCTCATCACACACTTTCTCTGACGCTCCTTCCTCCTCAGGGGGAGGATTCTCACAGTCTTCCTAGCACCAGGGTGGGGTCAGTCTCATGGGAGACAGTCCTCCATGAACTTCTTCAAGATGGGTCCCTCTCACAGGCTGCAGCTACTCACAAACTGCTCCAGTGTGGGTTCCTTCCATGGGGTCACGAGTCCCACCAGCAAACCTGCTTTAGCACGGGTTTGCCATGGGGTTACAACCTTCTCTGGGCATCCTCCTGCTCCACAAGGGTCTCCTCTGGGGGATGTGGCTGGATCTCCATGGATCTCTGCAGGGCACAGCTGCTTCACCATGGGCTGCATCGTGGGCTGCAGGGGAATGTCTGCTCCAGCACCTTCTCCTCCCCTTCTGTACTGACCTTGGGATCTGCAGAGTTGTTTCTCTGGTTCTCAGTCCTCTCTCCAGCTGTAGTTTCCATTTGTTCTTTGGGATATTTTTGCCCCTGAAGTGTATTTTCCCAGAGATGCTACCACAGTGACTGATGGGCTCAGCTTTGTCCTGCAGTGGGACCATCCTGGAGCCAGCTGGCATTGGCTCTGTGGGACGTGGGGGAAGCTTCCAGCAGCTTCTCACAGAAGCCACCCCTGTAGCCCCCCTGAACCAAAACCTTGCCATGCAATCCCAATACAAGCATTCAGCCCAGCAAAACTTACCAGTCTTACTGGTGGTTTTAATTACTTCCATAAAAAGGACTCATGGAAACAAAAGGAAGCAAGTAAACAATCTGTTGAAAAACACAAAACTTTCAAAAAGTCATTCATGCCATTAGCTCTTCATTTTTTCACTTCCTGTATTTAAGTGCCAATTGAACACATGTATGAAAAATCAGCCTGCCATGCTTGGTTTCTGGCACTGTTTATAACTGCCAGCTAATTGTATTGAATGATACATCTACTTGATGTATTTCATATTCAAATAAAAAACAGAACAGAAGACGATCATCATGAAAATGTCTTGAATGCGTCAGAAGAGTGTGAGAGGGATTAATTTATTAATATTTAATGAGCTATTTGAAAAGGTGAAGTGTCTAAAAATGAAAAGCACTGTGAGAAGTCTGTTTATGATGAAAAATGCTGGATATATTTTATTTATGCAGTTTGACTACATAACAAGCCGAAAAAAATGCAAGTCCAAACAAGGATGAAGAGACAAACACTGCAATGTAGAATTTGTCTCATGAGACATGCACTAAATGAACAGCTTTCCTCTCTGGGAGCAGTGTTCAGTGCCTCGGGGTGGGTTAAGCCTGGCGGGGTCAGTGCTGGCTGTGGGGTCAGGTCCCAGGGGCAGCGACAGCCCCGAGCTCTGAGCTGGGATGTGGCTTTCCCTTCCCCTGTGTGTCATGTGAGATGCTTGCACTTCACCCGTGCCCCCAGACTTGGACCTCACACAGTTCCTGCTCCCTCCCCTGGCTCACTGATTCGACAGGTGGAGAGACACTGATGTGAGTGAGCATCTACATCCAGACATTTGTTGCTCGGGGTTGGGCTTGTGTAAGGTGACTTATACAACGTCTTGGGTCAGGACCTCCACAAAGCTTTTTTGCTGTCAGGCAGAGCTTTGAGGTGTTTTGTGTAGTGTAGGCTGAAAAGTCTGTGCTGTGCATGCCTTGATAATAAACACATACATAAAAATAGATCTGCGTGCACCTCATGTACCACAAACATTTGAACATAAATCAGATTGCCCACAGGCAATGCACTTAGAAATGCACACCCATCTGCAGTGTGAGCAAGAAATAACCTTCAAAGCTATCAAAGGCTGCTATTTGCTTGGGTGGGGAGGCCAAGTGAGCAAAACCTTCCCTCTGACTGCCTTGTACTGTCTTTACTTTGATATAATCTCAGCTGCACTTATATCATCCTTTGCACATGCAAATACCTTCCCCACCTCGTTCTCTTTCAATTTCCAGCTGGTTTCACTATGGGAAAATATTGACAAAGACTTGTTGCATTTTCTTCCTTTCCTAGACTCTCCTGACAAAATTTTATAAAGAAAACTACAGACTACACAGAAAAATAAAAAACTTGGGAAACAAAGATTTTAATTAAATGGTTGAAATTAGCACAAACATAGGGTTATCAATAGATTTATTATCTCTTGAATGTAGTGATGATAAGCATTGAGCATTCAAATGGGATGAAGGTGAAGTCCCTTAACCTCCCCAGCTGACCCAGCACCTTTTACCCTTGTCCTGAATATAGCTTCCTCTCTCCCCAAAGATAGACAGTGTTTCCTGCAGTAAAAAAGCACTGATGATTCTGTGATTGGTTCAAGTTTGATTTTGCTGTAAACTCTGCATGAGCTGGGACAAGATGCTTCTTCTAAACACTCTCACTTGTCTTAGTGGGAAGAAGAGGGTCTCTTCCTTTCCCATTCTGATTTATTTATATCATCAGAGTCAGAAGGCTTATTAAATATGAGGCAAAAGTGCCTGAAATATGGGCCTTTTGGTCCTAATATTGTCACTGTAAAACAGCATGCTTGCATAAATGTGTAGTCTTACACACAGAGAATTACTGTAATGTGGTTTCCTGAAGGAAAAGAAGTCCCTACTAAGCATCATCACTGGAGAACAGGCTGTGACCTCAGCCCAGCACAGAGGGAATAGGGAAAGAAGAGCTTCTAGAGGAACATGATGGACCCTGCTGATCCCAGGAATACTCCCTGCCCTGATGACTTACCTGCATCCTTACTTGGATGTCATTCCTACAACAGGAATTCATGTAGCTGGTGTCCACCCTCACATTCTCAAAATTGCAAGGTAGACTGGAATAATTTGGTCCTTCTCCATCACCCTTAAAACCTTAAAACACAGCTGTAAAGGAATTTTCTCATACCAGCTCTGATCCCATATTTTTGTTGGGTTTGGGCTATAGAACCTTCCTCATCATATATCATTCATTCCACATATCATTTAAAGTCTCTTTCAACAGCTATAGGTTCATTCCCTTTTCTCTAAACTTAGATGTGAAGTCTCTATTACTCATATACTCACTAAATGATATGACTTAATAGGTTCTCTTTGCCTCTACCACATTTCCATAACTTGTTCTTTAATCTTCCTTTGATCCTGAATACCAGAGAGATTTATGTGCAATTTATTCTTACGTTGTTGTACTTGTTTAATCTTTCATTTTCAGTTGGATTCATTTTCAAACGAGCTCTTGTTACAGGTTCAGATTACTGTTGACAGTTGGGACCTACCTGCTCTTTCTGAGACAGGTTTCCATTGCTGTGTTTTATCTTTATCAGTTTTCTCTCAACATGCATTTAACTCAAGGGCTCCAAGCGATTCCATGGAACTCCTTTCTGCCTTCAGATGGGGACTGGGGCTTTCCCTTTCTTTGGCACGTGTTTGATTAGACCTTCTTTCTCTAAAGACAAAAACCATGACGTCCCTTTTTCCAGCTCAGGCAGCTGGCTGAAGATCCATAACATCAGCTCCATCCCTTTCCCCATTGCTTTGATCAACAAATGCCGCTCTCTTTTATCTAATTTTTTGTTGTTTTCTTGCAGAGCAAGTTATCAACAAATTTGTTTCCTTAGGAGCACCTTGTGCTGGTAGGTTTAAGAGATGATAAGGGGTGTGTGGATCCATCTCCAGCAGACGTACCCAAGTCAAAGCCTCCAGCTGCCCTCACAGCTGAACAGTTTGTTGAAGGAACCAATTTGCTCCCTGGGAAGATCTTTTCCATCTGTCCACCTGATTCTTCAAAACAGAAGAAGGAAGAGAAGGCAGCTGGTCACCCCCCTCAGTGTGATGCTGGCCAGATTAATCACCAAGGATGCCGCAGAAGGCAATCCATGAGTGAACAGTTTCCCAGAGTTTATTTTGGATGAAGGGAAGGAGGTTGCCTTTTGGAAGAAGCTGTGGTAAATGTAGCAAAGAGAGAAAAGCCCTCCCCAGCTGAGACATGGAGACAGCCCACACCTTTTTAAACTATATCATTCCCTAAAGAGCCTTAGGTCCACTTTGATATCTGAGAACAGCCCAGACTTTGCCATCAAAATCAGGCTTGTTTAAAGAAATAAAAAGAAAAAGCAACCAAACCTTCTAGCTCACTTGAGAGCAAATAATTTGTGAATATTACATGGCCCAAGACCTTTTGAACAGACACCCTGTGGATATATGGCTTTGTGATGGCTACCCTGAAAACCATGTTGCTGCACCCCCAGGTCACACATGCTGAGTCCTGGGACACTGAGGCCAGGCTGGAGGGACAGCTTGGGCACTGAGCTCCAGGAGGCACAGGCAGGGCCATTCCCAGACACTGCAGGGGCACAGCCCTCCAAAACACCACGGTCAGAGCCAGCACTGCCAGGCCTCTCAGCCCCCCAGTGCTGCCTCTGTGACTCAGAGCTGCTATAAATGCAGCTCAGCAAGTCGGAGAGCCCTGGCAGTTTCAGGAGCCTGGTGAATCAACTCTTCAGCAACCTTGCTGATGCAGGAAACATGAAATGCCTTTTTTGGGGAAGAAACCTGAAAAGCAGAAATTCTCAGGAAAAAGAAACTGTCAGCATGAAGAGAGTGTATTGGTAATTTAGGTACAAAAAGAAGTTTTGCAATACTCTCAGTTTATTTTCCCTGGACTGAATATTGATTTCTAGCAAAAAAAATCACAAACTGAGGTAACTAAAAAAAGAAAAAATTCCTCTGCATTGTAATGGTGCCATGAGGAAAAAACATAGGAGAAAAAAGCTCATCTAGTGTCTCGTTAAAATAGATTTAATCTCATCTCAGACCAAAGATGCTAAAATGATTTCATCATAATTGTATTGTTATGGAATGACTGTTCTGTGCAATCTTCACTCTGAATTTCTCAGTGTTTAATGTTTGATTATGAGGGGAAGAAGGCTCAGCATTAATTTTTCCATTCAGCTTTGAAGAAGTGTAAGTAGGTAACAGAGAAAGGGATGCCTAATGGCAATACGTGCAACTTTTGTAAAGCTGGGGACATTTAAAAAGGCAATTTGGTACCAGACTGGATGTTTTACAGCCTTTTAGTCTTCTATTTTGTTTTCCAAAGTTGAGAGAAAGTAAAAAAAATAAATCTTTCCTTTCAGACCTGCACTACACTCCCAACTCAGCTGAGCTCCTGCAGAGCTTGCTGGGGTGTCCCTGAGGGACCAGAGTGGGCTCAGGGGAAAAGCCCAACAAGGCTCTCATCTGAACTCAAATTAGGGCTTCACAGCCTATTCACAGTCCAGCTGCAGACCCTGAAAAGAGTTATCAGCTCTCACAAATGCAGATTTTTATTTAAAATAGGGAGGCAGCACTCTGGGCCACAGGAGCTCCAGCAGCAGTGGGAGGAGGGGGGGATCACGTTCCTCTGTCAGTAGGGAGAACAAGAGGCTCACAGCACTCCAGCACAGTGGAATATTCTGGGACTCTGCATCTCTGGCTTGCTTAAGGCTGCTCTGGGGTAGGATCATCCCCAACAGGAATTGCAGCTCCACCCCCAAATCCCATATCAACACATCAGAGTGAAATCTGTCTGAAGATAACCGAGGAGCTAAAGGGCATTCAGCTGTGCTCCTCTTTATCTGGACTTGCACAGGGAGTCCAAACAAAATGAGACCCTCAGTGCATAATTAAGTTGTTCTGTCAGCAGCAAAAACAATTAAACTGGATTCCTACAAATTTGCCTCTGGAGCCTCCCACAGAAAGCCATCAGATCTCCTCCTACAGCATCTTCTACACAGAACCTCCTTCCCAGGGGTTTCCTGATCTCCTTCATGTCCTCTGTACTTTTTCCCCTTCAGCATTCCATGGTGGTGCTCTGATCATGTGCTCTGCCTTTGCCTTTTGGACAAAGCTCAGGACTTGCAGCAGCCAGGAGCTTTCTGGGGGCATGTGTGGGCATTGATTCAGCTCACAATCCTCAGTGCAGTCTCCTGAGTTAATGAAACTTGCAGGAATTTCATAGCTCCCTGACACTTTGTTGACATTGACCAACAGACTGGGAGATGCAGGGGCAGACAGGCAGTTCAGTGGCAGAACCTTCGTTGTCTCCAGGCCTCGGGCTCATCAAAGAGAAAAAAATCAGCTGTTTCCCCAGGATGTGTGACTTAGACAGGAGTGAGGTGGGTCCATGCAAGCTGCAGATGAAGGGGAGGGAAGGCATCCAGCTGTGGCACAGCTGGGTGGGCTCATGCATTCCTACAGGAGCTTTGTGCTGTCCTTTATCCCTTCTCACTGGTAAAGCCCTGTAACCAGCAGCAGTTTGGAGTGTTGAGCAGTAAACACTCAAAATGGTGACAGAAGGAGAACAGCTTGATCAGAGCCTGCTGCAGCCACTAATCTGCCTGCTGCAACTGCTGTTGCTGCCACTTTGGCTGCTGCTTCTTCCATATTGTCTCTTGCAGTGTGTCCAGGAAAGCCAGGCTATTAATCCTAAATTCAGACATACCAAACTCAAGACCCATCAGGGAAACACCAGCACATGGTTCAGGTGTGAAAAAAGTCCATTCCCAGGTACCTACTTTTGTTTCTGTCATTCAGGACAGTCCAGATCCACAGTGCCATGATTTCATATAGTTCATGCAGAACTAAACCAAAAAAGTTCAGGTCACTATCTCATTTTCCAGGCTTTGAGGAGCTGTGCAAGGGGAGCAAAGCCCTTTCTACTTTCTCCCAGAGGCAATAGAAATTGTTCCTTACTGTCTTCTTTGCAAATCCAGAAGCAATTTTATACCTTAAAGTCAAGCTCTGCTCTGCCTGTCAAATACAGAAATGGTTATTTTTTAGGGAAAACAGATTCCAGACAGCAAGGTTCTCAAAGCCTGCCACACAAAGATACCAGAGGTATTTTTTCTCAACATTGTGGGGTTTTTTTATCAGGCTCCTTGTACTTTCTCACAAAGGATCTGCCTTTCCCCCTCACTTTCCAGATATCCATTGCAAAACCCCTGACATGGACAACATGCACATCTGCTCTGAAGCTACAGTCATCTGTTGTTCTCTGTGAGGCCACTGCATGCATGGGGCCATTGTGCAGAGAAATGGGGAATTATGTGTGTGTCAGGAGCATTTTCTGCAGGATTCCAGGGAGCCACAGAATCCTTGGGGCTCCTTCAGCAGTGACACACCACAGCAGGAGGTGCTTTTCCAGGGGGAAGGGGAATAAGCGTCAGCAGTGATGAGCTTTGCTGGAAGACATGTTCTAAGGAGGAATGATAGGAGCTGTTGCCCTCTGAGTCAGGAGAATAAAGGCAACTGTATTTTAAAGGGGCTTAAATTTACACAGTCCAGCAAGAGCAGCTGTAGGGAGCTCCCTGCTGCTTGGATGGCAAATTCACCCCTCTACTCTTTCCATTTGCATCTGTCAATCTCCACGTTGTGCCACTACTGTAATTCCCAGCAAAGCCCTGTTAGAAACAAACCTGAGGATGCATCAGGGACAGACTCCAGCCCCATGGAGATTTTTGGTGATGGGAGGCTGGAGGAGGCACAGCAGCAGTGAGACATCATATCCTGACAAACTATGATGGAGAGCAGGCAGCCACCAGGCTTTGGAGAAATGAAAAGGACAAACAGCTTGGGCCAGATGAAGCAAAAAGGTGCCACCAAGGAGCTGTGAAAAGGGAAGGGAGAGAAGCTGTGGGGTAGGGAACAGAGAAGGCTTTGCAGAATGAATGTCTAAATTTGGAGGAAAGAGGGCAGAGATCCAAAGGTTTATTGACAGTTAAATAGCATTCTCCTCAGTTAATTAGTTTCATAGCTATTCTTAATAATACATCAAGTGAGCTGAAAAGCTCTCCAGAAATACTAGGAAGTGCATGGAAAATGTTATAAGCAGTCAGTCTTATTGAAAAACTGTGTTGTAAGTGTCCATCTGATAAATCCTTGTCATGCATCTGGTGAGCTGCACAGTGTGGTCCAGGGGAGCTACTTTGCATCATTTGAAAAGCATGGGGACATTTTTTTGTCAGAAGAAAATGAGGGTCAGATGGTAGGATTCATGTCTAGGTGCTCATGAATTTTGTCCCAAGACACATCTCCTCTCTTGAATCCTTCCCCAGGTTCATTCTTTAGCGTAGTCTCTTGTGCTTGTCCTGGCTGTGTGACTTTTAAACCAACATAATATTGAGGTTATGGTCAAGGCCTCTCCCAAGTGTGAGGTATCTCACAAGATCTGAACAATAATACCCTCAGCAGCTCACTCTCAGAAATACTCAACCAGCGCCATGCAAACCATTAGTCACTTCTAAAAATCTTGGCTCGTGGGGATGGTTTTGTCAGAGCATTGCCATTTAAAAAGACAGAGAAGGGGAAAAAAAAAAAAAGTAAAAATGTATTTTGGGAATAGCTTATAGACACCCACCTTAGTCTTAAGTAAGACTGATGGGGTGCTGCCTCTCTGGGATAATCTGTGCTGCTCTGCAGCAAGAGCTGCTGAGGTTCAAAAAGCGAAAGGTTTTGAAATTCCCAGAGTCAGGTATAACCTTCACTTCTCCAAGTGATTAGTGCTTTTCACTCAGGATCAACACTGGAGAATTACTCTGCAAATGTCATTTTCCTTTAATACCTTCCCATTCCTGGACACCTGCAGGGGGGAACTGTGTGGTGCTGACACACCATATGGCCATCACTGCTCCTGGCTGCTGCACATCAGCCCTGCAACAGAGCCCAACCTCGGGGCATTTGTCAGCAGGACTCTGCCTGATCCTTGTGCAACCCCAGAGCACATCTTGGGTTTCTCTGCTGCTTTTTGCCTCGGGATCTGTAAGGGAACTGCTCACTGCAGCAGGTGAGTGACACTTATGGAGACCCAGCAGATGATACGGTGTGATCACAGTGGTTTCCAGCTGCCTGCATTGCCTGACACTTACAGTCCTTCCACCTGTCTCTTTTTGGCCTGACCACTGCCTTTCCCTGCATATCATGGCACTTGGTGCTGGCTTGGGACAGGAGTGTCACCTTCCTCCCAGCAGATGTGGCTCCAGCAATACCGTGGACATCAAAGAGGGATACACCCCCTGTTTCACATCTTTATCACTCACAGGATGGGAGCAGCTCAGAGCCATGTAACAGGCAGTTTGTCCTTTTCTTTCAGCGCTTGGACTTGGGAAATATTTTTTCCCTTTTCTACCCTGCCCAGGTGGAGGTGCCCCCACCCATGGGGTGCCTGTAGCAAACAACCCTATCTTTGTGTTTAAAACAAGGTAACAGGCATTGCCAGGCATCAAAACCCAGAAAAAGCTAGGGGAGACAAGTTCAGGGAAGTCCGTGGCATCCCAGAAACCCTGTCCGTGTGTCCTGGAGCTGTCAGCACTCTCCTGCCGCTGTCGGAAAGTGCGGCTGAACGGTGGCCAAGGGGACAGACAGTAGCCAACCTCCCTGCCCCAGATCCCTATTTCTGGAGCTGGCAGAGTGCCCTTGACAGGCTTGCAGGATGGCGAGACCTGCTCACCACGCTGGGGTGCGATTTGGTGTAAGATGTGATACCTCGGAGGCAGAGCAGGGAGCAGGGAATTTCCCAGCGCTCATTATCGCGCTGTCGTTAGCCGGAGCGGCTCCCCCTGCCAAGGGATTAGGCAAAGCATTGTTTCTCACTCAATAAATCTTTACAACAAACGCTTAATTCTCCAGGCACCGTGTATGAAAATTAATCCCGATCCCCCGCTTCTTTTTTCCCTCATCAGCGGGGGTGTTTCCCGGCCACCGCCCGAGGCTGTAGCGACAGCGCAGCGCCGGGGAAGGTGCGCTGGGCTGGCGGGGACAGCAAGGGGACAGCGTGACAGTGACCCCCTCCAGAGACCCTGGACTTGTCTCTGGATTCATCCAGAAGACGGCAAGGCTGTTTTCGTCTTTGAGTGATGTCACTGACGTTCGCTAATTCGCTGCTGAGCGTGTTATAAATGCTCAGAAATGCTGAATGGGAGAGCCATGGTGGGAATTGCAGTACGAGGAGGATTCCGTGGCTCTCCGGAAAGTGCTGCATGAAGAGGAGCTGCAGGTTGCAATACCAGTGCAGAGGGATCCTGTGATCCAAAGGGATCTGTCTTTCAAACCACGCTTTTAGCAGGAGCCACGTGTAAGCAGAGTCAAACCCAGGTGTGCTGTGGGACCTTGGGAATCTCCTCCCTTTCCTGTAGGTTGCCAGTCCACGGGGGAAGCAGAGAGGCTGTGTCTTTTTCCCCAGTTCCCACTCTGAGGAGAAGGCAGGAGCTCAGCCTGGGTTTTAACCGAGAGAGAGGAACAGGCCTTTGGATTGCTCCCATTAATTTACTACATTATCATTTCAGTTGAGCTTGCTGCTGCAGAATTCCTGCTGTTTCTCCAGGGCTAGTGTATCGCACAGCCACAGACAAGAGTGTCCTCCCCAAAGCCATTTTCCACACGGCTGCACTGCCTTCACCCCAGCATTCCTGCTCATCCTTTGGGACACAGGGAATCACAGAATGGTTTGGGTTGGAAGGGACCTTATAAATTATCTCATTACAATCCCCTGCCATGGGCAGGGACACCTTCCACCGGACCAGGCTGCTCAAAGCCCCATCCAGCCTGGCCACGAGCATGGCCAGGCACAGGGCATCCACAGATTTCTGTGAAACCTGTTCCAAAACTTCTCTCTTCTCAACATCTGGAGGCTACTGGTCCTTCCTTGCATGCCTACTGCCCATGCTGTTCTGCACAGTTTGCTCACAGGCTGTTTTCAGCTCTCCTGCATCCTGTTCCAGCATCACCTCTTCCAGCACCACCTTTTCTCATTCATGAAAGAACTACAGCAGTTTTCCCCCAGCCACACACAAGCGTTTCCACACAGCGACACCCTTGAGTCAGTGCACACAATCCTCCCTCAGCAGGGCTGGGACTGTCAATCTTCTCACACCTGCTAAGTGATAGAGTGCTTCTCCCAATTTACTTATCCATCATTTTTATTGAGAAATCTGCTCTAGTCCCACACAGTTATATGAGTTAATGGAAGGATGATTAGGGGATTCTGTGAGAACGAGCTGTGATTTCATGCACACTCGTGCAAAGCTGAGACTACACTGCACCATCCAGCACAGCTGCTCAGGGTTTAATCCCTTTTGCCCTGAGTATCTAGTTATTTGAATCCTACTTTGCTTGGTTTTATAATTTTAAATATCCATGTATATTATTTTAAAAGCCATCTGGGTGTTTATTGATGTGTTTCTGAGCAGGGAGAATTCAGTGCCAGTCTGGTCACATCTCAGAAAACCTCTCTTCCTGATTAACTCTTCTAGTGCCAATTCAATTCCCACTATATCATCGGCAGATCACTGCTGCATACAGCCCAGTAAAGGCAGGGAACAAGCATTCTCCCAGTCAGCAAAAACACTGCAGGGCAGAAACAGAATCATTTAAAGGACGTGTGACAGTAACAAAACTGTGAAAGTTCTCCATTGAGTCCCTTTTCAGTAGGAGGCGAAGCTTGGGGGAGGACATCAATAAGCTTCTGAATGCCTGAAGTCCCAAAGCACTTCGGCAGCACCTTAAAATGTGTGAAAGGTTTCACAAAATATCTCCTATTCAAAGAATTTTCAATGGCTTAAAGGTGCTCTTGACCTCTGAGGTTTAGAGAGAGCCAGTTTTTCCTCTGCAAAATGGAGATATATGTCTTCTTGATCTGAGTACAGGTCGGGGGGACTGATAAGTACCAAGAAGAGGGGTAGGGGGGTTTGAACAGCATGGTGGGGGCTGCAGGGAAACTCCAGTGACATTCCTGAGACAGTGCCAGTTTAGCCTCAGCAAGGGCAGCTGCACAGTGGATGGGAAGTCCTGAGTCTAATTCATTTTAAATGTGTGTGTTGAAAGGCACTGAGGGACATTCCCATCTCTTAAGACCATGTGGAAGCTGGATAAATGCTCGCTCACTGAGAAGGGAGTAGCATATCATCCCTGACACCCCTAATCACCACCAGCCCTGGAAAAATACCTACAATGAGGCACCTGACAAGTATGTTTAGTGCACAATAAACATCAGCTGCTCCTTTCATACATCCACTTGTTCTGCCTCCCTGTTCCTCTCATCTTGTTGAAGCAGGGCTGGGATTTTGCCTCGGCGCTGATAAAGAAACCAGAGATTTTGCCAGCTGCTGGCTGGAGCCGGGGACCAGGTGAGCAATTAGCAGGTCCCTCTCCAGTCATCCTATGTGTGCTACAGCAGGAAGAATTCAAGCTGGTTCAAGAACCTTTAAAACTACAGAGAGCAGCAGAGATGAGAACAAGCTCTTCCCATGTGCAGCCCTCTGCAAACTGTGTCAAATCTGTGTGAACCCAAGAGCTGATGCTCCATGGCTTTGACATTCAAGTGACTTGTTTAGCACATATGTATCAAAAAACCCCAGAAACTGAACTGCCTATAAATGACAATTGATTAAACATTCAAGCTACATAAATGACTGAAGCATTGTAAATACATGTTAAGGGGAGGGGGGGAAAGAACTTGGAAATTCACGTCAAGCTTTCTTTCAATTATTCATCATAGAATCTCAGCCCCATTAAGGTAAGGCTTAATGGGATTGTTTATATGTTGCAGAAAACATTCTGCTTTAATTGCCTGCTGAGAGGTTCTTACAGACACATCTCTCATCTTTGCACCACGGAAAGGAAAAAGCCCAGCGAGGCAGATGGTGATCAAATCCACTCCTCACCTCAATCCTGGGAGGTGATTAAAACCAAATGGACCAA
Source organism: Hylia prasina (assembly GCA_013397195.1). Classification (NCBI taxonomy): domain Eukaryota; kingdom Metazoa; phylum Chordata; class Aves; order Passeriformes; family Sylviidae; genus Hylia; species Hylia prasina. The sequence continues at coordinate 690,855 of VYXD01002847.1, forward strand.
GGTGAAATGAGGGGCAGTCAAAAGGACCAACACTTGCCAAAATGACTGCAATTCAAATCCTGAAATCCAGGAAAAAATGTAAATAAAGAGACAGGAGAAGTATTTGAAGAAATGAAATTCAAAAAAAAAAAAATAGGGAAAATTCCAAAACCAAGTGAAAACAATGAAAGTGAATGGGATGACAAGAAATGCAGGGAAATGGACCAAATCATGCCCAATTACTCATCACTGAAATCACAATAGATCAGTAAGTCTCTGGTGAATTTATCCTTGACTGGTGAATTCACACCAGCTCTCCTCCCTTGTCAGGTACTCTATCAGGAGACCTGATCAAGGGGGTGATATTTCCATTTCCCATATACTCCTATCTCCATGGTTCTTACATCCATGTCTATTCCCATGACACAGAACTAATTTGCCTGTGGTTTCTGTTTCTGAGATCCCTCTTTTTATCTCTTCTTACTGCTGGAAATTATCAAAGTCATTTCCATGAGGGCATACACAGTGGGAAAACCATGAAACTTCAAAGCTGGGGCCACCCCAACCCCACAGCAGCACTTTTTGGGTGGTTGGGTACTCGCTGTGTCTTCCTTCTGCTTAGCTACAGATGAAGAAAATGCATCATTAATTGAGGAAATGAGGTGCACCTTCACCTTTAGCAGCAGCTGAAGGGAAAGGCTTCTGCTGGCATGTACTGGGGAGGTTCTAGAGTGGCATTAATATCTGTGTGAGCTGGGAAGAAAGGGAGGATGAAAAGCTGTTTCTGGCTCTGTTGTCCAGGGCACCTTGTCTGACTTGCCTTGAGGGGAGGAGAGAGAGAATTCCTTACTAAAATCATGTAGGAAGCACAAAGGCAAACATCCTTCTGTGCCACTACCAGTATTAGGGAAATGACTCCATATAAGGGTTGTTTGAAGGAAAAAACCCAACATTTCAGTTCCTTATTTTTAGGCCCATTTCAGCCCCACTGATTAAAGATGGAGGAGTGAGTTCTCTGAAATCACTTCAGAGAAATAGCACCAGTTCCTTCAGAAGTTAGATCTTCAGGTAGCAAAAGTTTGGAAGAAAAAGGAGAGTTGATGTAATAATGACTTCTGTATTTTGTGCTGAAATTACATTTTTGGCGCCGCTAAATCCCATTGTGTGCTACGGAGGATATAATGTAATACTCATCAGAGGCAGGCAGCAGGGAGCTTTACTGGCACTAAAATCAATAGGCACTGAATAAAATGGCTCCAAATGGTTTAGGACCATGCACACATCTTCTTTTGTAAGCTTAAAACCATTTGGAGAGGCATTAATTCATTAAAGGCCTCTTGAAGAATGTCATCATACCGTGTAGTCCATGCACATCAACAGCATCATAGATTGTGGCTTTTATTAAGGAAGCTGGAGAATATAATTCTTCCTGGAGTACAACAGACTTTAAAATATGGTGCACTTTGAGATCAAACCAATGTTTATTGCAATGTAGTTACTAAATATTTTAACACATACAATATAAAACATAATGCATTCTGGAATGTGTTTATGCTACTGAAGTAGCCACTAGATTGTCAGATCCATTACAAACCACCATGTAGAGATTCTGAATTGGTTTTTTTTTCTCCTCTAATAGTTTTTTCTCTTTCTTCCTTTTATTGATTGCATGATATTATAATCTATTTTTATGTAGGGCTACCAACTCAAAGTCCATGTCTTGTCTCTTAAACATTTTGAGGACATGGAATTAGCATGCTTGCCCTTATGCTTACCTTTCTATAAGGTCATTTTTACTTCCTTATGGAGAAGGGGATTGAATCCCTTAACTGGGAGGTGCAATATGTTTCCATTAAAAGGTAAATATTCCACAGGTAGCTGGGGACCTCCTCCTCATTGCCTCACCTTACACAAGCCTGAAGCTGAAAATGCCACCGTGACACAGAGGATAAAATTCAGATCTTCTTGCTCTGAATATGCTGCTTGATGGAAATCCAGGTGATCAGAGACTCTAACATGGGCCATGGTCAGGGGAGCCACAATAACATATTGTCTGTGCTGGGGAGTTCTTACAGCATCTTCCAGTTCCTGGAGGGTCTGCAGGAGAGCTGGAGAGGGACATTTTACAGAGGGACAGAGTGATAGGATAAGGGCTCATGGCTTAAGCTGAAAACAGTTTAGATTAGACATTAGGAAGAAATTCTTCCCTGTGAGGGTGGTGAGGCACAGGTTGCCCAGAGAAGCTGTGGATGCCCCATCCCTGGGAGTGTTCAAGGCCAGGTTGGATGGGGCTTGGAGTAACCTGGGATTGTGGAAGGTGTCCCTGCCCATGGCAGGGGGCTGGAATGAGATGATCTATAAGGTCCCTTCCAGCCCACACCATTCTATCAGTCTGAGTCAATGCACAGCTGAAAATCAGATTCTGATGGGCCATTCCCTCACCTGATGCAAGGTGTCACAACCCCATGAATAAGCAGTGGCACTACACCAATCCACGGCAGCTGAAGAAGCATCAGCTGCTGCAGATTTCCCTCTGGATGTCATTTTGGCTGATGAGCACTCCCTCCCACTCCAGCTGTGGCACATGTGCTGGGGGGTGTGTGGAGCAGGAACCCCAGAGGACAGGCTGTGCCACAGCCACGTGTGCAGTGCGGTGCTGGCAGCGAGGGGGGACACAGCCCTTCCCCAGGGATGTGCACTGGGCCCCTCAGCAGCTCAGCACCTGAGGGCTGCTTTGATGTACGGGCCCTTTTCCTGGGGATACGGTGCCACACGCAGGAAGGGACAGCCCTGTTCCTCTCCCCTGCCTGCCAAACCACAACAGAGAAGCTGACCATTAATTTAAAGGCTTAAAAATAGCCTCTGTTTTTAAAACCTAATATTTCAGCGCTAACTACAGGCATTTCAGCTCTGTACAGCTTCTGAAGATCACAGCATCACCAACATCAGGAAGGGGGATTGGTTTCCCTGAGCCAAGGGCTGTGCTCTGCTGGGACACAGCTGGCTTCACACCAGCCTGGAAACTTCCTGGTCTGTGCCAGTTAATGAGATATCTTAGGAGCAGCAAGGAGGTGTATTCAATCCCTCATGGCTGTAAATCAGAAATCAGGGGCATTGAATTCCACCAGCCACATCCCCTCTGTCCCGCTCTGAAATGCAGGATTGATGGGCATGAACCACAGTATGTGGTGTGGTCAGAGAAACCTGACAGCAAGGGGGACTCTGTGATCAACCAGAGTTGGTTCCCAAGCTGGCTTTTTCCACCTTATTTTGCAAATAATGCTGTTATCTTTCCAAGAACTAAGAAATTTGGCACAGGGACAATAAAACTTACTGCATTTGACCAGGAAGCGTGGGTAAAACTGAAATGTGCAGTTTTGTCATCATCACATATGTTTGACAGAGCCTTCTCAGGAAGACTTGGACAGAATTTAGGATAAATTTTCCTGTAGTTGCCAGATGGAGGGACCCCTAAGTAAGGACATTTTGGCTCAATTCCATTCTGCAAAAAGCTTATGCAAGGATCAGTTTCTATTCCTCCATAGACCAAAAAATAATTAGAGAAGGTCTGTAGCTGTCCCATAAACTCATCCTTACACCTGCCCTTTTTCATTTTTTTGTTTGCATTTGTTAATTTGCAAGAGCAAAATACACTCCCTAAGCCTGGAGTTCGTGGAACTCGGCATCCCAGCAGCCTCACTGCTGCACCCAGGTCCAGCTGCCTTTGCAAGGAGGGAAGGGTCCACACAAAAGCACAGGGACCATGAGACAAGGATGAGGAATCCCAGCTGAACCATCCTGCAGGTATAGGAGTGGCAGTGAGGAGAGATACTTGTTATCTGTGTGAAATTCCTGAGCAACTTCCAGCTATGGAAGTTCAAAGCAAACAACATTATTTGAGAAAGCTTTGAAAATATTCATTGAAAGCTACAAAAAACTGCTACTCACATTCCAGGGCATTTTCCCTGTTAATTGAAATGCTAAATGAGTTTCTGTCTGTTCTGGTTTTTCCACCATTTTACCTATTAGCAGAAAAACATTATCCTCCATGGAATAAGCTTCAAGACATCCACAACCAAAGAAGAGCTGAAACTTCAGGATTTATTTCATAAATATTAATATTTACATACCTAATAGATTCCTTCTTTCCTTTGCAGAATATATATTCAGGTGTCTCAAAAAACACAAACACTCTGCAGTAGAAAATCACTGAGGTTTTCTTTTCATATAAAATTGATATTGCACTACAGGGCAGAAAGCTCCCAGCTCCCACAAAGTCCAGCTGAAACCTCTAAGAACCAGCTGTTCCTCTAAGAACACCATAAACCAGCCCACGGGGTGGGTGCATGGTGGGGTGAGCTGGCACAGAGGAGTGCAAGCACTGCAAGGTAGTGGCTGGAAATGTGCTCCCATTCAAGATGCTGAGATAAAAAAGTCCCTTATAAAGGTGTGTCTCACCCTCAGCCCCCCTCCTTCCCACCTGCTGTGCCCCAAAGAGGCTGAGGCCTGAATTCTTGGGAGGTGTTGCCTAGAAGGCTCTCTGGTTTACTCATCCAGTGCTTGGGCAGCTGAATATTGACGGTGTCATCGCTGGTTTGGTGGAGTGTCAGAGGCTGGGGATGCAGGGGAAGGTGTGTTCAGCCCCCCCACACTGGATGCTGGCTCTCACCTGGCCAGGGGTGGGACGAATTCCTCCTGATGACACTGCAGTACACCGGGATGGGAGTAGCAGGATGCTCTGAAAAAGCAGATTGAGCCAGGAAACCAAGGTGGGTGTTTTCACTTCTCTTGCAAAACAGGTCTCTGTCCTTGCTGTCTTCCCAAGTGTGGCCGGGGATGATGCAGGGGAGGAACAGACGCTGCAGAGTCACAGGTGTGTGCCTACAGCAAGGACACTTCAGTGGGGCTCTACCGGTGTTTATCCCTGCTCCCAACCTGCTCTGTAAAGCCTCCTGTGGCAGGATCCTGCCCTGAATTGCCTTGGGCCCTTGTCTGCCGCCTCCCAGCTGCTGGGGTAGAGGGTCCCTGTGAGCATAAGCTCCGGATTGGAAGCACAGGCTCCAATCCATGAGCGAGCAGGGGCTCAGCCAGGCTCCAGAGCTTCACCGGAGAAGTGTCTGCAGTCACCTCCTCACGGAAAAGAAACTGCACCATAATGTCTCATCCCATCCCAGGGGAAATGCAGAGCAATCAAGCCATTTAAGAATATATTTCAAGCTCTTCATAGCAGGTGTTAGACACTATTCTCTGGCTGCTGACAGGAAATGTGTGTGCAATTCTCCTAGGTATCACGCTCAGAATATGCTTCTTAAGGGCTTGCTGCTTAAAAAATTCTGCAAAGTGTAAGTGGCTCTCATAAAATCAGACAGTAAATTGTCTTATCTGTTTGTCCTGAAAGTGCTCAGCCAGCCGGGTCCTTCCTGCACATCAGAGCCAGACAGTCAACACATTGCAAGGCCACTGGGAGCAGGCAATTCCAGGCTAGGAGCTCACATTAAGAAATCTTTCTAAGGAGAGAACTGAGTTCAAAGTCCCATCAGCTGAGGAAAAAAAAAATAAAAGAGGAAATCAACATTTCTACTGAGGATATGTAAAAGCATTTCTCACACCTTCCTTTGCTGCCGTGGCCATGGGAATGAGCAATCAGCACAACATAAACCACCAGGTTGTGATGTATTCTCATGGGGGGAAGAAACTTCCCTCCACACCAATACTCAAGCACTGCCTTCTGCTACTCATCACAGGGCAAAGGAAAAAAAAATCTACGAAGAAAACTCAGCTAGCCTTAAAGAGAAATTTAAAGCCTCTTTCCCGTCCCGTTCCCAGAATAAAGGTAATTGCATAACAAAAAAGCGCCTGCAAGGGAATGACAGCGGACGTGTGCGGCGGGAGAAGGGGTTTGAGTGTCCGGAGCAGCGCTGCTCACAGCCCTTCCCCAGAGCTGCCGGTGGCTGGGAATGTCCCTGGGAACGGGAGCTGTCGGCGCTGCCAGCAGAAGGCAGGAGCGAGGGGACGGCGCCGGGGTCGCCCCGCAGGAGCATCTGCTGGGCCCCGGGACATATGGAGCTTTTATTCCTCCTTGTGGAGGCACGAGCGTTTTCCTCACCTTCTGCCACCCCCATTGTCCGAGGGGCTGGGAGCGGCTCTGGGGACAGCTGCTGCCTCTGAGCTGCCTCCTTGGGGGACGCCACAAAGGACTCTGTCCCCATCCCCGGCCTGAACCGCTTCCCTCATCAATCAATGAGCCACAGTGAGCCAGGAGGTGTGATGGACACTCTGGGTCTGGTTACCAGGGGACAGGGAAGCTGAAGCCTATTTTTAATTCTGGGGAGAAAAAAAAAATAAAGCTGAGGAAAAAATCTGGTGGGCTGCACCTTCTGTGAAAGGGAAAACCACCTTCCCTTTGAATATCTGTGAATTTGGAATCTGGCTATTTAAAGATGTGGAGGAAAAAAGTAGTCATCTAGAGCTAATTATACAGCTGTTGAAAAGCCCAGTAAATATGTTACTCAGGGATATATAATACCTTTGATGTAGTTGTAATCTGACTGAAGTTATTATAGGTTTTCACAGCTGCAAAGCGATCCAGCTTAGGAAGGCTTTTTTTTTTTTTTTTTCTTTTTTTTGCAATTTGCAATTTGCAGAAGCAGAGAAGAAATTATGCTGCCAAAGCAAAATGAAGATCCTCATATAAACACAGTAACACCGCCTAAGAAAAATTATACTGGTACTGAGGAGTATTAACCGTCCCAAAGCCTAAAAGAGTTCACTGGATAATAAACGACATCAGTGACTCCAAAAAGGCTGAGTTTCAGACAGGGTCTTCTTAGAGACAATTAAAGCTTTAAATAAAAGTGTGACTTGGTGGCGAGAATTCTCTATTCCCTTCAAACTAACAATAAGAAAAGCTGTAAATGCTTTGAAAAAAATTGTACTGAAGCATGAAATACAGGAAGGCTGCTAGTAAACCTCCAACAAGTTCATTTAAATTGATCATGGATGCAATAATATCAAGAGGCTTTGTAAATGGGAGGGTTAAAAGCTGGAACTTTATTGCTGTTTTCATTCCCCAGGGCCCTGTGGTAAAACAAGTCTCCACGAGAGATCTCTAGGCTCTGAATGAATTATTCACTCAGTTATGGGTCATTAAACGAGGCTGAGCCAGGGCCGATGTCCATTATTACACATTATTACATTGTGGTGTATGAAAAAGGACTTACCTTGTGAAGATGGGCATGGGCATCTTGGCATGGGCATCTTCTCAGAATGCCTGGTCATTTCTGCCACAGCTTCTTCTGAACCCCTTTGGCAGAGCAGGGGCGTGGTGAAGCAGCAGTACAGCTGCACAGAATAGGATAAAAGAGGCTTGAGGTTAAAACCACAGGTAAAGGAGAGGAAATATTATTTTATTAGCATATTCAGATGTTAATTGCAGAGATGGCTGTGTTAGTTTTAAGCTGTTATTGCCCTGCAACAGCTTTTTGTCACCTTTCTGCATCTCCCCAGGCAATGTGGCCCTCCCATGAGCATCTCCTGTCCCAGACACCTGTGATTGCTGACTGCCTTCCCTACACCTGCATAACCCATTTCCAGATCTGGCCACTCTTCATTTCATCTCAGATAAATCTGTCCACAGTTTTGCTGACTTTTAGTAACCTCTTGGTGATTTCTAAACGAAATTCAAAATAGACTAAAGTAATTTTTTTTCCAGTGATGAGGTTTTCCCAGGCAACACTTCACCCTCTGTTGATAAAACTGGGGCAGCCTCTCTGTAGTGTCCAGAAGTGCTGAAATACAGTTTTGCCCTTGGTCTCACTTTCTCCTTGAGAAAAAAAAAAAAAGAAGGGTTTTTTTTTTTTTTTTTTTTTTTTTTTTTTTTTTTTTTTTTTTTTTTTTTTTCTGAGGTCAGGAAGGGAGTGAAGCTGTTCTTATCTAAGTAGTCCATATTTCTGGTGAGGGACAGGACTGTGGGGAGGACGCATCACTCTGGGGGGCTGGAAAGCCAGCACATCCCATAATCCAGCACTATCTTGTATGATCAGAGGCAGATATGTAAACATGTCCTTGTTTGAACACAGTCTCTATGGGAATAGTTTAACCAAACTTTCAATTGAAAGCAGGGCAAAAATTTCAGTTGAAACTTCTGTGGCCTTTATAATCAAAAACAAAGGCTAGATTTTTGTTGACCTAAATGTTTTGGTAGTCACCCTGATATCTTCATGTTGGTTTAGTTGAAAAATGCCCTTGCCAGTGTTAATTGACATTTTCTAAATGAGATATGATGGCTTTTCAGTTGAAATGGCTTTCTGCTTAGAAATTCAAAAGAAAAACATTTCACAAATCCTCAAAAAACAAACCAAAAAGGTGGTGAGTCCTAATGGCTTTCCTCCCACTCTTTCAGAGCTGTCAGAAAAGCAACATGAAAAAACTGGGGAAAAGAAAAAAAAGAAAAAGGTTATTATCATGGCCACATTTCTTGCTGCTTACTCAAGCAAAATTCCCAGCAGTTCAAATCCCAAGACCCCCTTTCACTTTCCAGTCAGACAAAGAGTCATCCACTGAAGTTAATGAGAAAGAATCCGAGGTATGAGTGAAAACTGAGAAAGGACTTCAGGACTTGTCTTAACGACTTAAAAAGACCATACCCTGAGTAAGGAGGTATTTGTAATGAAATGTAAGCCCAAGACGAAGCAGAGGCAATTTAGCCTGCTATATTACTTTTCTTAGGATTGCTTTTTATTAATGTTATTGTTGAGCTTGACGTACACAACCAGTCTCAAGGGGCGAGGAGGCAATAGCTGCTCTCTAATGCAGTTTTTCATTTCTGAGCCCTCAGTTCAAGCCCTTCAGGACACTAATTATCCCAAGTTGTTATTATCTGACAGCTGTCTATGGCCTCTGCAGAATGAGGTGGTGGTGGCAGCCGTGCTCCCAGTGGGCATTTGTCAGAATCATACAAACCTCGCTACAGATTGCCTGGGATTTCTCCTGGCAGTCTGATCAAAATGATCAGAAAGAAACTTGTCTTTTCACTCCTAGCAGGTTCTGCTGCTCTTCACATAAAAGGAAAGGATGGGTGGCTGAAGAGCATCTCCTTCCAGTGCTGATGGTGGTGTTGGATCACTAGAAGAATGTGTTCCTCTGGCGCTGATGCTGCTGGACATCGGCAGTGACCTTCAGGCTCCCAGCTCCAGGTGTGCTGACTCCAGGGAGGAAGGTTAGTTCAGTAGTTAGCACACTAACAGCTCTTGGCCACTGACCCATTATGGGCACATCCACACCCTGAGGGCCCTTGTGCAGGAATTGAACCCATTTAGGCTGTTGTGATCCAATCAGTGCGTGGTCAGGTCACATCTCAACTCAACAGGCAGGCAGTGGACTTTCATTTCTTCTCTGCTCCATTCTACCACTAAGATGAAGCATCTTCATTCCTGCAGTACTTTGGGGGACCACATTTTTACAGACAGGAATGGGGCTGTAAGCAGCACTGCCTCGCTGCCTCAATGCCAAAATTTCCCAATATATCACTCCTCATACTCCACAATTCTCTAGGAATAGATCCACCAGACTTTCCTACAGCAAATCTGGACAGCTCTGCCTGCATATATATGAGTATGGATGGCTCCTGCTTCAGCTTAGCAGCAGCACAGGGACATGGAGAACTCCTGGAAAAACTGACACCAGCAAGCAGCTATAATGAGACTAAAACCAGGCAGCACTCAGAGAACATTAAAATGGTTTTGGTGTAGCAGAACTAACCAGACCCGGTTCTCCTTGGGTTTGTGTCTTCTGCCCTCTAGCCCACACAGTGATAAATTGTTCCTCATAATCTCCATTCTCAGAAATTCTGAGCTGCCATGAACTCTCTGGCCAGGCGACTGCTGCCCTCCTGGTGCATGCCAGGAACTGGCACCTCCCATCTTTATGTGGGGCTATAATTCAGAGGCCTCTCCCCCAACAGCTGCCAATTTTCACTCAACTTCTAAGATTTCAGTTATCTTTGACATTTCAGGTGAGACTGTGCCTTTTCCTGAGTCACTGTCCTCATAAGAGTGAGAATGAGAGACTTACCTTGAATGCCTGTCCTCTTTTGCTTTTTGAAAAACAAGAGAAGACAGGCATTCAAGATAAATCCTGCAGGCTGATGCTTGGGGCATTAATCCAGACAGGTGGGTCTCAGTTCTGTTCCCTGCCTTGGATATGTTTTCCATATTCCATCCTGGTTTTGCCATGCAAACACTGGAGTTGCACAGGATGTGGCCCAGCAGGCACAGTGGGGTTTGATCCCCTTTTAAGCACTATGACTGTGTGAAACAGCTGGAAATTAGAGCTGGAATTAGGAATTAATGTGGTTAAAATCCTTTTCCTAATGGCCCATCATTAGGACATGAACCTCCCTCAGAAGGGAAATGTGAAGATGAGTCTCAATGGATCATCCAGGTACTACAACAGTGTAGAGCACACACAGATAAGTGACATAAAATCAAGCAAGGTGAAATGAGTAATAATAAGTCACTTACTGCCTTTCTGTAACAGCTCTCCCACTTCATTAGATAGAATTTCACTCCTCTGAATATGAAAACTGGGCCAAAAATTCCTGGCATAACTCAGTCATCCCACTGGCTTTGATGAGTAACTGAAGGAAAACTAATTTGCTCGTTTTCTAGAACTTGAGCTGGAGGACTAAAATTCAAGAAAGGGGGCAAAAAATATTGTGTAATATAGCAAGATTTATGTACACGTCTAAAGCAGATAATTCAGGCTGAATGATGCTTGAAAGGCTATTATAGACTTGCTACCAGCAATGAAATAGCCTGTACTGCTATAAAATGTCTGCCCAGGGCACTTCAGTGATTTTGGTATTCTCTTTCTAGACTAGCCAGGGGAAATAGCTGAAGTGTCTGATAATGGAACCTTCTCTTTTTTATGCTGCTGGAACAGCTCTATGTTGTTAGCTATGAGGCTGCTGGAGATGACTAAAACATGTATTTTTAAACATGCAATTGTTTTAAAAGTATCAGCTCTTCTCCGGGAGATACCGGGAGATTTCCATTAAGCTAATTGGTTACTGTGTATTTCTCAGGCCCACACTGAACTGCATGTGATGGGTAAAGTCCCAGGGACTCAGTCTGTCCATTTGTAGCGAGCAGAAGCCATGGAGATTTCTTCTTCCCAGTCTGAAAATGCTGATTCAAGAAAACAAACTCTTTTGGCAAAAGCTCATGGCTTGTGAGCTGTTGGGAAATACCTTGGAGCCGCAAGAAAGGCACTGCTCTTTCACAGAGATCCAAAAAAGAGAGAGATGGACCCATGGACCAGCACCTGCTGCTGCTGCTGCTGTGTCTGCCTGGCCAGAGCACCCAGTGTCACATGCTGGAGAGGGCATTTTTCATTTCCTTTTGGCCAGATAATTCTGTGTTAAGGGGCAGACATCACCAAAAACCAAAATTATTTCGCAGCACACCGACCTGTCACAAACTTTGCATGCATTTTATTTCTGCACAGGAAGAGAAGATTCTGAAGACACAGAAAAGTCCCATGGCATGGGAACATCATTTTCCACTCAGCTCCGATAAAGCACTTTTAAAAGCCAATGCTGTTCTTGTCAGACATGGGCACTGAAACAAGCAGAAGATGTTCATTATTAACACCCTGAAGTCCAAAAACTCCAGAGACATGGCAGAGAAGTTCTTGTCAGATATAAAAAGCAGGATAGCATTCAGCCATAGCCAAAGGAAACTTCATAAATTGAAACACTGGCATATAAAATGTACAGTGCAGGTGTTACTTAGAGACACCATTTTTAAAGGCCCTGTAAAAGCTCTGGCACAATTTTCTTACATGCAAAAAGTGGCATATCCAATTTTCCCCCTCCAGCTTTAGCACTTGGATTTTGTATAGATAACATTTGGATAAGAAAAACTGGAGGAGAAACTTCAAGCTTACCTTATAATATCCAGAGTGTGGAAGGGACATGCATAGAACTTCTCCACCATTTTTTCCATTTTTGTGATTGAAAAGAAAAATAACTGGGGTGGGCCAGCAAGGCTAAAGAACAGCTGTGTTTAACTGTTGGCTTTGGTCTCCTGCTCCATTTCCTTGCACACTTTTAAAAGCAATACCTGTGTTTAGTCTAATGGAAAGCATCTGTCTGAAGGTGCTCACTGCTCCTATGAACATTTTCACAGACACAGTACTCAGCCCCATCTGGCTGGGTTACTGATGATGTCACTTCTCACAGCAGTGACCAAAACACTGGTTTTGAGCAGATTTTTTTCATATCTCCTCCTTCAGTTTAAGGAAATACAAAGTAGTAAATAACAAACCTGCTGCTCCTGCTGTGTCAGAAAATGACTTCCAGGTTGAAAGACTGTTTGTATGGAAGGGAAGGCTTTTTTGCCCTTACCTGGGAAATTGTCCAGTGAGGAGTTAAGACCACAGACCAAGAACATTCAGCCTTTTTACAGGACATTATGGAGAGAGGATATTAGTCAGAAGACTGAATTTGCACAGGCTAGTATGGGTCAAGAAGAGAAAAGAATAAGTATCAGCAGGAAGACAGGATGATAAAACTCTAAGGACACTATGAAAAAGTGACTTTTCTCTTTCTCTGTCACCAATAAATAAAATACTCTGTAGTCTTCCCTTGGTCACTGATTGCTTCGGTTCTGTTTCAATAAATAACTTCTAGCAAAGCTAGATGACTTTTATGCATCTTTCCTTCAATTCCTCTCCAAAGGCATGGACTGCTGATGCTGCCCAGGGTCAGATGCATGCTGTTGCTTTCACAATGTAGTTTCACGCACTTGAGCCTTTATTTTGAAGCTTGGGAGCTCCCAATGTGACTGGGGCTGCCAGGTTCCCTGGCTGGACTACTGGGCACCAGGCTGCTGGCACAGCTCAAGGGCTGCATGATGCAAAATCCTCTTTTCCCTGGGATGTAGAGCAGGGAATTGGCAGGAGCAAGTGGGCAACTGTTGATGGAGACTAAGAGAACCTCTAGTAAAATGTTAAAAAAGATGTGCAGGAAGCTGTGAATTGCTGCCTGACCTTTAATTTCTTTCAGTGGTCATCCACCAAGTTTGACACCAGTGCTGAGCCCCGGAGCACTGCACACTGTGGACCCGGGAGCCAGGCTGCAGGCTGGAAACCACCCTGTGTCTCTTGAAAAGTTAACTCCTTCCAGGACACTTCAAAATGAACAGCCAGCACTCTCAAAGGCTGTCTGCCAGCTCTGAAAAGCACATGGCAAACAAGCCCAGGCAGGGGCATTGAAGGGACCAGGAGAAACAGTGGCAAAGGAGCACCTGCAACCACAGGCATCACACTGGAACCTACAGAGAAATCAGCCAAATGAAGCAAAAGAACCTTCCAGATTTTACTACAGGTCAAATTCTGCAAATCTGCCCACAACTAAACAATGCAAACCTCTGAAGAGGATTTTTTCCCTGATTAAATGGCCATTTTTCTCCTGTAATTGCCCCAGGGATGTTAGTAAATTCTGTATTGGCAAAAGATTCAACAGACTTTGAAAAAGGAAAAATGGGAGTTCAGTATTTGACAAGCCCACTTGACACTGGAAGGTTTGAGATGTCTTTTTCTTCCTATACATATTTTCACCATTCTTCTATATTTTAAAACTCTTGAGTGATGTTTGAACACTCAGATTTGCTTCAAGTAAATTGCTTATACTGTCTGTTCCCTATTCTCACCATATGTACTCTGTAGAGGTTTCTCCAATTTCCTTCAGTTTTGTTTTCTGTGTTTTTAGCCTTAAGAAAACCAAAATACAACCCCCCACACTGTTGTTCTAGAGAAACCCTCAACTGTTTTTCTAAAATATGTTAATCTCTCCATCTACCAAGTTACCTTGGCAATGTAAGTTTTTAGTGGAGAAATCATCCTCCATCAATATTGCATTAAAGCACTGCTTCTCTACATCAAGGGCCAAACTCCGCTCTCAGAAGTGCACACACAACATTGCTGAAAGGAATTGCAGTTCCACACAGGAATCCAACAGCAACATCTGGCCCCAGATGTTTTATTTATTTGTAATTTAACATTGCATTATACAATATTCATAATTTTGCTGCTTTCCATTTCAATGACTGTTATTTGTATGACTTTAAGAGGCTGCCTGAATGCGGTTTTAGTGCTCAAACAAGGAGAAATGAATACACCAAAGCCAATCTGCACGTATTTTTTGGAGGTTCAAAAATGTTTCTGATGAACTACACTCATCTCAGTGGTGAGAGATGCTGAACCACCACAGTTCCAGGGGAAATAAATTGCGAAAACACCTATAGGGTCTATAGGAGAGATGACTTTCAAAAACCAAGGGAGCTTGCAATCAAGGACATGTCCATAAGTTTTAGCAGAGACAGCTGGTCAGAGAGCACATGGCAAGCTTGAGGCACGCATGGATGAGAGGGCAGGTCCCAGTGCAGCATCCTTTCCTTTATGAGTCCATGTCCCTCTTATCCCCATCATGGGCATTGGGCTGAAGATGAAGACACAAAGTTCTGACATTGCAGCTGAGTGCGTGATTTTGCCTTTCAGAGCTGGGAGTGTCTATAGAATCCCTAAAAACCAAGTAAAGCTGCCATCATTACTTGATTTTGCTAATTTATTGTTAAAGGCTTTTCTTGGCAACTAAACTGGAGCCCCCATGCCTGTTGTGCTGGTTTTGTCCAGGAAAGAGTTAATTTTCACCCTAGTAGATGGTAGCATGTGTTGTTTTGGATTTAGTGTGAGAAAAATGTTGATAACACACTGATGTTTTAGCTGTTGCTAAGTGGTGCTTACCGTGAGTCAAGGGCTTTTCAGCTAAAGCAGAGGGGCACAACAAGATGGGAGGGGACACAGCCAGAACAGGTGACCCCAACTGATCAGAGAGATACTTCCTATGGTATGAGGTCGTGCTCAGTACATAAACTGTGGGGAAAGCTGGCTGGAGGCCACAGGTCAGGAACTGGCTGAGCATTGATCAAGTGGTGAGCAGTTTTGTATATCCAACTCTTTTGTCATTATTATTACCATCATTATTATTATTTTCTTCCTTTTCTGTCCCATTACCTCAGCTCAGGAATCACTTTTACTTGTCATTTTTGATCTCATAATTCTCTCCCCCATTCCACTACAGGGCTGGGGCTGAGCAAGTGTCTGTGTTGGGCTTCCTTGCTGACTGGTGTTAAACTATGACACCTGTAAAGTTAATCCTGCCCATAAAACAGAAATCATTGTTAATATTTGCAAATCTCATCGCTGGAATGGAAATGGCAACCTGTGGGACTGTCCCACTTTTCAAGCAATTGAAGCAGTAAGACATAATTTATGCACTTGAGAAGAAATTTCCATATCACAGCGATTGCTTCGCTCCCTGTTATGACTTATGAAGGGTGTAAGTAATAAATGAAGCCACAGAGATCTGGATTGCGTAAGAACTTGTTTTGACATGTATAGTGCATCTTATTTATGGTGATAGCCCAAATGTACTGACTTAATGCAACTGAACGTTATGACAGGGTTGTCCAGGCCGAGAAAAAAGGCTAAAGAAAGATCATATAATCTTCATTTCACTATACGTCAAAATCCCAGATAGCTGTGACACTTAAGACAAGCTGTCAGTGATGTACTGAGATTAATTGGGGGTTTCTTGTAGTATTGATGTGAAAGATGGACTACTAGGGAAGGGAGGGACAGAGGGAGTGAGAAAGGGAGGGAAAGAGGGAAAAGACAGTGGGAAGGAAGTAAGCAAGTAAGGAAGTCAGTCCTGGTGGGAATTAAACCTTTTCCCTCCAGAACCTTTCCTCTCCAGTTCTGACCAGGACCAAAGCACCTCAAGGAGTGCAGCACTTGTTCCAATGACTGTTACCAATGATTGCAGTTAGCTGAACATTGCTCTGTATTTCTGTAAAACAACACTAAACAAAACCAGAAGAGAATGGATTCATCTTAAATCCAACCCTTGAATGCATTTCAAACCTTATCTGGCATTTACTGTAAGAACTCTGGTTGGAATTATTACAGACATAACTGTCTTTGATACATGCTCAATCCAATTCTATCCACAGGCAAGAGGTTCCATCTCTGAACCCTAAACTTTATAGACATGCGAGATGGTTTACTTAATTAGAATCTATAATATATTCCACAAAGATAGTAATCAAAATATCAGCTGGTTATCTCCTGCTCAGCCACTTCTCCTATGAATCAAAAATAAATTATTCTTTTTCTCCCTTGTAGAAAAGTGATGCTGAAAATAAAATACTAAATTTTGCTTTTAGGGCTCTCAAAAGACTAAGCAAGATATATTAGCTGTCTGAGGACAGAGAACTTTCTATTCTTGGTGGAATTCTTGTTGGTTTAATTGGGCTTTGTTGAAAAAATAATGTTATTTTAAAGGAGCAATGATAAGAGTGTGGGTGTATTTTTATACACTCAGTCACTGGTGTATTAGAAGTCTGTTGTAGAGTGAATGTTATAATTTATAATTTTCTGTGATGTGTATAAACAGTATTTGAGTATTTTAGAAATATACATGAGCATTACTATAACACAGATGTAACATTTTGGTCAGAATACCAGCATTTGTTCTCTTTGACAGAGATTGCAGTCTGGGCAGCTGCAGGGAAGATTTCTACCACATCACAACAAGACAGGATTCAACCAAGAACTTAAAATTCTCCCACATTCCCCCTTTCACAGCTCTTTCCAGTATTTACCATCCCGGCTCATGGAACCATAGAATATATTGAGCTGGGAGGGACCCACGTGGATCACTGAGCCCTTCTGGAGCTGCTCAGGGCACCCCAAGAATCACACCCTGTGCCTGAGAGCATTGTCCAAATGCTCCTGGAACTCTGCCAGACTTGGTGCCATGACCACTGCCCTGGGGAGCTGTCCCAGTGCCCAGCTGCCCTCTGGATGAAAACCCTTTTCCTGATATCCAACCTAAACCTCCCCTGACACAGCTCCAGCCATTTCCTTGGGTCCTGCCAGTGGCCATGAGTGAAGAGATCAGCACCTGCCCCTCTGCTGCCCTTCATGAGGATGTTGAAGACCCCAGTGAGGTGTCCCCTCAGTCTCCTCCAGGCTGAGCAGAGAAGCCTTATCTAAACTCACTCTCTGTCAGTCCAAGCCATTCCCCCTTGTCCTGCCACTACCTGCCTTGTAGAAAGTCCCTCTCCTGCTCTCCTGTAGCCACTTCAGGTACTGGAAGGTGCTCTGAGGTGTCCCTGAAGCTTTCTCTTCTGCAGGCTGAACAATCCCCACTCTCTCAGCCTGTCTGCGTGTGTGCCCTGAAGCTGGGGACAGCTATGACGGCTGTCTTGCATAGGCAGCTCTCACTGCCTATAGGCCAGTATGAAGGAAATCCACACCCTGCTTCTGTGATTTCCAAAATGCAGGGCTCTGAGGTGCTCTTGGCAAGCAGAAAGCTCTAGTTCCAGTCCATATCCCTCACAACCACTGACACCAAGAGTCTGGCTTGGATTTCATCCACAGACACAGGATAAGCACCAAGGGGTTTCAAATCAAGAGAGGCAGACTGGTTCCCATTCCTCTGTAATAAGATCAGCAGTGCAGAATTGGAGAGTAAGCCTGGAACCTCTGGTTTCATTCAGACACCCAGCAGTTCATCTTCCATCTACTCCACAGGGTCAAGAGGGAGCTCCATCACTGTTAAAACTAAATCACTTTCAAGCTGACAACTTACCAAGTGCTCTCTTATAGTCTTTTCCTAAACAGAATAAGTATCTTCCACTTCATACTGGGTCAATCCCCAGTTGTTAGCATGATCTGACCAGCATGACGTAATCTAAAGAAACTGTTGCACAAAAGGCATTGTAAGTTATGCCTCTTATTTTGGCCTAATACGGTTTTGAACATGCATTGTAGTGAATAATGTCAGGTTCTTTCCTTGGGAACTTCACTTAATGTGATCCAAGCCCTATGAGCCCTGCCTTTCCACAGAGAAAGCTTCCTCAGGTCAAGCAGGCTGGATTTTCTCTCACCATCTTTCTTCAGGATGGTTGTTTCCCTCATCTTAAGGGCAGAGTAAAAGAAAGAACAACCACACAGTGTTATGAAAAGCAACCTGGCAAGGAGCTGTGCTCTTGTGTAATGTCTAACTGTTGTCAGCAGGCTACGGTTGAACCTGCCCAAGGAAATCAGAGCTATGAGCCCAGATTCCCCTGTCAGCATAAGCTTTTCATTCACACCTTACTACAGTTTCTGACAGCTGCGGCTTCCTTGTCAGATTAAATGTATCAGGATTCTATGTTTTCAAACCAAGTTTAAAAAAAAAAAAAAAAAAAAAAAAAAAAAAGGAAAAAAAGCTTATTAGAAAACATGCCAATTACAAAAAAAGGCCAAAATAGTTGTACTGATTTAACAGTTCTAATTGCATCTCATTAATACTGAGAGCAAAGGTGAGAAGGTGGGGAATCATGAGCACCAAGCAAAGGAAGCAGTCTTATGCTGTAGGAAAATGAAGAAATCCATCACATGTAGCAATGGCTGTTACTTGCTTGCGGTGGTGTCTAACACAGTCCCAGAGCTTTCAGGCAAACCCAAAGGGGATGCATTACAAGCCCATGGGGGAATGCTGAAGATGTGGGCACCCTCCCTCCCAACCTGTGCCAAACTAAGGACAGCCTGGCCAGCACAGGCAGGCGATGAAATCCCTCCCAAAGTCTCCTTTCTGGCTGTGGGGCCGGCCCAGAGCTGTGCTGCAGAGCACCCCTCTCTGCTCCGTGCCCTGAAGGCAAACAGGCTGCCTGTGTCCCGGGGGGAGTGCCCGCAGTTCCGTGGTTAACCTGCAGCCTCTCCCGGTGCCAACAAAATGTCAAGGTTAAACGTAAAGCCATTGTTAAAGTGCAGGTTGTGCAGGTGTGCAGAAACATCTTTAGTTACGGATATTCCTCCTTTGTCTCATCCACCTAAAAAGCTGACGGGACACTTGCACAACTCCTGTGGGTGGAAATCACTCCTGAAAATCTCAACCTTGGAGTGACAATGTCCTCAGATACACATTTTCTCTACATTCAAGCCTTGCCACGGTGTCAACCAAATGATTCACCCACCTTGCTGAAGATACAAATTATAACACAGCAAAGGCAGCGTGTGGTCTCCATCTGTCAAAACAGACATGGGTGTCACACAGAGCAAATCAAAATTCTCCGTCCACGTGAAAGGCTTACTTAACTCACTGCAAGGGAAATTATTTTGTCTCACCCGAAGGTTGGCAGAGATCACTTAAAAAATGGAAATCTATTTAACACAAATGAACACCTACCACTTATAGAAACAATGCACATAATTTATCATTAGCTCTTCAAAAATCCTGGGCATGATAATAACCAAACATTTCCAAAAGGAGGGTTAGAGTGGGAGTAAGTACAGCATCATATACAAGGCTTTGGTGGTCATGGAATCAAGCAGTCTTCTTTTGCTGTATAACACCATGATTACTCCTACACTTGGCATCCATGTGCTACACTTGTAAATATGAAAGCTGGGTTATTTGGAATATTTCTGTTTTAAGAAAACTCAAGTGTTTTTTTCCTTGATGTGTAGAAAACCGAGACACAGAATTGGCATGAAGTTCTTGTATGAACATACATGTACAATTTGAGAGGGTACAGAATAGGAGTCTCTACTTGTTTTCAGATCCATCAGTAGGAATTATCACCTTTTTTTTTAACTGTATTAACATTGCTGCAGCCAACTATATGAAGTATATAGAGCTATATGGAGTTTATAGCCAGCTATATAATGTATATATAATATAACCATTACGTGGGATTCTGAGAGGCAAAAGGAAAATGAAGAGAAGAAAATCACCTCCTGGAAGAACTTAGCCAACTGGTTAAGCTGTACTAAAATCTTCAGAAAATGTAAAACTGAACAATGTAATGAAGATACGACATGCAGGACTGACAGGACCTGTCCACAGCAGAAATGACTTTCACTGCCACATTAAACACACAGAAAATTTTCCTTCATTGGAACCCCCTTACGAGGATGATGGGTGGAGGGTCTCATCTCTGTGCAGCTCCTGTGCACAGGCAAGTACAGCCAGAGCTCTGCAGAAGAGGAGCCTGAATCCTTCTTGAAGGGTAGCAGCAGACAGAGTGAGAGAAACTGAACCTTTAGTGGAGAATGTTACTATAAAAGTAGCTCAGAGCGAGCCTGCTGACGAGGAGATGATCAAATATTTTCATCCTCCAAAAAAAGAAGCCTGAAAATCTTATGAAATATTATCTGTCACTGCGTATAGCTTGTTCGTACTAGTGATATTTCTGACAAGGACTGATCTTGGTGATCTCTCACTTGAGAAATACATGCAGCCTGTATTATTGTGCTAATTTCTCTCTGACTCAGAGAAGGATGCAGGTGGAATCTGTAATGGTTTTATTGCAGCCATTCTGCCTTGGACTTTAATCTCACCAGATCTGAGAGATAAACAAAATCAAGGCAAAAACCTAACCAAAATGTCACCAAGGAAAATCCAAATGCTAAGGAGGGAAGCAGAATGACTCAGGACTCTTTCCCAAGGTCTACATCTGAATCTATTCTTTTAACAAGGTTGCAGAGGGCACTGAACAGTAGAATATAGTCTCAGATGAAGCAAGTTTCAGATCTAGCCATTTATAACCATTAGCAAGATGATATTGCAGGATTGGACCTGTGAGTTACTGTCATGGCTAGGGGTATTGAATTAAGCATTGAACAAACTCAGAACTGAAGATAATCTGTGGGGCTAAAAAGGTTACAGGGGATATTCTAAAGAAAAAAAAATGGAGCTTTAGGAAAAGTTCATCTCCTCCTTCACTGTCTTTTCGTTTTCTTTTCTTCCAAAATGCTCCATTTTTGTACCAATTGGAGCCTGATGGCATCAGTTTTTCAACTGTGAGGCCACTTGCCTCTGCTTGCAAAGAAATGATTTTTTTGGCAAACGAGTGGATTTTAGGATCTCTGGCTGAAGAGCACCTCTCAAAAATATTAATATAATTTGGTGCTGTCATTTCTAAAGCATCTCTTTAATGAGGGGAGCTGTTTACCGGTGACTGAGGCAGGCGTTGCTATCGCAGAGATCATTTATATTTCACAACGCTGTCAAATCCTGACAAGCAGCAGATTGTAACAGGATGGCTCCTGCTTTTTGATGCAATGTTTGGTACCCTCCGCTCACATGTGAACGGGCTCTCTGTTTGTACCTTGTCAAACGAGGGGAGAGCAGCTCAGGGAAGGGGGTAGGTGCTTCTACGCAGCCTGACACATTCAATTTACATCAGTTACGCTTGCAGTGGGGTAAACATTTTCTAGAAGAGGCTGTTAGCAATAGCAGTGGTCATCTCAGCACCTAATTGATATTCTTTTGCCCCACCGCCAGACTGTAGTCACTCACGTCAGACAGCCAGGAAGGATTTTGTTGCCAGCCTGTCCTCAGTGCTAACAGTAGTGCTGGCTAGTGGTTGGATTAAAATCTTAGAGGTCTTTTCCACCCTTAACAACTCTACGATTCTCACTGCAGCCAAAGAGAACAGCTCCCCGTGTCCCTAACCAAGTCAGTCCTTCACTCTGTCAGAGCCCTAAGGCAAGGACTTTATGGAAACTGGAATTGCAGCAGCCAGACTGTCCCAGTTTAAGCAACCTGAAGGATTTAAGAGACCACTTGAGCACTTTGAAGCTCAGAGAGGACTGCAGCCCATGCTCCTCAGGGGTGGCAGGCAATGCAGATCTGATGAAGGCACTGACACAAACTAGTGGGCATCTTGGCTCTCCAGGCAGTGTTCACAGATCCTCTGTGAGCTCTTGGACTCACTCAAAAGAGCCTTTCATGAAGGCCAGTGGAAAAATGCTCACCTCTGGGCTATTTCCTGCAGAGTCTGGTATTACAGGAGCTGGGCAGCGAGCTCAGAACAACCGAGCAATCTGCCAAACTAGCAGGTTTCAAATGGAACTGAACGGTGCAAAGCTCAGATGCAGTTTGCCAGAATGAAATGGCCCAAGTACAGAAATAGCTGGAGCAACAGTTTTGGAGGTATTAATCATATCTCCCTCCTGACCCACTCTCCTCATTCTCACCAGGGTGGCTGTGCTGGGCAAGCAGGTTTTCTGCTCTCCTCCTGACACAGACTTTGTGAAGCTCCAGCCTGGCGCCTGCAGCCCCTTTTCAAGGCTCAGCAGCACTCCAGCAATGCGAAGGCAGCTGAGGTAATCGAGGAGTACAGATTTTACAGTATTGTCTGCAGTTCAGCAGTTAGCTGGTACATAAAGGCGCTGTTTCATTCGTGGCCAGTGCTGGCAGAAGGCCTGTATTATGCCCTTTCATTTAAGACAAAGGCTCTCACACTGCAGTCTCCGGTGTGGAGAAATCTTTTGTACGGCAGAGCCAGTGGGAGAAGGAGCCTTCTGGTCCCTGTGCTCCTTCTGCAGGGAGATTATAAAGAAAACCTCTTCCTTCTGCACATGGGCCAGATGAAGAACTGAAGCAATAATGCCTTTTTATCACAGTAATTACAGTGCCCATTGTTTTAATGACAGCGTTGTTGGGAAACAGGAATAGGCCACAGTCCCAAGGAGTTGTTCCAGTGTACACAAATAAACGATTTTATTATATTGATGTCAGATTAGATGGACCACTCAGCCTTACTTATACTACCATTTCCCCCCACAATCCTTTGTGCCTGTGTGTATTCATTTTATTTAACCAGATTATGCAAACTACCCGGCCTGGGAGGAGACAAAAGGCCACTTTCTCTGGAGAACTTCCTTTGGGACTGGCAACAGCAGGCTGAGATGGGCAAGGGGGACCTCGTCTGACCACGGTGCTGCTGGCTTAGTGTGGTTGTTTACAGGGGAACAATACTCTGGTCATAGGAAATGTGCTGAGAATGATTATTTTCTGTTATTTCTCTAAATTGGATATCTCCAGCGCTCAAACACACCTCTGTCTAGGCACTTGTGGGTGTGCTACCAGCCAGAAACCCACACAGAGGCCTCTACAGACTGAAAAGCCATGGCTTTAAGCAAATTTGGTTTATAAAAGAAATAAAGAAAAACAGTGCTCAGAAGCAAAATCTAGCTTTAGGGACTAAAACCCATGCTGGAAGATGTTAATGCCAATGAGGAGTGCTACAGATAGCTGGCAAGGCATGGTGAGACATGTAAGGACACATCTGAGAAAGGAATCTCCAGGAGAGGGTCTTGATCTGGACACTGTCTCAGTCACAGGGTGGGAATCTCAAATCCTCTGGGTGCAATCTGTGGGGTGGGGAGCATGAGGTCAGTGTACCAACCTCTCACACATAAAAAAATTCAAGAAGCAGCCATATACTCTGAGTGAAGTGGATTTTTTCTTTCATCACAAGGGACAGATCGGAATCTGCAGAGGCTCCTGCTCCCTTGGGATGGCAGGAACCACCTCTGACAATATTCCCTGCTGTCCTCTGATTTTGGAGAGACCTCACCTGACAATGATTTGCTAGGTGTTGGCTTTCAGATAGCCAAAGTTTGTCACAGGGAGCCCCGTGTAGAGCAGTTTATACATGAAGACTTTATTACCCCAAACTTCTGTGCACGCTAAGATAATGCAGATCACTGCTTTCTAAGAAAATTAATGGAGCAGATTTCTGAGCCACAGACTTCAGCTGGTAACAGCTCTTAGAAAATTGGAGGAACCACATAGTCTGGGAAGTTCTATTGTAGCAGTGTAGGGAGAGGTCACTGGCAAACCCTTGCATAACTACCAGTCAGTTCATCTGGAATTGACTGCACGCAAAATCTGAAACGGGAGAAAATCAGGAAATAATTAACAGATAGCAGCATAATTAATGCAATCAAGATGAGTTTATGGAAAGTAAGTCCGGTCATAATGCTGTCTTCCTTAGGACAAGTGTGTCTGAGGAAGTTTACTTTGCTGACATGAGGCACCACCTCTGGATACCCCTGTGAGAAGTTGAAATTCACGCTAAATAAAGGTCTTTGTAAAATTGCTCTGAATTTAGGAAAAAAAGCAGTGAGGTTTGCAAGAGGAACCTCCAGAAGGTCTGGTCACAATAAGAGATTAGTTCATCTCATCCTACTGAGAAGGATTCAGGTGCACAGAGAGTAACTTGGCCCAATGATGGAACTAAACTGAAATTAAAGGTAGAATCAGACACAGGGAATGTACTTTTAGTATGGCAGATACCTGTGTAAGAGAACAGTTTGTCCACTTATAAGATGATTTATCTGTCTTGTATAAAATATCTCAAAATTTGAGAAGATGTGACATCATTTGGATTCTTTCAGCTGGCTAATTGCTTTAACTACACCCTAAATGCACTATCTTTGATAAGCCACAGCCACAAGTTACAGCTCCACAGTGCAGGTGGAATCAAGGGAAAGCTAATTTTCCACAGACCTCTGAGTCTAGATAGCACTGGGAAGAGCCCATCTGCTAATCAAACCCAGCACTGCTTGAATGATGTGACTTTGATTCACAAAAATAAAAAACCCCACCAATATCGCACTTGTGCAGCTTTCACCACAGATCCTCCATTCCTTAATTGCTTTTGACCTTGCCCACAAATGGAAAGGGCACCTTAGGATTTGGCTTATTAACCACCATTGCAGCAAGCCCTCCGGTAGTAATGGAAAGTAATTGATATCATTCCAAGCTCACAATAATTTGTGTCACTGGGATCAAATGTTGGGCAATTTCAGGGGAATTTAGCTCACAGATTGTACAGGGAAGGGGAGTGTTGGTTTGGTTGTGGTTTATTGTGCTTTTTGGTTGGTTGGTTTTTTTTTTTCAATTGCCACCCTGAAATTAACAATCACAAATTTATTTGGGTTTGTTTCTGTTTCAACTTTTATTAGACTGAGCAAAGGGAACTGCATTAATTTTGCCATTTTCAGAGGATAATCTTGTTGGTAACACTTAGAAATACTGGGCATCTTTTTTTGTGTAACATTCCTGGGTTTTAAAAATACAAATTCTTCAGCTTTCCAAATTTTCACTTTTGTTCATTCCAGGTCAAACACTTCAGGAGACCTTCCTTACCCCATCCAGTAGCAATTTTTAAAAAGTGAGAGTTGAAAAAGTCTTTTCATTTGTAAGATTTTTCCGTGTTTTAAGATTCTTGTTTATAATTTGAAGTAGTTTATCTTGAACTCACAGCCACCAGATATTTCTACTCAGGAAGCTTTCATGGCATGAAATAAAAAGCTCAAATAGCCACTTTTTGCCCAGTTAAAAAAAACCACCAAGCCACCAAACCATCATCTATAACTTTGAAAAAGATGTGCTCTTGCACAATAATAAGTTTTGTGTGGCTCACAGTGGTGGAGGGACCAGCCAACCCAGCCCTCAGCACAGAAATGTGACTCTCAGGGTTTTAGGAGGAGCTCAGCAGCATTGCCTATGCTTTCAGGGAACTGTCAGGGAAAAAGCTGCCTGCCTCGATTTGCAAGGAGCTGTTTTCAGGGTGGACAAGCTGCCTTGATGCTGGGCTTTGCCTCAGGCAAGCCATACATGCAGGATGTGGTTTTTAATGGAACAAGGCTGGCTGTCAAGCGAGGACCGTGGCGTTTCATCTCTGGAGCGTCTCTCTCTACCTCTGTCAGCAACACAGACTTTTGCTCGAGGTGCCTGTGAGGAAAACACATTTAGTCCAACTGGGAAAAGTGTTGTGGCTACTGCTGCTGCCAAAAAAACCCTTCTGCTGCCCAGGGAGGCCTGGCCAGGGCAGCAGGGAATGAGCCCAATTCACACACACATATCCTTCTCTCTCTGGAGGACAGTCAAGCTGAATCCTGCCTCCAGTGGGCTAATAAGACCTGTCTTTATCTGGAATTTTTCTCTGAGGAGAGAGGAAAAATATCATGCATGTTTCCCAGGATGTGCAGGGAGCATTAAATGAAATGGTGAAACAGAAAATTACTTTTTTCTCCCCAAGTGATATTTTTTGTTTGTTTATTTTTCTAAAAAACCCACAACCCCCCTTCAGTTGCATCCTTCTGGATTATTTAGGAATATAATGTGACAAAACAAAAACTATCTTTCAGAGCACCAATCCCATACACTTGCCAAGACAGGAAAGCATTGTTCTTGATGTATCTAATTTTAATTTCACACTACCCTTCACCGTCACAGCAAATTATTTCACATACATGCTATAATTAGTGATGGGGAAACCTCAGCAGATTTTGAGTCTGGCTTCTGTTTAAAAAAGGAAAAATCTGGATGTTTTATCTAAACCTCATGAGAATAAAAACATAGGAAATTGGAAAACCCTTCATAAGAACAAGGTTTTTATAAGGCTTCTTGCTTGTTTCAGTTTCAGTCCTAGATGGAAACCAGAAATGACAGAACTTCCCTGGACATTTCTGAGCCATTATATGGAGACAACTCTAGAAGAGAGATCTTAAAATGGAATTGAATACAGACTTTAACTACGTTTTATTTTTCCTGATTCCTGGCCTAGACAAAACTCTTCCTAACCATATATATTTGAAATAATGTTGCAAAGGCAATTTTCCTCACTGCAGTTTTAACACTAAGGTCACAAAGTTTTCCATGAGAATTATGGTCTAAAAAAAAATATCATTTTAGGGAAGAAAACTAAATATTTGCAGAAGAAAATCACTTTTGTAGATAATTTCCATTTTCTGTTGTAGAAAAAAAATCAAACTATCAAAACTATTGTGGAAGGTTCTATGTTATTCTTGAAGGGGAGGGGAAAATGACAACAGCTTTCCAGAGAATGGAAAGATTTACAGCCAAGTTCAGCAGAGGCAGAGGTTTGGATCTTGGGATGTGACAATGGGGAAGAGAGGGGAGAGAAACCAATGCTCACTTGCACTGAGTGTCTTTTGCCAACAGGGTTGGCTGGGAAAGGTGCTGCCAGGCTATCCTGCATCCTGCAGGCAGGATGTGAAATTGGCACAACCATCCCAGCTTGGAAACTGCCGAGCCGAAAAGCTTAGCTTTAGTTTTTCCAAAGGTTGGTTTTCTGGGGGGAACAAAANAAGGGAAATGAAAGGAAAGCTCCCAGCTTTCCAGCTCCCTCCCCTCCATAAGGCTCCTTGCTCAGCCTGCCCAACACCACTCAGCCAGCCCAGCACAACCAGGGCAGTCAGACCAGTCTTCCCATTCCCTCCTGCTCCTCCCTTGTGCTGGTTCTATCCAAACACTCCGCCAGCTGCCTCCTGCTCAGACTCAGGCTGCTCGGGGGTGAAACCTCTTTTTTACTCCCTTTTACACCTACTGTGGTGAAGTCCTGATTTCTGGCTGGAGCCAGTAGGTGTTGCTGTGTTCAAACAATGAATAATAACCATTCCTAACCACAGTGAATTAAAAATAATCATGTTTTGGGTCCTGAAACGCCTAGCTGCTTTTACATTTGAATGCTGTCAGCGTAACCCATGTAGGTTTTTCAACAGTATTTGTTGTTCTGGCTGGTTAAAAACATTTCTCCTGAGCAGAGGGATGCCAATCAATGCAGCTACACCACTAAGCAAATACAGCTCCCTGCTCCAATCCATAATCCAAGGAGTTATTTCTGTATCCACTTACAGAGGAAAGTTGTTATAAAGAAATATGACTAATAGCAAACACAGGAGCCTTTTCCAATATTACAATTTTCACACATGGATGAGTTTGGGTGATTGTTCTTGGGCCGTGGCACTGGAGCAAAACAGTCAGCAAGTGAACTTATGTAGTATTTTCCCTTTATTACTTTTATATGTGGAAAGTGCGTTCATCCACACAAACACATCCTCACTGCAGACTCCTGGCTCCACTTCACTGCTTCTCCATGCTGCTAACCAAGAGAGAGGCAGTGAGGAGCTACTTAGAAACAAAAAGCAGATAGAGCAGGAGGAACAGGCAAGTAAAACTCTATCCCATGGCCTCTGGGCCAGGGGCTGCTGGTTTTAAGTCCAGGTCTGCCAGTGCCCACCCTTGAGACTCCAAGCAGGAGTCCCTATGTCTGCCAACCTCTGTTTTCCTGCTTTTGGCTGTTTGGATGGGAGAAGAGGTACCCTCAGCCCCACTGCCTCACAGAGCTTATCAGCACCAGGACATTTTCCCGTCTTTCTAGCTCCACCCCTACTGCACTGCGAGGGCCCAAAGTGCTTCAACAGCTGCTTGGCCACCATGAAGCTGAAAGTTTCCCCATCCCAGATGTGCACTCTAGTCCTCTGGGGGAGGAGGTGCATGCCTGTAGATGCACCCTTGTTTGCACAGCACAGGTCTCCAGGCCCTGCTGGCACCTGCCCAGAGTGGGCAGGACGGGCCATTTCTGAAACCACCTCAGAAAACACCCGGTTCCATAACTGTGCTCTTGCCTCAGAAAGAACAAAATGCAGAGGCCTCAGGTTGCACCACAAGCCTCACATTATTAAATGTTTTAACCACACTGCTCTGCTTGCTGGGTGAGGAGTAGGTGGCTGATTTTCTCTCCTAACAAAAGTGCTTGAGAGATGAGAGCATCTTTCCCTTCAAAACAGTGTCATTTCAGCAAGTGGCTGGTCCAAGGTGGAGCTGAGAGAGAGATGCAGAAATTATGTTGTCAGGCAGACGTGGCAGGTCTTGGATCTTCCAGTTCCTCCCATTCCATTAGAAAACTGAGTCACCCTCTTGTTGACATGTAGGATTTATATAACTTAATAAACTATAACAAAAAAAGATGCTGGAGAAGTGATCTCCAAGGTCTTTCAATGACTCCCTGAAGAAACCTTCCTCTCTCTAGTGACTACTCCAGAAAGCTTTGGGCACCCACACCTGTGATTTGGATGTTTATATTTCAGTCCTGGGGTGGATTGCCCAAGGAGAGCAAGAAAACCTTAGCTCCTGGCTAAGAGAAACTGGTTAGGATGGGCAGGTCCCAAATCCCATTCCAGCTCAAAATCCCAGAAAAATGGCCTGCCACGAGGTTTTGACTTCAGTGGGAGTATTTCTTGACCACATACTTTGAAAACTTTCACCTTTTTCACATGCCAGAGTAGTTACCTTATCCAGCACAGTTTCTAGCCTACACCATTGCAGAAAAAAATCCCTGAGTACATTTGCCAAGTATCATCTCAAAACACAACAACAGAAGGCAGACTCTGTTAATTGACATTTCATAACTTCCAAGGCAATCAGAGGATTTTCTGGAGCCTGTCTGGGTCCTGGGGCAGAGCAGTGCTGAGAAAATTTCCTCCACTGTGACAGCCACATGGGCAACAGAGAAGATTGTGTCTCCAGATTTTCCTTCAGTATTTGGCAGATGCAACTTCATTTCTTGTAGGACTGGTACCTGCATTATCCCAGGCATTATATCTGCTCTCAGCACCTCACCAACCAATGCATCCAACACCTAAGCCACTAATAGATATACAGCTTTTGTAGGCATTAATGGAAAGAGCTGGGCTAAAATAAAGAATATCTGGGGGGAAAAAAGAAAAAAAAAAAAAAAAAACACCACCCCAACAGGTCCAATGCTCTGTCCTTGCCCTTTCCTGGAAGAATTGTCTGAAGGGGTAAGAGAGAGGGGCTGCCCTGGGTTCTCTCTGCAGCCACCAACAGGCACTGCTGGTTCACATCTGTCTGAGGAGCCCCACTGGGACCAGGCTCTGATTCCACAGAAAAGTATGCTGTCATTTTAATTAAACTGCTTCATGCCAACAGCAACAAGTTATACTAATGAGAGCAGATGTATCCAGTAAACAGTGGCATGTTTCTATTTTAATCTACTTAAACCTAGATATATACTAATTCCTTAGTAAATACCTTTGTGGCCAGCAAAATGAGAAACAGATGATGAAAAAAGAAGTTTTCTTGTGACCCTTGAGACGTGGGTATAATGTTTGGCTTGGCATCATTAATCTTATGGTCAGAAGAGTACAGCTTCAGCATGTGTAATGTGAGAGAGGGCTGTTCACAACAAAGTTTCCTCTCTACAGTGCCCTCTGCAAACAGTATTTTCCACATTTTTCTCTCTTCCCTGTAATTAGCTTCCCTTTGGCCTGACACACTCTGAAAGCGTTGCCAGCTGAAGAGACCTATCCATCTCCTCTCTTGAATAAAAACATGAGCTAATTGAGTGGAAGGTATTTAAGCAGAGTGAACTGTATGAGGTATCACACACCTCAAGATAACTGATTCTTAAAGAACAGCACCTTAAATAAATCCTTTTGAAATGGTCTCTCAGGCTGATGGGTAAATAATTAATTGTTCCCCAGTGTGTCAATAAAAATCAATCCTCTGTCATGAGGCTAAATGAATGGGAATTTTGTCACCAAAATCAGTGGGGCTGGCATTTCATTGTGTGTAACACAGGGCTGGAGACAAGACTCTGCCTTTGTATGACTAACTTTTGATGTCAGTGTTTAACTGAGAAAAACAAGTTATGTGAAAAACAGAGGTGACTTTGATTGCCTCCTTCCTCTGCAGCCAATGGGAATCAGCTTTTGATAGTGAACTGATCAAAACACTCACTTCAAATAATGTATGCCATGAATTCAATTCCTTCTTCAGTTAGTGAATCATTGGAAGATTGATTCTGATTCCTGGAAATGTCATTTTTAAGGAAGCTATGATTAGTGATTAGTATCACACAGTATTTTCTTGTCATCTGACTGTTTGTAAGCTGTAACATTCAGGTATTCAGTATACAGATTTTGTAATTGCTGACTTCAATCACTAAGCTTATCATCCCTGATTGGATGATGGGCATTTTAAAACAATGCATTATCAAAAGCTAAAAGAAAACTTCCATCCCACATATAACTCTTGTGGGAAATTAAGAACACACAAATATCATGATGAATAATCAGAGATGTTTGCATGGGAAAGAGTAACCAACTTATCAAGCTGAAAGAAATGCTTTCAATTAAAAAATAATATCATTGTGATGCTGTTTGTGATTCATTCCATAGAGAAACATCCCATGCAATCATACTCCATCCTAGGATTTCTACCCGGGGTCCAGCAGGACCCCAAATCTCATTAGGGCTTTGCTGTGTTCCTTTATCTCTGCAGAATGACTCATTTAATGGCCCTTTACACCACATAAAAACTGAAAGGAAATCAACAACATTGCAGGCAGTAAAGGTCACATATCAGAAAAAAAAGGAGTTGAAGTCTGACTGGTCTGACTGTATTTAATTTCATTAAGCTGTTTCCCATCTCCTGGGCAGACTGAGGTGAGTAAATAAGGTGAGTAAAATCCAGGCAAGTTAGGTTGTCTATTTATTGGTAGACTTGCACAATAGCTGCAATACAATGTGTTGAGACTGGCCATTTATTGGTTCACCAAAAGTTTGTGACAAGCCAGGGCTTATTCTGTGATGGATCCATTCCCAGCAGTTGTAACTTGCCACACTTCTTAGAAATGCTAAAAGGTGAGTTTGTGTGAAGCTGCTTAATTAAACAAACCTTTGGGCTGGGTTTTGATTGTTGTTTTTCTATGGGTCTTGGTTTTTTGTTTGATTGGTTTGGGTTCTTTTCCTTACCATAATAGAGGACTCCTTGAGTTGCATTTTTAGATTTCAAATGGAAAGTTAAAGACCTTAAATCATTCCATGTGAGTGTTATCTTCTCTATACCCACTAGCTTTGAGCTCAGAAAGGAATGGAACGTTACTGTCCTGATTATGGCTGGGATAGAGTTAATTTTCTTCTTAGGAAAAAACAAATCCTTGGAGAAAATGGAGGATAAATATTTAAAACAGCCTTTGAAAGTTAAGCACACAGAGGTGATTAACAAATAACAGCAATTGTACTAGTTCTCTT
The DNA here is from genome assembly GCA_013397195.1 of Hylia prasina. Lineage (NCBI taxonomy): Eukaryota > Metazoa > Chordata > Aves > Passeriformes > Sylviidae > Hylia > Hylia prasina. The sequence continues at coordinate 722,604 of VYXD01002847.1, forward strand.
TGCAGACCACTAAAAATTCTCCACTCACCAGGCTGGCACATTAGCAAATAATATGATTTGTACCACTTTCTGAGCCTGTTCTACAGAACTGAAAAAAAGAACAACAGGGAGGCAAGGAAAACAACAGCAAGTAAAAATAATCATCTTCCCCACAGTACTTTCCATAAAAAGACTTCCTCCCCTCTAATATTATGGTAAACTACATTGTTAATCCTCTTGCAGCCAATGAGTAATTTTCCCCTCTTCTTCATAATGAATCTTTTTTTTTCTTTTTTTTTCTTTTTTTTTTTTTTAAATACATGTTATTAGGAATAGAAAAGCCACAAAAGCCATTTTCAGATCCAGCCCTGTTCTGCTCACCCCTGCTTGCTGGCCAGCTGGGCTGTTCTGTAGCCAAACTCCATCAGGCTGCACCATGAAAGTGTCATCTTTAAGCAGACTCCCCAACAGAACATGATGAAATTACTGCAGCATCAACACAGGTGCAGTTACTTTGCCTGCCCTATAAATCTGGCCTGTAGGATGACTTGTCTAAATAAAACTAATGATTCTGTACTTGTAGGGACTTGATAGGGGTCAGCGATTTGCTAAGCACAGGCAGAATTTCTCAGCACAGAATGGGTAAACCAGGAGGGCTTAATTCAAAGTGTTAGATTATCCAGGCTTGATGGCTTAATACGAGTGGGAGGAAGGCATAATACAGGGAATCATTACTTAGACACGTGCATTTATGAAATCATTACTGGGTTAAAGCAGTTCATTTGTCTGCCTTTTTAGTTAAAACCTTTGGGTTGGGGAAGGTCAACAGTTCATCCACTAGTAGGAGCCCTGAATACTGATCACCTATAACTGAGGGTTTTCTATTAACCACGCCATGCTCCTTCTGGAAACGTGCCTGTCTCATTTCTGCCCGTCTCCAGGTGGAGGAGAGATGCCAGAGGCATCTTGCCTCTGTCGGGTTCACTAGGGTGGCTCTGGGCTCTCAGGAAGTACGTGCTCCTGACTGAGTGATAGACTCTCTGAACCCTTTATTTTTCATGGCTTTGTGCTCTGCAAACTTTTATTTGAGCAGGTCTTGCTGGGATTACTTGAGGCCTTGTCAATACTTCTTTTGTGACCAAAAGATAAGGCCTTCTCTCTCTCTGTGATTAGAAGAGTGCAGAGGCAAATATTAAAAGGCTTAGTTTCCTTTCCAATTCAACAAACCCATAAGCCTCATTTCCAGCTGCCTTCCTTCAGCTGTCTTGGTGTAAAAGGCAAATTTTTATGGGCAGCCATTTGCATGTGACATTGGGAGGGAGAGAGGAGAGGGGCACATTGTCTGTGCACACTGTCTTGGTCCCTGTGCTCATGGCTCAGCTCTTCAGGGGCTTCTCTCCTCGAAGGCACTGCACAGCTTGGAGCAGCACCAAGGAGCTGTGAGGAGAAAACAATCCTCCAGCAGGTTCCCACACACTCCACCCTCCCTCACCTTCAACACAAGCTGTCACTGTGGGGACATGAAGAGGAAAGGCCAAGCCCAGCCTGAATGAACACAGTCCTTGGCACCATCACACATTTTGGAACAGCTTCGTACAGCACTGCCAACAGAAACATGAACCTTGTCTAAAGAGCCTTCTTCTCTTTTTATCCTCCATTAAGGCCTCCACTGCAGCCTCAGGTTTGAACAATATCTCTGGGACTATTTAGGAGAGGGATGTTCTTCCCAGATGACCTAATTTCCAGCTAATCTCCTGCCTGTCAACTGTTTCAGTTGAGGAAAATTTGGAAATTAGTTTTGCTGTGGCAGAGATAAAGGACACCAGGAAAGGCTCTTCCCAAGTCAGCATAATAGCTGCGTCTGAGCAATATCAGAGTCAGTAATTCTGAATAAGTCACATGAAGCACCCACTCATCACCAGTGCCAACATTTTTTGTTTATGCCTGACCTCTGATGGGTTTTGTTTCATCCCTGCCTTTTCAATAACACCATTTACCAAAAAAACTGTTAGACCCAAGATAATACACCACTCACTGCAAACCAGCCATCACACCAAAAGCACAGAGCCTGATCTCAGGAGGTTAGAGCAGCCAAGATGTTCATTTGAATGCTGTAATGAATTTGCCTCAACCTTGCTGGTTTTGTTTTCCCTGTTTTACCAATATTTGCAAAAAGCAAATCTATTTCAAACAGATATCAAACAAATAATTCAGGACACCTTTGCAAAGTTTCAAAATTCATATTCATAACTGGAATCACACAAAACACAAATTCAAACTTCAGGAGTTACACTCATCCTGCTGGGGAATGGATCCTTCCAGGGAAGCGACACACCTCATAAAAATAGCTCAAGTTGCAAACTTTGAATATGAAATGCTCACAGCAAATTGCTCTCCAAGAAGCTGCTAGTGAAGAATCATTTCCAGAAGTGATTCAGCAGGCAGCTCAAGAAAATGACAATCTCTTCACGGACAATTCACAAATGGAAGATATGGTTTGTTGAATGATATTCATTACAAATGATTCTTCCACCTGTATTTATCTCTGCAAAAATAGTCAGGGCTCTCAGGTGGACTCTCTAACATTTACAACACCTGTAATGCTCAGTGTCTGGAGGCTAAGCAATTTTATGCTGAACTTCAGCACAAAGTAATAAGAAATTATGCTAAGTGTCTAAAGCAAGAAATGGTACAAGGTTTTCCTTTTGTCCTTGTTTTTCCTTTTCACATCATGTAGCAATTAATGCACAAAGAAGAGCAATAAAAACTTAGATAAAATAATGTCAACCTCAAGGACTGTATTTTTCAAGCAGTGTCTTTTTGGAGGGCAGGGAGTTTTTGCCTCTGTATGACAATACTGACACAAGCTGGACCAAGGGGTCATTTCTGTGTCTTTGCCCACATGACATGCATTTTAAAGTTTGTACCAGAGGAGCATACTAAGTTTATACAGGATATCTTGAGCAACAAAGTAGGTTGTAATTGTTTTTAGGGAAAGCACCCTCATTTCCCAGGGGCTGGATTGGTTTCCAGGATAATAAGTTGCACTGTGAGATCAGAGTGTTTTCTTCAGAGCCTGCCCCTCTCGTGTCCTGCAATAGCCTCACAAAATCCTGATGGAACACCAGAGAAAGGAGAAGTAGGGAAATACAAGAGGTGTCATTTCCTTAGACGATGCAACATCATTTCCTAGTGCATTCTTCTGTCAGGTCAAAGTAACCCCTTTTATAAAAGAAAAATAATTAGTTGAAAGGGTTGTTGTTGCTGCTGCTGCTGTTATTACTGTTACCATTTACCAGCTATCCTGTGATAACTTGGTTTGTTTTTTTCCTCTTGTGGGAATGTTTGCACTGAGGGACCCTGTTCTGGAAGTATATTTATATCAAAAGGAAGCAAACATTATCTGCCATTCTCCTTCCTTGCTAGGCTGTTCCCTCACTGCTGGATCCCCTTGGGAAGCAAACAGAAGTTCCTGGATTTCTGCAGCAAGACCAGTCGAGGCCCCAGGGCTCATCTATGTTTTCTCACTGAGTCACAGCTTGGTCTGGCTTGGGTGCAGTTGGGGTGTGGGGACCTCTCCCAGCTCCTGCCCCCACCCGCCTCCTTGGAACACACACTGTGTGAGCCCCTGAGCTGTAAACAAGTCATGTTTGCCAAGCTGGTGACAAGGGTGCAGCTCAGTGCTTGTTGCTATCCCTTTTTAATGCCCTGGGGCATGGAAGCCCGTGTGTGTGTGTGTGTGTGTGTGTGTGTGTGTGTGTTCATAAATTCTCCCCTCCCAGTCCACAGCCTCTCACAGCCCAGAGGCCCCAGTGCCCCAGCAGTCACCAGAGGATGGCACCTTCACAGGGTGACTCACCACACCAGCAGGAGGACATCCAGACAGTGAGAGTCCTACACTGAAGAGAACACTGCCAGAACAGAGGCTGGTACTGCAGAGAGAACCTTGGCTGGTAAAGCAAAATGTTCACTCAGGTTTAACAAGGGCTGAGGTACTCTCATGCTGTCAAACCAGAGACACCACTCTGGGTGTCCCAGCAGCTCAGATGTCTTTGACACAGAGGGTCCTTTGCAAAAAGCCTGCAGACAACACAAAGTCAGCTGTATTTTGCTTGTTTATGCAGGGCTTTTTCTCAGTGTATCTTTTTTTCAGATTTTTTAAATTTAAAAAGCAGATAGTGTACCTGAAACATTTGAGGGTGTTTTACACAACTTGTAAATACCCCTAGACTCACCTTGCAGGCTGACAAACAAGACAAATAAGAAAAATTTCTGCTCTTTTCTTCAGGAGTACCTGATATGGGAATGAGGCAAAGACAGGGAGGAAGTGCCAATATGACCCAAAAATTTGTTGGGGAGTTGCATCAGGCTGTTTGGGTGCCTGCTCTGATACATTGCAATGAATTAGAGGCAGAGAGCAGTTGAAAGACAACAGCTGTCCCTGCAGAAAAATCCCTGAAAATGTCATGAGATTGCACATCCAGAGGGAAACTCTGGGGCTGAGTAGAATTTGGCACTCCCCCCAGTGCTGCTTGGATGGGACTGTGGAGATCTCTAGCACAACCTTCCATTTGAACCAACTCTACTGCCAGCATAAGATGGCTTTAGCCAAGACACTGTCAGGAAAAGGGTAATCATAAAAAAAAAAGAAGGAATAGGGGAGGGAATCCCTGGGAAGTGAAGAATCAGAAAGAGAGAGAATTTGGGGAAAAAGAACAACATGAGAAACCTGACCTAGATAAAGATGTGCAATAAGTATGGGGTTTAGACTAGATGACTTTTAAAGGTGCCTTCTAATCCAAATACAGATTCATATACATCTGTTTCCATGACATGTATTGCATAGAATTGAGGGCTGTCCTCCTGTCCTGGTTTATATACAGCACAAGCAATATACAACACAATATCCAGCACAAACAGAACAGACAATTGGGGATACAAGCATCATAAAGTCACCCTAAGACACCTCTATAGAAGGGCCTCATGTCTGCTTCTGGAGTCTACAAACACTGAGACATCACATCCCTCTATGCCCCAGATGGTGTCCTGTTTCCATGAGTTTCATCCACCATGGCGTATCTGTCTGCTGCCTTGTGTCTTAAATTTCAGTTGTACTTTCCTTGGCCTGTGAATCAGTACAGCTCCTAGAACAATGAGAAACTTATCTTGAACCCGTGTTATCTGAGGCAACAGCACAACAAGTGAGGACACTCACGCTGATTTGGAAGTAAATGAACTCGTGCTTCCTCATTGCTCTCTCTACAGTCATGAGCCTCCCTCTCTCATGAACATTTGAAACTTGGCAGCTCAGTTTTGCTTTGCTTGTTATTGGGAGTGATTGCCCTGGCAGGGATCCTGAACCAGCACACCACATGCAGTGGGACATTCTCTGCATCTCGTTCAGAGCCTTAGGGAGCCAGGTTTCCACAAAAGAAATTGGGTTTGGAAATTCTTTACCCTCCAGTAGAGCGAATGCATGAATATTTCTGTTCCTGACCTGATTTTCCATCAGTTCCAGGGGGTATCTCAATTCTTTATTTCTGTTTATTAGTGGAGGAGAGACCGTTTTGCTTCAGTGTTTCTCTTCCAAGTTCACTGGCTAGCTGGTTCTGAATGTCCTGGGTGTTTCCATGTTCCCTCCCCAGTAGTCCTTTCTGGAAGTTTCCCAGCTACAATCTTGATCCATTTTAAATAGCTAGTTACTCCCAGCTGGTTTCTCTACCACTCCCTTCTGAGGTCAGACCACCAGAAGTGAGAGGGGGTGGAAATCACTTCATTTGTCTCTCAGATCCTATTCCAAGAAAGAAGGAAGCTCACCAGTCACAGACAATGATGTTTTGTGCTCATACACTGGTTCCACTTGGTCACTGCCTTTCCCTGACTCACCTAATGACCTCACCTTGGCTTTCCTTGGGAGGTGCCCCTCACTCACTTGGAGGTTGTCAAGGATGTGGCTGAGACAAACTTCATGCTCTGGGGCTGTCCCTGTGTGTGTCTTGGTGTGATGTCTCCAACACCATACTCAGAACAGCTCTGCAAGCAGGCTGAGTTGAGGCATCCTCTTCATGCTCAGGGAGAGACTTCCTGCCCTTCATGGATCCCGGGACACCATGGCAGCTATGAGCCATTCCCAGCTATGCCCTTATGGACCGGGCAAGCTCTGGTTTATTCCCAGCTGTGCTGCAGAGCTCACCCATGTGAGAGTTCAGTTCCATTATTTTAGATGCACCCAGGTAGAGGAATTTCTTCGTTTAGCGACAAATCTCTCCAAGGGGGTTGAGTATCTGAGACGGAGAGTGAAACTGCAGACTGAACCACCTCCTAGGGAAGCTTGCTGCCTCCCTGGAGCCCAGGTTAAACACATGAAGAGAGAGTTCCTTAACCTGTTACAGCCCTCAGATTATTATCTATTATTGACTTTTCAGGTAGACAGCAATGAAGTTGCAACAAAACATCCAAAGGCAATCAAGAGACATTTCCAAGCCTTGGGATGACTGCTTAAGGGATCAGGAGCACAAGCAGGGCTCCTCTCTACCCTTCCAGATGCAGAGAATGATGAGGGGAAAAACAGGAAGAGACAGAAGATCATTAACTGGGACGGTGGTGGATGGGGTTAAGTCCAGTTGGTGGTTGGTCACAAGTGATGTTCTCCAGGGCTCAGTTTAACATCTTTATCAATGATTTGGACACAGGCATCAAGTGTCCCCTCAGTCAGTTTGCAAACACCAAGCTGGGTGGGGATGCTGATCTGCTGGAAGGTAGGAAGGCTCAGCAGACAGGCTGAGGCCAATTGGATGAGGTTCAACAAGGCCAAGTGCTGAGTTCTGCACTTGGGTCACGACAACCCCTTGCAGCACTCTCAGCTTGAGACAGAGTGGCTGGAAAACTGCCTGGTGGAAAAGGACCTGGAGGTGCTGTTTGACAGCAGCTGAGCATGAGCCAGCCTGTGCCTGGGTGGCCAAGAGGGACAAGGGCATCCTGGCCTGTATTAGCAATAGTGTGGCCAGCAGGACCAGGGCAGGGATTGTCCCTTGTGCTGGGCACTGGTGTGACCATACCTCAAACCCTGTGTTTAGTTTTGGGCCCTTCACAACAAGAAAGGGATTGAGGGGTTGGGGTGAGTCCCAAGAAGGGAACAGGGCTGGTGAAGGGTCTGGAACATAAGTCGTATGGGGAGAAGCCCATTAAAATATTAAGTGATAGTTGGTGTTTTATCAATAGAAGCTGATTTAACAGTTACCTATTACTCATACATTATGGGGCACACACAATGAGGTATAAAATGTTTGACCTTTCATTCGTGCAGTTACAGCTCTGCTGGGAACATGAAATCCCTGGGAAAGGACCTCTGGCAGTCATCTGGTCCATCATGCTGCTCTGACACAGGATCAGCTTGACCTGAACAGTTCCTGGAGGTCATTCCTAAGGACCCCACACAGCAGAGTCCCCAGCCTCCCCAGGCAATCTCAGTTTAATTGAGAACTTCCTCAGCCAAAGCTTTAGCTGCCTATTTGTGCTAAAGAGCTACAGCAGCTGAGGCAGGCTCACACAGGTCCTCTGCCAGATGGGCATGTTCCCCTGTGGGTTATGTGGTGTCTCTTTAGCTGAAATCTCAGGAAATCTCACTAAGAACCTGACAGAGAATGACCTGAATTAAAAACTGTCTGTAAAGGGGCGAGCTGTTTAGATGAATACAGAGCTATCCATCTCCTTTTCTGGAGGTTGTTTAGATGTGACCCTTGAAATTCTGCTTGCCTGTGCACTGAATGTTTGATGAATGCCAAAGTACTTTGCTGAACTGAGCTCAAACATCCAGGTTTGCCTTCCTTACCTAGCTGAAGCCACAATAGTTAAAGGATTTGGACAGCACAGGAAACATTAAATCACTAGTCAGTCAGTAACAGTGGAGTTAATTCCTGTGCTTGATTTCCAAAATACAGCTGAGGGTAAGTGCAAATACAGCACTGACACAAGAGAGTCCTATTTCATCTTTATACCAACCCAAAGAAATGGGACTTAGCACTGGATACGTGTTTACCTCTTTGATTTCACATCAGACCATGTTAGGCCTCACTTTTCTGCCGGGGGTTATTTTACAAGAAGGTTCATCACTAAACACAGTATTTAGACTTAGGTTAAAAAAATCATGGAAGGCTTCCTCTACAATGCCATGAAGCTGCCTCAGAAAACTTTCCAGAGCAGGAGTGCTCTGCTTTGATCCTGAAAAAGCTGAGGAATGTGAGATCACGAGAGATGCAGCCACTTTACAATGGTAATAAAGCATTAGTAGATATCACACAATGATTTTAAGTACTTGTCAGGCTGGTCATGCAGCTTGGGTTAGGGTAGATTTGACTGTCCTGGTTTTGTAACTATCTGCAATACAGCATCACAAAATAATAATGTATGGGAAACAGGTAATTCTAACAGTGACATCCAGCTGAATTTTACTTGTTGCTGGAGAAATGAACTCTCTTACAGGTATCTGGCTGAGCAGGAACCTGAGGGCAGTCAGGCCTTCTCAGGGCTGCCTGCATGTTTGCTAGCTCCAAAGCTCTGGTGCTCAGAAACCAGACATCTGCAAAGGCAAATGCAATTAATTCCACATAAGTTTCAGATCATTTGCTGGTTTATGCAGTGTTCCAGCCAGCTAAATTTGTCTCAGTGATTTATGCATTTGCACCAGCAAGCAGCCTCCCTTATGAACCATCATCAACAATTGTCACTAGTCTTTTCACATATCCTTCAGTAACTAAATATAAATAAATCTGTGTCTTCAGAGAACACGCTGTTGTGGTCCAGGCCACACTCTAATTAATGAATGGTGTTTTCAATGAATTACTTCTCTCTTTCAATATTGATTTAGGATGATTGCTGACCAGGGGATGCCTTTAAACATTTTGCTTCTAGCAGAGAACATTATCGTTGTTTGGTGGAGGATTTTTTTTAGAATGGAGTTCAGATACTGTATGTCACTATGATGCAGAAAATCCAAGGTCAAGTCACTAGTTATGCCAGAGACAAAGAAAAAAAATTTTTTTTTCTCCTGTGGAATATGTGCCACATACCTTGGCTCATGTAAGTCCTGGAAGCTGCCAGGTAGTACAGAGTTGGTTAATTAGCCTGAACAGAGGTGCTCCTAGAGAGCTGAATTAGCAAGGGCAACTTCATTTTGCCTCCACAGTGATGGATCAGGCATCAAGAGTTCCTTCATCCCAACCAGTACCATAGGAGCCAAAGCCATGGCCACACTTTTCACCACTCTCCTGCCTTCTCTATAAAATACACCAGCCAAAATCAGTCCATCAGGGCAAAACAGCTCAGCCTGATGTAGTGCAAATCATGGTGGAAAACTCTATTTACCAAAATGCCTTCCAAGCCAGTGTAGCTTGAGGAATGGTTTTGAATTGGTGCACTCCCACCCCTCTGTTGGGAGAAAAACAATTACACTCAAAATAACTCAGAAAGAGAGCGACAGAAAGTGAGGAGCTGCTTTTCACCAAGATGCAGTTACTGCCTGAAAATTCCTTAGATAAGATTGGAGTGGTTGCCAGTAGTGACTGCTCTAATTAGTAGCAAAACAATTTTCATTACCACCGCTTTGCTTCACACAGCAGCCATGTCCTCGAGGAGTCACTGTTTTAGCCTTACTGTCCATGACTGTAAAAGTCGTCTCTAGTCTGCAAATGTTCTGCTCAGGCCACCCAGACAAACATCCTCTCCATAATTTTACAGGGAAGCTGCAATTCCACGTGAGGGTGCAATGAACACTCATGCTCAGCCTGCACCAGATCTCCTTTTCCCATGCAACCTTCTCCCTCCTGCAGAGAAATGAGATTTCAGCTACCAGCTCTGAAACTCCAGCCTGGCTCAAGCCAAGCCATATTCTTTTTGGCCTGTGCATGGTGAGCCCTCTCCTGATCCAGGTGGAACAGATACTCTCTACTCAAATGCTGTTGGTGCTTTTTCTGTACGTTTTGGGGTAAAGTTTCTGGAACCAGAGCTTAATTATTGCACTAAAGCTAGCACAGGTTTTTGCTCCTGTCTTCCACTGATTTGTCACTTCCACAGCCCTAAAGGGTTAAAGGAAAGAAAGATTTTGTCTCTGAAGAAACTGGAAATGGCTGATCCCCCACAGAGAACAAATCTCGGGAAAAAAATACTAGACTATCACTATTCTCAGCACAGAGGATTCAAAGCAGAAAGCTGGCAGCATGTGTGCAGAGAGGAGAGGACATTCAGTGTGTGAGTGCCAGAGAATGCAGTATCTCACTTCCAGAGCAAAATTAGCTTATGTTTGAAGCATGACATGACCACATCCCTCACTGGGGGCTGGCTCCTTTGCGTGCCGTGGAGAAATTACCATGGCTCTAAAGCTGACATGATGGCTTGTGCAGCAGAATGCTGCTCTTCAGCAGCAGGCACAGCCAGGCAGCATCTGCTGGCTGAAGAACAAGCAGAAGCCCTCACCCCACGCTGCAGAGCACTGAACCTGAGCTGAGAGGTATCAGTCACTGCAGTGAGACCCCAGCTCACTCTGTTCTTTTAGGATGTTCACAGATTACTTTGAAATTATTTAATCTGCACAGCTGCCACCAAGGCTGGTTCTGCCTTCCTCTTCACCTCCAGCTGCACATTCCTGCCTCCTCCCCTGCATTCAGCAGATGGTGAGCTGGCCCACAGGCCTGAGACATCCAAAAAGTAACCACATTTTTTGTGTCAGTGGGGTCAATTAGGTGGTGTGAGCACATGGCTGCAGGGGGTTGGGTCTGAAGGGATGAAGTAGGATCCCATTTCCATCCCTGGATGTATTCAAGGCCAAGATGGATGAGGTCCTGAGCAACTGAATCTACTGGGTAGCACCCTGCTCATGGAGATGGGGGGTTGGAACTAGATTACGTTCCCTTCCAACCCAAGCCATTCTCTAATTCTGGGGTAATTATCTGATTCCCCTTTCAGTAGCTGTGAAGACTAATATCAAATCTGACCAGCCAGGAGGGGTCTGACCCATGCCTGATCTCTGAGCTCATTGCAGACTCTGCAGGGAGCATGCACAGGACCCTGGGAGCCTGTGGGTTAGTGCACCTAATTGCACAAGACAAAGAGTTGTGCTCTGCGAGCAGTGGCTGCTCCACCATCCAGGCTGGGAAAGTTTCCTGCTCAAAGATCCCAATTCAACCTTGTTCATCAAATGCACAGTAAGATACAAGGTACTTGAAACAATAAAATGAAAGGGATTAGTGCTTACATTCCAGCAGCCACAAAGATTTCAACTGTAAAGTTAGCTTAGCTCTTTGGTCATTGGAAAATATTTTCTACACTTGCTGTTTCCACACTGATGTTTACAGCAGAACCATACTGATTGCTCCATCAAATACAGTCCAGAAAAGCAGCCAGGTCAGCACAGTAGCAGAGGTGATGTTTTCCATCACCCCTTCCCTTCCTCATCCTGAGTGAACTCAAGCACACAGTCTCACATTGCAGTCATAAGGGCCTGTGTTTCTCATTTTGTCAGGGGAAATCTATTTCTATAATCAGTTTGGAGAAAGCCTGGTGTTGCTGCTCTCAGAGAGAGATCACCAGCTCAAAGTCTCTGGTCAGGTTCAGGCCAGGCATTTGCAATGGCATGTTCACCAGCAAGATCCCAAAAATTCCTTTGGAGGTCTGAGATAAATAGAGATGATGGTCTGAGCTCTCATCAGGTCAAAGGGTTAAGTCTATCCCTGTGAAACAACCCTCCTCCCTTAAGGATGCAGTCTACAGTGCCTTGTACAGATCTTCCAGATCTGCGAAGTGATTTCATTCCCCTTTTACAGGGAGTAAAGTCATCTACTGTGATATCAAACACCAAAGATTCATTTCACATCTTTGCTTCTATTTGTTATTTGAGATGCTGGACTCCTCGTGCTACCTCAACCCTACACCATAAATCATTTAAAAGGATGTTTTAATATCTGTTCCACAAATCTGCATAGACATCCTCTCTGACACTTTATTAAAGCCAATAAGCACATGCCTATAACGAAGAACTGCTGTAACAGCACTTGGCTTTTTGACCAGGGTATCAATTCTCCCTTTGTGCTCGGGAAAAGGGGATATTTATTTAATTGTGCTTCCCTCTCCTGGGCTCTGCAGTTCGTGCTGTTCCCAGTCATGCTTCACAGAGTCCGGAGGATGTCAGCTTTGTCACTAATATTCCAGGAGCTGAACCTTGTCGGGATCAGCCAAGGATTTCATCAGCGCAAGGTCAGCGCAGACACCTCCCTTCCTGTGGGAAACTGCTGTGACGCAGCTCCCTGGCCTGGTGCTCTGCAGCACTTTCTGGAAATTGTCTTCTTTTCAAGTCTGAGTAGGGTTATCAGTGATCAAATCAGAGCCATTGGAGCATAAGGCAGCGAGCATCACACGCCACTGAAGCACCAGAAGTGCAAAGCTGCGCCCACGCAGGCGCTCGCTGGGCTGGGGTCGGCGATCAGGCTTGGCAGCAGCTGTGTGAGAGGATCTGGGCACAGGCAGGAAAAAGGACTGAAGGAGGAGAATTCCTACTGGCAGGCCCCTTCAGGAGGTACATATGCACAGGAATTGGTGTAGCATGCAGAAATGTGTCCGTACTGAACAGGCAGACAAGCACATAAAGATACAGCATTGACTCAGACAATGTCTTGTGCAATTACTGACATGTTTTCCCATGCTGCGCTGTGGTTCCTTTGGAAGCTATTAGTTTTTTCAGCCCTGCAAGAAGACAAAAATCCTTTCAGCAGCAACCCCTGAGCAGTGTGTTTTCTAGCATGTTGTTTACATCCTGGGGCTTCTGCCTATCCCCAAATCCTGTCTTGTCATAAGGCAGTAAGAGCAGGTCAGAACTTCAAAAGGAACACTTTTTTGGGTTACCAAAGTGTAATGTTAAACAAAGCAACTAACAAAAAAAACCCCTTCACCTGTGAAAAATAACACTTTCTGAGTCAACACACCTGTTTCCCAAGTTTAATTTTTGTTTTATGTATGCTGAATTCCCTCACAGTAACACTGTGTGGGACACATGATGGGATCCTCCCTCTGAGTTTAATTGCAGCCCAAAAGATTGTAGATGCCTCATCCCCCCAGAAACATTCAAGGTCAGGTTGGACGAGGCTCTGAACAGCCTGGTCTAGTTGCAGGTGTCTCTGTCCATGGCAGAGGGGCTGGACTAGATGGACCCCTCCCACCCCAACCATTCTGAATTCTATAAACCCAGAACTGTGACCCATGTCCACACTCTCTACACAGCATCTGTTCAAGTTACAGCCTCCAGTGCATGTTTACCCCTCGCAGCTCTGCAGTGAGATAGCAAGAGCCATTCTGCTCAACTCCTGCCTCTTCAATAGCATTGTCATGACAGCAGATTTCTTAACTGGTGGCAAAAGAAAGAGAGATCACAGCCCACTCTTCTATTTTGCAAGGCTGAAATTTCAGGTATTAATTAAAAAAAATAAATCAACCCCAAGTGCTTCATTTGGTGGCCAGGATAATTTGTTTCCAGCATCATTCAACAGCAAACAGAACATACAAGAACACAATTTTCATGGAATGGCTTAAGATGACAGAACTAGGTCTTTAAATGAATGGTCATTTTATATCAGGGGATGCAAAGTATTTGAATGAGAATGTGTGCCTTCCTCAGAAAAATAATAGGAGTAAAACTGGAAGATAATGAAGCAGAAAACAGGAAAATAAAACAACACAAAAGACTCTAAAAGCAATGTTGCAGATGGCTGTACTGGAGGACCTTCTCCTGAGCCAAAAAGGCCTTATTCCAGAAGAACATATTCAACAAAACAAACCCTAGCAAAGATGAATAGGGCAAGGAATTCACAAAGAAGGGATTTATGGGAAATGGAGTTATCCTGGCTTCTATCTATCCCCTTCAAACAGGAGTAAAATACAGGCAATTGTTTAGCTTTAACAGCCTGAGTCTGTTGAACTAGTTGCCACTGAATGATTTTGAAGGTCACGTCTTAATCTCTAATGTGTCTGAAAGAGAAGCTTTCATTTATATATTTGCTCAAATCACTTGGCCATACAGCTTTGATCTAAGCTGACATTTCTAGCAATTTGCCAGGGTTTTTTAATATATTATATTAAAAAAAAACCACCAAGATGTTTAAAAATAGGCTGAAACAAATCTTTTTATTAATGCTTGGAGGAAAGGAACCTTTCTGTATTTCTTATGCTGTCTTCATGCACTGCACTAAAATTGATAAATGGTTTAGAAATGTCAACTTGTATATCCAAGAGGATGATAAAATTAGGATAATATTTAGCTAACAATGACCTCATAATTGTTCCCTACTAATGAGAGGGTAAAACCTTTGTCACATGCACATTAACAATAATAGCTGCCTTATACATGAGCCACTGGTAAATAGACTTGCTTTTCTGGATGTTTCTTTTTAAAAAACCCCTGGAAGTAGATCCAAGATGTCCTGGCGCTCACAGGTCACACAGGAAAAACCCACATCTCTCAAACACATCACCACCCTCTCCCTTTTGACTTTGTGGCATCCTGGACCAGTGAGCATTGCTGCATTTTCTGTTTCCCCAGGTCTGACAGGTCGGCTCCTCCCCAAGCCGTTCCTAGAGCTGTCAGAGCTGTCAGATTAGACAAGGACTCTGTCAGGAGGCCCTGCCACTCAGGAATGAGTGACTTTGAAGCACTCATGGCATCATATCTGATGACAGACTATCTGACTTATCCTCAGGTCTCTCCACCCACACCTAACAACAAGTTTGCAGCGAAGGCCGCCCACACACGCACTGACATGCAGGTGAGGTGGCCGATACCAGCCCGGGATGGAAGTGTGCAATCAGGAAAACTCCAGCCTGACCCAAAGAAGGCACACCACCTGCAATCCACCCAGGAAGACCATGATTTTTACATGAATCATTATGATGCATTTTGAATTGCACTTGGATGTTTCTGAGCTCATGTCTGCTTAGATTCTCTTTTTCCAGCCTTAAATGTTTATTGATAAGAGGCAGTATCCAAGGTTCACTGAGTTCCTCTCATTGCAGATTGAAACTACTGCAGCCCTGATTTATTCTAAACTCTAGTCGAGTTTCTGTGCTTAAAATTTTCCATTGCTGATTTTAAGCCTTTGAAACAGCCATTATGAAACACAAAGCATGGGGACAAATACTGAAGGATATGAATCTGGCTGCAGTTTGCACCTGGAAGACCACATCATAATAAAGGCACCCCTAAAGAGAGCTAAAGGAGTAAGATAAATACATTTGAACCATATCAGACCAATGCAGAAATAAAAGCTTAAGCTGTAATTTTCCTCTGTGAAAAAAATTGACTCTTGGATAGAGAATAAGAATAGGAATCACCAGCCCAAACGGTCTATGCAAAATGTATGATCAATTTAAAACAGAGAGAAGGAACAGGGGATTACAAGGAGTGATGGAAGGCTCACTACAGAAATTGCTGTTATTTCCTCTGAGATACTTGGGAAGGTGGCTATAAACCCCACTTACTTCTCTTAAAGCAAGTTGCAATTTGTACCTGGCATGGTTGTCGTGTCAGGATGAGGTATCTGCAAAATATTGACCAGAGAACTCTGCAACTGTTACAAAGATTCAGAGACACAGCATTTTCCATCCTTTAACATGGTCTCAGGCATCTGTATTTGTCCTTTTAAACAGCTGTTTGAGCTTTGAAATCAAAAAGGCTGCACAAACTTAGAGCCTGACTTTTGCTCTAATAGATGTGTGCTGGTTAAGCCTCATGATAGATAGGTAGGATAGATAGACAGACAGACAGACAGACAGATAGATAGATAGATAGATAGATAGATAGATAGATAGATAGATAGATGTCAAAAGAAAATGAGTGAATGCTTAATTAAGCAAGTAGTGAACCTGATGGAGAAGCCTGTATTTTACCCTGTATACACTCTACATAGGCAAAATAAATGTGATGCGCGTAATTGTGTGTGAGTATATGCACGAAAACACACCCATACTAAAATCAGATGCTGCTTAATATTGATTGACACAAAAACTATCACCCATTTCCCCCCCAAACTGTGTTGACTGCAGCAGGTTAGGCTGCAAAGATAGCAAAACACTATTTTCAGCTCTCTTTGCAACTTCTTATGTTACTGAAATGTCTAACTTAAGTGGAAAATCAGATGGGTTTGGAAATTTGCCAGAGCCAGTTGCCAGCTCAGTATATCTCTAATACTTGGCATCCTCTAAATATAGGCCTTTTATTCTGGAAGAAGCAAGGGCTGAGGATGCTATTCTGCTTCTTGGAGCAGTGGTTTCATTTTCCCTTCTGAGACCCACAGTTCAAACTGGGGGGGAAACAAAGGAACTGCTGTTCTCCCTATTCAAATTAATTTATTTAATAAACAACTCAATAATTTCTTCTTTGTTACAGGGAATTTTTTTAAGGTCTTTATTTTGGAAAGAGCTTCTCCAGAGGAATTGCCAGAGGCCCATCTAGTCCAGTATCCTGTCTCTGACAGTAGCTAATGCCACGAACAGTTATGGAATAACCTATTTATAAGGGAAGTTTCTTCACCCTGAGGAGTTTGAGGTTGCCTGTGCCTGGAAGCATGCAAGTTTATAAAGCTTATTTTTATCCGTTCACATATAACCACAGAAGGTCTCGCCAGCTCTATCCAGTTCTGCTCCTTCCTGCTGGGCTCTCTGGCTCGGTGATGCCTAATGGCAGCCATTCCCCACAGGTTCCTTGTGCTCTGCATCTCCGTGGGGCTCAGTGGATAAATCTGCCATGTATCACCTTTCAGAGTTACTGGAAGCTC
The DNA here is from genome assembly GCA_013397195.1 of Hylia prasina. Lineage (NCBI taxonomy): Eukaryota > Metazoa > Chordata > Aves > Passeriformes > Sylviidae > Hylia > Hylia prasina. Next base: position 739,394 of record VYXD01002847.1, read on the forward strand.
CTGTCTGACTAGCAGGGGGAGCAGCAAAGCCTGATTTACGTTCTCTGCACCATTTGATAGAGGGTGTGGGTGCTTTTCAGAGGTTTGGTTTTTGTTTTTCTTTTTTTACTCTTAGCATGTTATCTTTCATTTCTCCATCCCACACTTCTAATTTTTCACAGTCTCTTTTCAAAGACAGCTTGTGTTTCTCTTATCCCCTCTGAGGTTCTTCTTTTTCTCTGGTACATTTTTTAGAAATGTAGGATTGGAAGGACTCAGGGGACTATTCAAAAATCCACCAACCTCTGTCTTAAAGCTAGTCTGCAGCTTTCACTCTCTCACTGCTGCAGACACTCAGAGCTGCGACGGGTGGAAACTCCAGCTGCAATGTGGTGATTGTTCATCCTGGGCCAGCTCACGCCTTTGTGTCCTTGAGATCATCCAGGAGGTTTTCCAGCCCCCAGCTCTGCATGGGGCTGATGCAGAGGGCACTCAGCATCCTTCACACAACCTGCAAATCTAAGAAAGGGATGCTTTTCTCCTCTCTTGCTGAAAGATGCCTGTAAAATGCTGAAACACTCACAAGGTGGAATCCTAAGGACGTTTTGTCCCAGTGTTTGTACATCCTTGGGTTTTATTTGCTCTCCTAACCAGCCTTGCCCAGTGTGCAGGAAATGCCACACAGACTCCCATAAGTGTCTCCCCAGGCAGTGACAGCTGACTGTGCATGGAGCAGAGTGAGCAAAGGTTCTGAACCCAAACTTATCAACTGCCTTCACAAACAGACCCAATCCAGACTGGGACTGATGTCTCAGCTTGTCAGTGGCATGAACACAACACAGATAGTACCTTCACCTCCTGGGGTTTCAACCAAGCTGATGCTGCCTGGGGAGCTGTTTGCTCCCCAGAGGGCACCATGGATAAGTGTTTTCCAGAGGCTTCAGCTCCTTTGCTCATGAAAGGCTGGTTGTTTCCAAGCACCTTCAACTCACTGACACCCTGATTTCTAATGCTCCAGTGTTCTTACTGCTAAGAACAGGAGATAGATGAGGAGAGGAGATGAGGAGATGGACAGCCCTTGTGCTCCCTACGGGGAGACACCCTCACAGGGGACAAGGCTGACTGGAGAAATCACATCACAGTCAGAGGCAAGGCTGGAAAAGCCAAGTCCCCAGAGGGGACTCATCAGACAGGAGTTACTCACACTGCTCCCTGGGTGCCTCTCAGGTCCCATGGGGTGTGCAGCCCCAACCCATGGGCCAAAGGAGAGGGGAGGGATGGGTCTGCCACAGACAGAGCAGGACAGGGAGCTTCACCTGGGGCAGAAGGGGGCTGCATGAGAACAGAATGCCTGAGCAGAGCAAACCCCAGACTGCAGCCACACAGAGGAGAGGTGAGAGAAGGGAGAAGGGGAACTGCCTACATGGATACTCTGCTGCATAAATGGGCTGGAAATGAGCAGGGACAGCTCTGCCAGAGGGGACACAGAAGGGACACTTGCTCCAGCTCACATCATGAGAATAGTAAAAGAATGCCAGCCACAGAAGAGGGCTCTTGTCTTGGTGCTGTTTTCTTTGCTTTTCATTAGCAGGAAGCTCCCATTTGTGAGACTAAATCTTCAGGAAGACTTTAGAGTCCCAGGCCTGCTAATGCCTCTTCCAAACACCAGGCAGCAGTATCCAGAAAGCCTGAACACTCTAAAGGCCAGTCTTTATCAAATACCTTAATTAGAAAACTGAAAACAGCTGCATGATGCCTGTAGGGTGGAGGCAGTTCTACAGCTGTAGATGGACTGGGGGGCAGCAAAGAACGACATCACAATCAGAGGAGGGATTGATGGATGGAGAGGCAAATTTTACACAGACGGGAAAGAAATGAGCTTTCTTAGCTGTGCCAGTAGTGGAAGGGAAGGTGTCAAAGAACAGCAGGACAGAAAGGAACAAAGCAAATAATTAGGCAAATTAAATATTTGTCTTCTTTTCATTATGATATGCTGAGGTAGTCAGCAGTAGAGGATCTCACTAAAGGTCAGCCTGCTCAGGGAAAGCAGTCAACTCCTTTCTGCACAGAGCCAGAAAAAAGCAGCCTGAAGCAGTTCCACCTGAACCATCCCAAACAGATGTGCATCTAACCAGGGTTAAAATCCCAGGGCTGGAGAGTCCACCCTCTCCCCAGACAATCCGTTTCAGCATTCCATACATCATTTTGAGGAGGCTTTTTTAACATTTAAACCCTGTTTTTCCTTTCCATAATTTCAAGACTCTTCTCCAAATCCCCTGCCAAAACAGGGAACAACTGAGTCTGGCTGCCTCTGCAGTCACCTTTTACACTTACAGAGTCAGTTATTGCATCTCCACTTTTATCACTCTCCCTATCCAAGGCTTGTGAAAGGACCCTGTTACCACAGAAGCTGACAGTCTCACATCTCTAACAGAGTCACTCTATAAAAAATACCCCTCTAAGAAAGCCAAAGCCAGGACACCATTCTGTTTATGGCCTAAATCCCGAATCCTGCGTGACTTTCCCAAGGTCAGATGACAAGGCTTGAAGAGAAAGAAGCTGCATCTCCCACTCCCTCTCTCTTCCAAGCCTACCCACTGAGCTCTCCTCCTCCTGTTCCAGGCTGCCGGGTGAGAACTGAGTTCTCACAGGCTGTGTTCCTCAAAATGACTCACTTTCACAGCGTTTTCATAATGTGGGGAAGAAGGTGACTCAGAAACTGCTCCTGGATAAATAAATCATGGGTTGCTCACAAGGGGTGAGCTACAAAAGGACAGTGAGAGTTTTGAACGCTGTGCAAGCAGCTTGTGTTGTACCTCCCGACCACTTCATAGCTGGAGCCTCTCCAGCATCTGCCAGACTATTTAAGATAATCTGCCTGCTTTATCTCAGGATTGGTGTTATGAGATTGTCTGGGGGCCATGTCCGAAAGGAAGGCCCCCAATTTATAAACACACAACAGTAAATGGCCTCTCCCCAGCTCTCTCTCAAGGCAGCAGGTCCGAGAGGTGTGATTTTGCAGACAGGGAGTGAGGCCCATAGAGATTTGGTGATCTGCCAAGAATCACACAGGAAAGCCATGTCAGCTCAAGGAATTAAACCACACTCTGCTGAGCCCCAACCTGACTGTGCCTGAGCCCAACTCCTGACTGTTCCTGCAGCAATGGTTCCTGCTGAGAGTGCATAGCTCAGAAACTGTCCGTGGATCTTGACCAGAAAGGAGATCAAGTTAAAATATTTGGGACTGGTTCTCCAGCACAGTAACCTGAGTTCAAGCATTTGGGTTTTAACCTTTCCATATAAAAAGAGAAGTCCTTTCAAAAGTCAAAAAGAAAGTTATTTTTGGAAAACAGAACTTGCCCACAGAAGCTCAGAGTACTTTCTAGGTCTCTTTGATTCACTGAGCTTACAGGACATGAGAGCCTGAAAGTCCCTGAACTCTGAAGCTCTGGAGCAGCCCAAGAAATTTAGGCTGTTTGTGGAGTGAGATGAGAACAGTTCTCTATTCAAACACCCAGCTTCTTAACTTGTCCCAAAAAGCAGCTTGGACACACACAGACATCCTTACCATGTTTCCATGGAAGGAAAATCCAGGCCTCAGGCCAAGATACACACCTGATCTAGAAGATTAGAAAACCAGGGTCAAGGGATGTTCTTAGGCACAGAATATAAATGGGCTTTAAAAAAAAAAAAAAAATCTTGAAAAGATGAAAATCTAAAGTTGTCTTGATTTTAACACTGGCTAGTCCCTCTTTCTTTTACCTTCTACTTCCACTCTGTGGGAAACCTCTAAATCTAACTTGGCCCCATTTTTACATGATTTTTCCTGCAAAGCTCCAATTTCTAGAGAGCTCTGCTTATCAGCCCATTTTTACCATCCTGATAAGCAAAGCTTATCTAAACAGAGTTAGTGCCACACTACATGATCATGTACCAGTGACCCTAAAAGACAAGTTGAAAGGAAGAACTTTGCAGACATAAAGCTCCATTTGAACCAGTGACCAGGAAAGAAGATCTCAATTCACCTGAGAAGGTGCTTGGTGCATTTTATGTTATCCTGGCTGTAGTCTTTTTTGTACCTTCTTCATCAGCTCACCTGTAAACAACTGCTATACATTTGGAAGAGAATATTGATGCCATTTTGCAGGTGACAGGTTTAATAGTTAATATATTTGATTCAGGAACAGACAGCAGCAGTTTAGAGCTGTAAAATATTTGATTTAATAAGAGATCTATCCAGTGCAATAGGCAATTTGGTTAATGCAGGAAGGAATTTGGTTTGCAAGTGTTCCCTTCCCTTAGCAAAAGGCAGCAGTACCTGTGTTTCAGTGCCCTGAATCATTACTCTCTACACTCCATTTCAGCATATGAGATCTGCATCTCCCAATTAATAAACATCTCATACTGCTCACTTGACTTTGGTGTGTCAAGTGCCTGCAGCATTTCTGAGCTGAGAGCAGAGTCCTCCAGCACCTCACGAGTGAGTGGCAGAGTGACCAACTCACTCAATGCAGATGCCTTGAACTCCATGCAGCAAAAACACCACGGCTGGAAAGGGAGGAGGGAGCTCTTGAATCCTACAATCCTGAAAATAAGAAAGCAGAAGGGGAGGCAGGACTGTTTCCTCCTGAAGGAAAAAAATCAAAATTTGCGAAAGGGAAGGGACTATTTTAAGTTTGATGTCAAGTCATCTTAGGCCCTACATGCAATATATATTATATATATTATGGATTTATACATATATACTGTCTGGATTTATACAGAGGAAGGAGGAATTTTGGTAACCTTGGCTTAAGTAGGTGCATTTGTTGTAGCTGTCTTTTACTAAAGCCAAATTAGTGATTTCTGATGCAAAATACCTCCCAAAACACCTGATCTGTATCCCTTTATACCACTATGACTGTGACACCAGTTTACACTTGACAGCTTTCTTTTTAAAACTCTTACCAATTTGTCAAATGTTGTGTCTTTTTTCATTACCACTTGTGAGAGATATCTATCAGACATCTCTGTAGTCCACTTTTCCAAGTGAAATTATAAGCCTAAGAGACTTGGTGTTTCTTCACAGTCTGGAATAGTTCTACCCATTTTGGTGCTCATGGACATCCACTGTCCTGAACTAAATCAGTGCACATTTTCATTTTTCTGGCAAAATAAACACTTAATTCTGTATATACATTACATTAATTCTGTTAAAATCAAAAGCATTTTTTTCCTAGTTGCCTTTCATCTTGACCCTCTTCCTCCCCTGCTTCTCCTTCAGGAAATGGCATCACATCTAAAAAGCTGCAAGAGGGGTTTTTGAGTGCATGTATAGAAAATATGAATACATATTTATCTCTTTTTCTTCTCTCCCTCTAGTAAGGAAATACAACATGACCTTAAAACACTCAGATACAACCAGTGGTGACAAGCTCTGCAGAGAGCCCAGCAGTGGGAAACATCTGAAAGCAAGAGGATTGTGGGGTCTCACATGAGCTCCCTCTCCACAGGAAAGGTGGAGGAGAGAGTGTCCACCTCACATAAAGGGAGCAGGTCAGAACCAAGTCCTGCTCTGAGGAAAGGTGCCAAATTTGTTGCATGAGCAAAGGCTGCCTTCGGTTGATGTGATGAGCACAGTTACTGCACGACTGTGGATGGATTCAGTCCTTTGCACGTGCCCCAGCTCTGCCTCCCCATTTAATTTATGCAGCATGCAAGTCCACCCTCTTGCCTTCAGCAGTGCCCTGGCTTAGCACACATAGTCTGATTAACCTCAATAAATCTGTGGAGGGGAAGGGGTTAACTTCTTCATTTGGAATTTGGTTCCACTGCTGATACACCAGCAAGAATTGAGTCCACTGACGCTCTCTCTCTCCAAATCATATTAGTCTTTTAGGCTCCACTGGGAGAAAAGAAAAAAATAAAAAAGAATGAAAAATCCCCAGAGCCTGGTCAGACAGCGCTTACAATCTGGTTAGAATGGTTTAAAGTCTTACCACTCCCCTCAGCTGCGAGGCAATACTTGGATTTACTCTGCTGCAGAGGCTCATCTGCTGTGTCCTCACCACAGACCCCAGCCTTGCAATTAACTGTGCCCTGGCTGACTGCTCTCCCCCCTGAAAACCTGTGACCCCCCAGAACACACTGGGGGCTTAGCAGCTCCTTTGTGACCCACGGGATGGAGGATCAGAGCTCTCACCAGGGAACTGAACAGCCTCAGCCCAGACACACACAGGTCACCGAGCTATTCAGCAAGAAGGGTCTCATTACTATGCTTTAAACACAGTGCCCTTTAAAAACATAGGCTTACTTTTTAATTAAGCTTTTGGTGTTTCTTTTCAACATCAGATATCTCAGTGTGCTGTCCTTTCTTTTTCTTAATATAATTTGATTGGAAGTGCATTTGGCCATATCATATATATTACAAAAGGCTTTTTTTTTTTCTCATTGCTTCAAATTATTTTTCCAATCATGTTCTATATACTGTGCTCAGGAGTGAATTATAAGGAGTTAGGCAACATACATGGTGTTAATTAGATAGGGGACGTAGAAGGCAATTTTTCCATGACTCCAGGGAAACCTTTATGTTATGCTTATAAAGCAAACGCAAACGGCCATGCGATACAAAGTGCTCCTTAAAAATCAAGTTACACACTGAAATAAAATACTAAGAGCAAAATTAGTTTCTCCAATTTAATTCAGTAAAACTTTAATAGCATCTGACTGCTCTCTGCAAAAGTCATTAAAAAAATTATAAGGAATTCACAAATGACTGATAATGTGAAAACATGGAGGCTCGGATTCTGCTTCCAACAAAGGTCCTGGTGCAGTGAAACGCTGGAGCTCTCTCCTAATTCTGCACTCTGGGAATGTGCTCGTGGGCCAAAGTTAACAGCCAAAGTCACACTGACTTCAGCAGGAGGCTGATCTGGCGCGGGAGGACGTGGGAGCTTTGATCTGGAGGGAAAGGTTCAGGGAACATTCGAAATCTGAACTGAGCCTTGTGCACACAACAGTAATTGTGTGTGCTAATCAGGTAAACACTTCTGAAAAATAGGACAAGCTTGAGCAGGAGAAAGGCAGGCGCAGCAAATTAAGCGAGCCAGTGGGTCTCTTTTATCTCTGACTCCACGATAACCAGTGGAGGATGTTGGAAGACTCGCTGCATGCACAGGAAAACACGAATGGAAATTTTCCTAAATGTCATTCAATAACTACAGACAATAGATCGTTCTTACAAAAACGGAACTGTTAGGAGCAGGAAGATCAGAGGGAACAGAGCTGCCACTCATGCCTTTGCTATGGTGGCTCAGAAGAGCACAGTGGTATGAAAAAAATACTTTTTCTGGAAAAGTGACTTTTTCAGTAGGGATTTGCAGAGTTATAACTCACCTCACATGTCTTTTTGTGTAAAGCACAACCAATCAAATAGAGAACTTTTCAACTAAAGATTTTTCTACCATCTTTGTGATAATTAACACTCTTTCATTAAAATGCTGTGTCCCCCCTGGCCAGAAGAATAACTGTGCATGCCTTACACTCTGCTCTTAATAACGTTTTTAAGGTCATGAATCTTATCAATTAATATTTTGGAGTGATTCATACCGTTTCTAATATGCAGCTACTGAGCAGAATCATGCAGATAAAAATATTTTCTGAAGAGATTCAAAATAATTGCTTTTTTAAATTGCTGATGGGGGTTCTGCCACTCAAGCAGTTAAGCCTGAAAATGTGCTTAAGAGATTAAACAAGGAAAACTGAGCTGGTCTGGTAGCTGGCCCCTTTCCATGTGTCGGAGAGTTGTCACTACTCCAAGTGCAACAAGATGACTTGGGATTTGCTGTGGTTCATCCTGCACACAAGACAGACAAGGTACAGAAGTTTCCATGCTCAGCCAGGCTTTGAGCAGCTTTTTCAAACAGTCACAAGGCACTGAGTGGTTCATCCGAGGGAAATATGTGTGCCAGGGAGTGATATGGTGCTTGGAATCAGAAAACTGCTGCTGGCAGATCCAAACAGGCAGAGTGCAGTTTGTGCAGGACTCCCAGAGAGGTTTGCAGGGTGATGGCTGCAGCACCTGTGGGGCCAGAGCTGTTCTTCACTTCTGTGCACTCATCAGGAGGGGACCTGTCCCATCCTTCCAACATGGGCAGTTTCCCACATTATTCAAAAGATATAATTTCTTAACACAATGGTGCTTTCTGTGCCCTTTGTCAAGGCTGAAAAATAGGGATTGTTTGCTGCACAAAAGCACAGTTTTGGATCCACCACCAAACTGTGTATGTGCATACACCCCTCCTCTGTTCAAGATTGTGTATTTGCACAGTTGTATATATGTTTTTACATGTTCATTCATAAAAATAAACATTGAGCAAACCTTTGAAGTTTCTCTGTATGCAAAACTAAAAGCAGATGGAAAATTTCTCATGGTTTTATATATATAAATACAGTTGAGTCACAGTATATATATAATTTTTCTTCTAAAATGAAAGCCCAACACTCAGCTTCCCTATGTACTCATGGAGCCAAAATTTTGGGTCATTAGAGTGTTGGCTGCTCCCATGTCAGGTACCTAAACACATGTCAAAGCTGTCTAGTTTCCATATATTACATCTAATCTCTTATTCCCTGTATAGCATTTTTAAGCAGTGCAGTATTAAGACACCTGAAGTCACCAGTCACCAGCTAGATGCCCTGATTTCACACACCTGAAACTCTTAAGCAGACAGGGAATCTGCATAGCACTGGAGAGAAGCTGATCACTTAAACATCTTAAACTCTTATTCTAAAAATCCAGTCTGTTTCTTCGGCTGATGTTTCCAAGGCTGTCTTCCAGAGCTCCCTCTCTCTCTCTCATCTCCAGGGGATGTCTGCACTACCTTCTAATGGAAGAGCCAAGGGAGCAGGGAGCAGCGAGTTAATTTAGTGTAAGCCATATCACAAGCCTGCTCATCCCTGCAAAGCTGAGGGCAGGCAGGTGCAAATCTGTAGGTGAAAAGTTGTGGTGAAAAGCTGACGGAACTGCAGGACAAAGAATTCCACGTGGGCAGGCCCTGGCAGGTCAAGGAGGAAGGCAAGGAAGACACGGTCAAGAGGCCCCAGAGACTGAAAACCTAACAATAATTAACTCACAGGTTCTCCTTGGAGGCTCACGACTTCATATTCAAAAGATTGCCCTACTTTCTGCTCTCAGATGATTTTTGCTTCACAGCGCAACTTCATTACTTGTTTTTCACCAAGGGGACTCCCTCCCTCCCAGGTGCCAGCTTCAGGAGGCAGGCGTTCTCCTTGCTCTTACACAAGCTAGACAGCTGACAAAGTCCTTTTTAGATAATTTTGGCCATGTAAAAACCAAAAATTCAAGTATTTATTAAGAAAATACTGGCCTAGACGAAATTATTTACCATGAAAGGGGAAAGGTGAACAAGACAATTAAAAGGACAATCTAATGGCTGTGCTAAGAGCAGAGGGTTTGTTCTTCTGAATTTAAGCCTTGAATTTTATTCTCCATTAATACTGGAAAATTTGACTGATGAATCAAACATGATTGGTGGTATGGAACAGAGATAACACAAGAATAAGCAGTAATAACTATGCCTTTCTCTTGCAAAGCTGGCCTTTTTCAGTGTTTTGCCAAAGGAGGAATGCTACCTGTGACTATGGAAATGTACTGAGCTTTTTGAATAGTTGATTTTTACATCTCATCCTGCTGTATCCAATAGCATCCATAAATTGCACAGGGTGCGTGTTGCTCCCCTGAGCACCAGACCAAAATAAATATGAAAATTTGTCATAAAAAGGACACTGTAATAAAACAAATGCACGTGCTTCAGTCCTTAAGACAGCTCAGCGTAGGCTGGTCTGTTATTGCTGGATAAATCTGAGATTTTAGGAAAATATATATCATAACAAGAATATTAACTTTGTTAACTGTTGGCTAATACTTGAAACAGATCATCTCTGCCTGGATAGAAAATTTGTTCTAATAATACAATTCATCTGCAAAAGATTGTACAACCATTTGTCCCAAAGACTTGTGTAGTGCCCTGAATAAAATCTATAACTTACTAATTCTAGTGTGGTTATCGATTGTTTTAAATTAGGACACAGGGATTCAAAAAGCTTTATGAAATTCCATTTTAAGATTTCAATCTCTTTTTTAATCAGAAGTGAATATTAGGGAAGACCCCATGCTGTTGTCCTCAGTTCACATCTTTTTCCTGTCATACAGCATGCAAAACAAAGTGAGATGCAGGAGTACCCTGGAGAGAATAAAAATCATGGGGCATTCTGGTTAGAAAATGAGAGTGCAAATTATTGACTTGTATAGGCATTGCACCACTCCCCTGCACGTCTCCAGTCCTATCTTGGATGGACTTTGGATCCATGTTGTAGCCTTGTGTCCAGCTCTGACTCTGGACCTGGATCCATTTCCTACTGACTGTGCCCTTTGTGCGGGTCTGGTGCACCTCTTGCCTTCTCTGGGAATGCTGATGGACCCATCGAGTTCTGCCCACCACGTCCATATCCTGTAGGACAGCACCCTGTCACTGCCCAGGCTGGGGTCACCCCCATCCCCCAGCTTGTCCTCCCTCAGGGAGAGACTGTCCCTTACTGCCCTGGAATCACTTCAGTGTGGTCAGTTCTGTGGTCAGTTCCCTCCTCCCAGCATCCCTAGGAATATGCTGCCAGCATTATTTTTATTGTTTCCACTACTCCCATTCTTCAGCTTCCATGGCAAGTGACATGCTTAAGGATCCTTTTGGCGTGCTGGGACGTGCATCTCATGTTCCTGACAAGAACAAGGATCTATAGTAAAGGAAGGAAAATCAGCGATCTCCCTTCAGAGAATCTGGGTACCTCTTCCAAATCCAAGTGTAGCATTCTGCTGCTGAGCCTTCACAGAGAAATAGCTTCAGAAAACTTAGCTTTGTGCCTTCTTCACATCTTCTTAAAAAAGAAACGCTGAATTTGGAAGATGGTTAATTAAAAAATCAAAGGGGAATTTCTCTTGATTGGATGGGGCTGGCTGGCTGAGGATATCCAAGGTAAAGTGTTCTCCAGCAGAACCAAGGAATTTCCTACACAACATCCCTATCCCTTAAGTGGAGCCATTCACAAATTACTTCTGAGACCTCACAGGCCCTGGCTCAACAAAACTTTGCACTGACAGGGGGTTGAAGCCTTCAGTGCCCCAGGGTGACTAGCAAAGACAGGTATTGAGTGCTCACTGTGCCAGGCTTTCCAGATCCTCCTGTGGAAATAGCAGCTTTCTCAAGTAGAGGTAAAAAGCACAGGCAAAAGGCAGAACACAGCAGAAAGCAGGTTCCCCAACAGCCACACAAGCAAAGCTCACAGAAGGAGGCTAGAGAGGTTAAGTACGATATTTAACTACTGAAATAAAGCCAGAAAATGCTGCAGCTTCTTTTTACTTGCCTTGTTTGAGTGTTGGACAGAAGTTTTGCAACACAGACACTTAGGACATGGTGAGCCAATTCAAATCAAGCAAAATGAGTGAGCTTCCCAAGGACACACTTCCCCCAGAGTCACAGCCTTGTGCCCACTGCAGTGTCCCTCAAGGGCTGATTTACCTCACTGAAATGTAAGAACACAGTCAGAAAGAAGGTTCAATTCACAGAAGAGGTACATGAACTTCCACACTGTCACTGGCAGTGTTTCCTGCCTGGGAGAAGCTGGGGAGAAAGGAGAGAAATGCAGAGTCACTCCTGTCACCACACCTTTTGTCATCAGCTGGATGGCCCATGGCCATACACATCTGCTGTGCAATTATTGCTGTGCAGTGAGGCCAGCATGTACTGCTGGAAAAGCTGTGTATCATAAAATCGTTCATTAAGTCCCAGCAAAAGGTGGGTACATAAATCAGGCTATCGGTGCACTTTCCTTGGGAGGTGGAAAGAAGTCTGATCTGAGCCAAAATCCATAGAAATCCAAGATCTCTCCCAGCTATTACCCCTGGCTTGTATTGGAAAGGCTTAAATCCTCCCTGAGTGCAGAAGAGGGGAGAAGGAGGTGGAATGGGTCCAGCTGAGGACACTTGGCTCCCAGCACAAGACCTCCATTTCCCCAGTGGAAAGCTCCTGAACCTCTTCTGCTCAGCCCTGTTTACCTTGCTCCCCTCCCCACAGGGCTTCCACCCACACAGGGCAGGAGGAGAAAGAAAATGGGGTGGATTCTGCCAAAAACTGCAAAGTTGCGAAGCCCAGAGCAGCTCTGAATTTGCAGAAAACACAGCTTCCCTTGGAAGTAAATTGCAGCCTTGCAGTTTGGGCAGCTTAGAAAAATGTGACGGGGGACAAATCAGCAGAAGACATTAGATCTATTTGAACAAGATTCCAGAATGAATGTTTTTAATTACAGACTCTGTGTTTTAGCTTCTGTTTTATGCCTCTTTCAGAGAGGCTGGCAGTGTTTTGATAACCATACTTCCATGAGCCTGCTGAGCCACCTAAGTGACACACCAAGGCAAGGTCTGAGATTTGGGTGCTCTCTGCCCTGTGCTGAGTCCCCTGGCCTGCCTGACTTTCCCATCCCTCACCTCTGCTCTGCTGTCCTGTGTTTCCCTCCACTTCCTCTGTGCTGTTCCTCCCCTATGAGGGTCCCAGCTTTAAGATCTTGTCCATCCCATTGAAACATTTATGTGTTCCACAGCACTCAGGTCTGCCAAGGCAATTGCTGCTTTCACAGCCATCTTCTGTCTTGATAGTCACTGCCTTTCTCCTCCAAAAATCTCTATCTCTGAGTTGAAAAGAAAAATGTGTCCATAAAAAGGAAAGTGTCTCAGCTCAACTCCCATCTCTGCTGGAGTCAAAGGGAAATTTGCCAGTGACTTGAACAACACCAGGAGATAACACAATTCCTTTATCTGTGCACTAATAGTCTTTCTGCTGCCATTCTGCTCAGCAAGAGAGTCCTGTCAGTTCCCACACAGCACACAAAGTCAATATTACTTATTCTCTAACTCATGACAGTCCCACCAAAGTTTTTTCCATTGTCTTGGATGGACTTACTGTGTGGTAATACACATGTAATGTGAACATCTGTTTCAGTTTCAAACAAAGACAGTAGGATTTTTGGGAGTAAAAAAAGAAAAGGAACTGTAGGGAGCAATATCATTGAACTAGATGGGATGAGCAAGGTGTGCAGCCTGGCACATGGGCTGCATTGCAGAAGGCAAATGTTCTGCCTCAGACCACACAACCAGACACAGGGCTGAGAACCCAGCTCCAACCTCCCACACAGCCCTCATTGCACTGGGAAAGGACAGACTCCCAGGGTGGCAGCTTGGGAAAAAGAAACAAGGAGGACCCAGGACAAAATGGCACACAGAACACTTTGGCAACCCCCATGTTTCAGTCATCCTCTCTCATGCTGTACACAAGGAGGTGGTCACATGAAGCACGAGATGATGAACATATTACTGTCTGCAGGGCCAAACCTGAAACTGCAGTCCAAGACAAATTCCAGGCAGCACTCACTGACTGAAAAGCTGCTTTCAAGCTTTTTATTCATTGTTAATGCGGAGAACCCACCAGTGATCCAATCTACAAATATATATATATATTTGAAAAAAGGAAAAAGGTGGGTTACAGACATTGCTTGCCTGTTAGTTCAGGCTTAAAAGACAAGCAAAATCTTCAGAAAATATACATGGTTATTTTAGAAATAACATTAGTATTCAGTAACACAGTAATTATTTATTGTTTTTATTCCTGGCTGCTTATAACACTTTCAAAGCCATGGAAACAACAATAGCCTACCTCTCTACTTTGACCATTTCAATATGTAGTGGTGTTAGATTTTGGCTGGCTATAAATATACACACTTATATACAGGCACCATGTGTGTAACACACCTGGATGTGAATGTGCTAATTATCTCAAACCCTTTCAGGGTATTAAAGCATGAGGAGTGACTATCAGTTTGGTTGCAGAGGATTTCCACATGGCATTTACCCCTGGGTCAGAGCAAAATCCAAGACTTGTGGGTAGTGGACCAACACTATCTCTGCCTTGGCACAATTTCATGCCAACTCTGTTCAGAGCATTATTTCCAAACCCATCCCAAGACCTTAGGACCTTCCTTTTGATTTGGCATGTGTTTGGTCTCAGGTAAATGTGATTTGTCAAAGGGCTTATGCCAACACCACCCTCCCAGCCTGTGTGCATACCCACACTCACCTCTGGCACATAAAGTTGTTATCACTCACTACAAAAATGCTTTACTCTACCTACACACAATAAGACCCTGCTTTCAGCCAATATAGATTTTGCTAAATGTTAACTAAAGGAGTTAAAATTTCCCATGTGGGTGTCCCCTTTAGCTGAATTTTGCTATCCTCACCTCAGGGGGGGGAGCAGAAAAAAATGGGGGTTTTAACTCATATTTAAAAAAAAAAAAAAAATCCTTGCTTGGATGATTATATCTGGGGGCAGGAACTTGGCAGTGATAGCTGGAGGACAGAAGTTTAACCAAGGACATGCTTCCCACACCCCCATTAGATTAAAAAACCCTGCCCACATTTAGCCAAGTTTATGCTTCCAGAGGCTCTTGCTCAACCTTCAGGGACCACTGTCCTCACAGAGGCCAAACCAACCACGCTGGCTGTCCTGTGAGAGGATACCTGGGCTGAAAGCAAGGACACTGCCTCTCCCACTCTCTCAGCTACATTTTTACAAGTAAATTAAACAGCACCAAGGCCTGTAGCACAGTCTATAAGGTTTAATTATTAGCGTGGTCCCTGGCACAGTTTTGGCTTGTCCTGGGGAGTACTCTGAGACACTGTGTCTGGGCAGGGTTCAGAGAGCAGCACTTGCCAAGGGCTGTTCCCAATAGGCAGAAAGGATAAAGCCATCCTGTTATGGGAGGAAGAGAGTTTAGCTGTATGGACGTGGGCCAGGCTGTGCCACTTGCTCTTAGTGCCAGCAAATGGGCTCTGGCCCAGTTTAATTACAATGAAGACATATAATCAGGGACTCCTCTGTCAGGCCTTGGCACTGAGGAAGGAGGAAAAATCAAACAGCGGAAAGGGAAGAGCTGAATCCACTGGAGGGGAAGGGATGGCAGTGGGAGAGTGTAATTTTAGAGTTCCAGTTTGGGGTAGGAAAAAACAAGAGTGGGAGCTGGTGTGAGGGAGAAGGTAGGGATGGATGGAAAGAGATAAAGAGGTCAGGAAGAAGGATTTGGATGTGGATGGGAAATGCTTTACTTTGAAAAGGAGTTTTTTAAGTGGGACAAAACAAGGTTGTTCAAAAATAAAGACTGAGATGAGAGAAAAAAGTATGAGGAATACTTGAGATTGTGGAAACTGGAAAAGGTTAAGTCAGGAGAACAGGACAAAAAAAAAAAAAAATCAATCAGGCCCTTGGGCAAGCAGAGGCTACAAAGCCCTTTGCGAGAACAAGGAGAACTTCTGTCCTCCAGCATTCATGGCCCACCTAGTCCTAAAGAGGAGCTCAGGCTTTATCAGGGGTTTTCATGTGTTGCTTACACATTTCGGTATCTTTATCTTTGGCTTTCACCTGTGTCACATCTCATTCTTTCAGGAGCAATTTAATCTTCCAATCTCAGCAACCTCATGGTCAGACAGATGAAATGTCAGAAACTGTTAAGGTAACCCACCCTGTGTGTATCTCTGAGCAAAAAAGTCGAGCAGCAATTTCCATCAATAACTCCCTGCGGAGATTTGGAAAGGCTCCACGTTCCCTTAAAGGTATCCTTGAAGAATCATTTTAATTAACCGTTTACCTGCTGCACATTGCCTGAGGCTTTCAGCAGCTGACATTGCAGTCACTTTAGCATCAGCCTGTCACTTGTCACACGAGCAGTCTAGATAGGATGCACTTGCAGTCTTTGATTTCTGTCAAGAGAAGTACAAGCCACTCTGGGGTAAAAATCCATACTGGGAACCATCTGACCCACCTGAAAACTGAGACACAAGAGGAGACCTCAAAGTTCCTTCTCACTGCTTCTGCAACATAAATATTTCTTTTTACTTTTTTTCCCCCTTTACAATTGAATATTTTACTGACCCTGCAAAAAAGAGAAATCCTCTTACCATGATCAGAAATGAACAAAAAAAGCAGAAAGCTCCCACTGCTATTGTGCTTGGAATGTAACAGTCAAGGTTAGCACATAATAGCTAAACAATATGCATTTGAAAGCCGTCAAGAGAATAGTGCTTTGTTCTAATGAAAAGGATTGAAATGTTTTCTACTGTCTGCCTTGACACTTCATGTTACAGTACTTGGAATTACTTCAGTCAGGGAAGCTGTCACATCACTCATAAAGTGCCTGTAGAGCAGCAACACAGCAGCACCGAGCTGGTGCAGTGCACCCACAAAGAGGATCATTTTTATCCTCCTTCCTTGCCAGAACCACATTTGCTCAGGGACCTCCAGAGGAAAGCGGATTTCTGGTAGGTTGGGTTGGGTTTCTTTTCTTTTTTGACTGCTTCTCTGGCACTGTACCAGTGTATCCTGTGGCTAAGGCACGGTATTCACCAATTTCAGCAGAAGGAGCTGCAGGGTGAGTTTGCTGAGAGGCTGCTCAGGCACAGCACTGTCCATTTTGAGCCTGTCCATGTGTTTTTTGCCAGATCCATTTATTTCAAGATATAAACCACAGGACGGAAATTCTGGTCCTGACCATATCAGGCATGCAGAGGACAAACAATTCAAACAGCTACAGGCTGTGTCTGGATTATTATCAGGGAGGTGTCTTAAGATGAGGCTAAATAAGGAACTTTCCTAACTGGGGTAAGCCCAGTGCTATAGAGGGAGGAGGTGTGTGATAAAGCTGGATGAGATGCTGTTGGGTTTTGGAAATATTTAAGAATAGTCAGGAAGCAATTACCTTTTCAGGTGTAAACCAGTTCCAGAAGGACATTCTGGCTTGTGGAAACAGCCCTGAGCAAAAACCCACTTGGTTTGGAGGGTAATTAATGAGATCAGTAATTAAAGAAGTACTGAAGTCATTCCTGCTGCCCTCCTCCCCCATCAGTAAAGGACAGTCACAGCCATTCTCAGAAGATTAATTCATCCACAGTAGTGGCGTAAAATTGTGTAATGGAAAAGCATAAAAGCACAGCTCTGTGAACCAAAAAGAAAAAAGAGGGCAATAACAAAGAAAAAAAAAAAATAGCACAAAACCAACCCAAACACAACCCAGTTAATCAGCTCTTCTGCAGTGAGATTCAGCTCAGTTTTAACTTCACTAGTGTTTCATTAATGCACAGGTAGAGCTGCAGCCTAGCACTTGGCATCACCAAGGAACCTAGTGTGCATCCCTCTTATCACTAAAAATTTCCTAATCTTTGTGACAGGAATATCTTTGGTAACTGTGGTCCTCGGTCCCTCTTCAATCACCTGCCACCATCACAGACAGTTGCTCCTCACTCCTGAGCTGAAGATCAGACTCAGATCAGCCTCAGGCACAAAAGCAGGAGAGAGGCAGAACTTGGTTGCCTCAGCTCAGAGTTGCAGTCCTCAAAAAACCTTTCGGATACTACTTCCCCTTGGATATGACCAACATGGCCTTTGCCTCTCTTCAGGTAACTGAAGCAGTCACCTGCACACCTCAGGAGAGTTTTTGAGTGGTGCTCAATGTACTTTCAAGTGAAGTCCCTGGTTCCCAATAAGGCAGGGCAGCCCTGGGCACACAGAAGTGCTGCTGCAGATGCTTAAACAGATATTGAACCCAGACACTCTTGGGGTTAGGCAGCAGAGGATTCACACTACAGTTTTGGCTGCAAGACCTAACTTTACCTCTGTTCTTCTTTGGGTACCTAAATCTTCCTCTGGAATGAGCCTCAAACACACACTTGCCAGGAGCAAAGCATCTGTCCTATTTCCATTTCTACCTGGGAACCATGGACACCCTCTCCCTATCTAGCCTGGAACTAATCAGCCCCACATGTCTGTGCTATGCAGCATGAATTACCCTCAAGGCAGGGGTTTCACACCTGAGCCCAGGATAAGTCAACAGAAAAATCTCTACCACCAACAGATGTGTTCACTACTGGCTAGTGGGCCAGTGCTCCAGGGAGATCCTGGTAGCCAAAGAGAAACACGGTTACACAGTCATTTAATGGTTCCATTAAATGGTTCCTTACTGTGCTCAGCTCTCTCCTGTGCTTCCACATGACCCACTGCGTGTCCCCTGACCATCTGAATGCTATTTCCAGTGCCTCCCTGTGTTGACTTTTGGTGTTTTCTTACCAAACAAACCAGCTCTGTCGACTCTCTGAAGAGCTGACAGAGAGGTCTGTCAGGGGGCAGTAACTTAACTTCCTTCTCCTGAACACAACAGCTTTTGGGGCCAGGCAGCCTGTGACAACAGGGGGGGAGAAATTAATCCAGGGTGTGCTCTTTTTTGATCAGAAATACACAATTAAGAGTTAGGAACCAAGCTCTTCTTTGATCATCCTGGAAAAGAAAACCTTACACCCCAGCTCAAGGAAAGAATAAAATATTTTTCTCATTTTTGATACAGAGGATAAAGCTGGTATTAATGACCTAAATGTCTTCATGGTAATATTCTAAATGATCTTTCTTTAATTTAGAGTAATTAAATGGTTAATTAAGCAGTTATATTCATAGTGCCTGAGTGTATCAGGCAAAATTTTTTTGTAGGTAATTAAGAGCTCAGTCTTTCTGAAAACAACACAAGTGTATTGCAAGCATGTTTCCCAATGCAATGAACATCATCCCTATTTTTAACTAGGTAAAATATGATGATCAAGGGACAATCTTTAAAAAATAGTACAAAGCACATTGCTCTTCATCCTTCACCAGAATGTGACTTGTCTTGTGACAAACACCAACATATTCCTATACCTTTTAGTTCAAAGCCAGAGGAAGGAATTAACTTGCAAATGTTTCTGTGAGCAGGAATTCTGGAACATTTAGACTCAGGAATTTCAATGTATTTTGGTATAAAAAATAATTAATGATTAGTTATTAAATACAGTAACAACAAATAACAATGAAAACAGTGGGGAAAAAACCCAACTAATATTTACACGAGAAAAACACTATCAGAAAAATAAACAGATTAATTTTTTGTTTTAATTATATCACTTGTTTTAAGGTGTCAGAGTTCACAGGTAACTGCTGGATTTTGATGAAATTGCCATTTTCTTGACCACATGGCATTTCAGAGAACAGTTTGCAGGACGAGAGCTCTGGGTTCACTTCCCACCTCTGCTCTTTTACAACTGCTTATAAGCAACTCAGGCAAATCAGCTGGCACCTCCAAGCCTTGCTTTTGATCTCAGTAGTCAGGGTAATATTTATTTTCTCCCACCCTTGCCTAGTTTAGCTTGTATGCTCTTTGAAGAAAGACCTGCCTTTTCCTCCTTTAAATAGCACCTCCCAAGAGGGCAAAGAGGAATAGCTTCATCTTGCTTGTACGTGGGAATAATGAATGACACTCTCCAGGATGTGTTTGCAGTCACTTTCAGCTCTTTGCTGATGGGATCTGCTGCTGTGTCAGTAACTTCACCCATTGTGAAGCTGTGCACACCTCACCCCCCCAGCCCAATCTCTCCCCTGCTTCAGTAAAGCACTTGTGACAAATGGCACCTCGCTAGCAAAACTGGCAGTGGCAAAATGAAAAATGATGGGTGAAGGAAGCAGCAGGGAGCACAAGAGCCACAGTCAGAATGGAGGCACAGTGCTGGACACCAAGGGCAGAGGGAACTCCTGGCCCTTTTGGGTGTGACTGGCTGTTATGGTTGAGTGGCCATTAAGCACCATGAGCGAGGACCTACAGAAATTGTAGGGATGGACAGATGCACAGACAGTTCTCCTGCTTTTAAATATCCAGGACAGCAAACGTGAAAGTGGGAGACCATTTCATCACATCTTCCAGATTGAATAAATTCAACTGAAATCCATAACTCTCTTTTTGCATCAAGTGCAGGGGAGGGAGATGTGGCTCTCACCAAGGCAGCCAACAGGTGTAACCACCACAGGCTTCAAAATACTTGCACTTCCATGGCTCATTTTTCAGCATTAGCTCCTTCCTTTAATAGAAAGATGATTTAAACTTGGCTTCTTGGGAGCAGGGAAGCAGCAAGAGAATACCTCAACTGTGCCTCAGAGTTACAGCAGGGCAAGACTCAAAGTCGTGTCCTCCACTGGATCTTTCTCCAAAAATTGTGACCTTTTTGGAGGAAAAATGCTGTGGCTCAAGCAGAACAATTCATCACCATTTTCCTCCACAAGACTTGAGAATCAATTTCAGCAGAAAGATTTTCAGGGGCAGGGTTGGATGGGCAAGAACATATTACAAAGTCAAGGACAGTGGGATGCAGGATGCTCCTTCCCATCAACCCCAGATTTCTCTGGAGGCTTTGGGCCTTCCTTACGTCTCCCTTCAGAAACCAAACTGGTCATGTCCCAGAACAGCCTCCTGAGCCAGTGCAGACTGAGATGGCATCCAAATCCACAGCATGCTGAAATGCTTACAGGTATCCCCAGGGGACTCATATAGTCAAGGTCAAAAATAGCCATTGTGGCAGGAGCTTAATTCACTGTGACTGTTCAAGGAGGGCTTTTCCATCTCAAGCTAAGTGTTGCCAGTGAGACATTTTCTGGTCACAGCTTAAGGGAAGCAGAGATGCTAACTGCAGGTGAGCCTCTGGCATCCAGACCAGAGCTATGCTAAAAAGTGAGCCAAATGCTGTTCAAAATTGAGCTAAAACATTTGGAAACTTCATGATCTGTACAGTTTCAGGGAAAAAAAAATCGTGAAGTATTGCAGGTATCAAGCCTAGGCAATGGCTAAAATGCTTATCCAGACCTTTCCAAGACTCAAAGATTTTTACATCTGCTATTGGCCAACCACTTGGCACCTGGTCTCAAGTTTTAATGGTCTGGATGCCATTATAAACTATTCACTAGATATATAAAACAACAGGGTATATATTTGGGAAAGGAAAGTTTAAAGAACTGGAGTCCTCCCACCCAATATGACTGAGTACACAAACACAGCTCTCATTGCAAGCAGCTCCTTTCCCCCAGTTATCAGAGAACCAACCTTTTCACTAGACACTTACTAAGGGACCACTCAAGAAGATGCTTGCTTGCCAGTGGAAATTGGCCTCATCAGAAAAAAAAAATCTTAGCACTTCATGCAGCACTGCCAGCACATATCATGGCTCTGTTGGACTGGAGAAGAGCAAACGAGCTGCCATGTGGGGTCAGCCAAAGCCCCATCCTGGCTAGTGCAGTGGGTAGAGGAGGAGAAAAGAAGGAGCCATGCAGAGGGTGAGCATCCTCAGGCACGTGTCGGGTTCATTCCCAAGTGGGAAGTTGCATCCAGACCACCAAGTTTTATAATTGACAATGGGACAATCAAAAATAGTTTTAACTTTCAAGCATAATAAATTGACCAATGTTTACAGAGTCCAGCCTTTCAACAGTCAGCCAGTGTAAATTCATACACTTTAACACAGGTGCATTTGTGTTGGATTTTGTTTAAGCTGGCATGACATAATTAACCAGCCCCTCAATCAACAGCTCTTGAAGTTTGTCCCTCCCTCCTGACCTCCCTCACCCTTTCATACACCACAACAGAGATTTTCTAACATGCCCTTCCTGAAAGCTGTCCATCAAAATTGTCCTGTTCCTTTTCCCAGCTCAGCTGAATTTTGCTTTTCTGCGGATACTTGCACAGTAATTTCAAGACCCTGGACCAGGGCTCAAAAGAGCATTGAGGCAAAGGAAGTAAAAAAAAAAAAAANATTGTGAGGGTTTTTTGATCGTTCAAATGCTCATGAATTTTCAGAAAGCTGGACAGGTAATACCTTTTCTAAACAGAGTCTTTAATTTGGAAAAAATACTAAAAGCTCAGCATTTCACGCCTCCACTGAGATATGCCTCTGGCTACCCTTTTATTTTTCATGCCGTGTTTTCTGAAATGTTACATTCAAGAGAATACATTGCCTTCAAATCATGTACACATGCATGTTTATTAAGTCATTACCATAGCCTTAAGTCCATAAAATCACTGTGGACTGCAATACCACGTGTGCATCCAGCAATTAGATGAATAAATTAACCCTGAAAATTTTCTGCTTGAGGTGGAAGGGAACAACTTGTACTCTGAAAGTTGAAATAACACTCCAGAATAGAGGAATCAAATCATTTTGTATTTAAAACACTGCTACCTGGCTAGTGCTCAGGAAAAAAAACCCAACACCTAATCATGCTGATGAATACCAATAGCCTTAAATTTCTGAAGAAAAAAGGAAGGAAAAAAGAGTAGAAAACAAGGATTTGGCAGAGCACGCAGTTCCAAAGTGCATTACTCTGTCAGTGTCATTTTCTATGCAGCAGTGTTCTTTCAATTATTTTTTCCCCTCTCTTCCTCTGTGCAAAGAAAATTGGCAGAAAAAGTTGCCTGCAGGATCAGAGAGGGGTATTTTTATCAACTTACAACTAGATTAAAAATCCTTTATCTGAAATGCAGCAGAAGACTGGCCTAAATTAAATCCCATCTCCCTCTGCTTCTGGGTTGTGAAGGAGTACCACACAAATGGCATCTTGCTTAATTTGTATTATTTTTTAATTTCTGTTGGGTTTAGTTTGCACTTGCACCAGTTACTAACACAAAAAGGGCAAGTGAGGTGCAGACATACAAATGTCTACATAGCAAATGTCCCAAAGGGATGCCAGAAGAGGGATGTTTGCTGAAACATCTGGTCAGTCCATCACCTGAGAACACAGGAGTAGGTCAAGCCCAAAGCTCTGAAGAGCAACTTCTAACCAGTGCATCAGTAGCCAGGACATCAGCTTTTTACTCTTGCTGCAGTGCCCTCTTTATCTCCACAGGGACAGTTCACATGGCAGGGCCTTTGCAGAACCTGGGCTTGCATGAATTTTTGGTGGTATTAATAATGACTGTTTGTGGTGTTGCACTGCAGTGGCACTACCAAGGAGCCTTCCAGAAACTGGGTCACAGAACTGCCCTCTGTCAGGGCACCCAGCACTGCTGACACAACCACCAGGTGTCAACTGTACCTACACACATGGAGCAACTTCATTCTGCCCATTTCTTGCAAGCCTCTTTCAACTGCACAGCCCCAGGGGCCTGATGGTGCAACACTGGAGGACAGTAAACAAAGTTGTGAAAGAGAGGCAGGAGAAAACAGGACCTGAGAAGCTGGCATCATGGCCTGACTTGTTCCTTACCTGTGAGCAAACCACCTGGCTTGTACAAGAAGGGTTATAAACACTTGGATCTCTTCCTTTTCAACCTTGTCAAAGGACACTACCACCCAAAATGAGGTTGAGTGAAGGATCAGCAGACGTCCTGTCCAGGATATTTTTGGGTAGTTGCTCCAATTTCTGCACTGCTGGCTTCTCTGGCTCCGTCTTATGTCAGAGTGTACAGGAGCAAAGACCTATTAACTTGCCTCAGCAGTGATTGCTGCACACAGTGTCCTGGGCAGAGACTTTTCATTTAATTTTCATACATCATTTACAGCTTGCTGCACCCATTCCAGAAAGCCAGCACCAATCTCCTTAAGTTAACATGGAACAAACAGGAAAGGAGATAGAATTCTTCTGTTGTTATTTAAAAGTCTTGTCATGTCTGGGCACATTTGGTGTTGCCACTGATTTCATTTTCAATATACTTCACTGATATAACGAAGTCATTTCCTTGAGAATACACAGGGGAGTGCTGGACAGCATTAATGCAGAAAAAAACAAACATAACCAATTTGTTTGTAACAAACCTACATTCAGCATTGCCCTTTGTTTGTTGTGGGGTATTTTTTCCTCACATTTTATATTTATATGATTGGCCAAGTTCTGATTTTCAGCATTGCTGTAAACCCCTCCAAGGAGCAAACAGAATTTCTGTGGATTTGTAGGTATAACACAGATAAGGATAAGGCCCTGAAGCTTGTTTGGAAATGGCTTATACAGCCCCACCTGCTTATTATTCAGTTGGGACTGCTAAAAAATTATGTGAAAAGTTCTCAGGACAGGTCCAAGAGTTCTTCTGCATCCAAGTTCAGCAATCGTTATGTCTGTGTCCTTTAATCTTTTATCCACACTGCTGCAGTTACACACTCTATGAAGAGGAGTACAATAATAACTTCTTTGCAGCCTCTGCAGGCTGTAAGAAGGATTAATTAGTTAATGTTTACACAGTACAGGGGCCAGGCTCTGTGCTGATTTATTCTTGATGCATGTCAGCAGGGGTGGATTAAGGTGGGAGCCAACACAGATCTTAGCATCTTGCAAAGAAAGCACCAGGTTCAATGTTACCAATTTGCCCATTATTTAATTTTTTTCCCCTTTTTTTGATGGCGTCACAGAGCTGAAAAGGCATCATACCTATCCAGGGATCTCTGCACCTCTTGAGATGGCTGTGAGGACCCAGCCTGGCAGTGATCTTTAGGGAACTTCTCAGGTCACAGAGACGAAGTGGTGATAAGCAGCTCCCCAGAACAAGAAGTGGTGGCACAGAGCCCTGACTCCATGAATAAGGGGACAAGCAGACTTTCCTTTAAAACAGTCAGGCTACAGAAAAATTGTTATTCAAGGAAAAAAATTATTTACTGGTTCTTTTATGTCTTTGCTTTGCACAGATACTTCAGTTATACTGATGAAATGATGGTGTATATTCTTAGAGTAAAGCAAAATAAGCATAAATGAGTCTAATCTGGTTTTCAGTTTTAAAATTCTTCTAGACAGTGATTGCATGTCACTGCATAGGAGCATATGGCACTATTACTTGATCCTCTTACCAGGGCAACATTAATGACTTTTGCCTAATCCAGTGTACACTGTTAAATGGTTAAAAAGGATGTTCCAGTAAACAAAATGCACAAAAGCCTGGGCCTGTACTGTTATCCTTCTCCCCTCTGCCCTTTGAATCCAGGCCAGGAACATCTCATGTATCATATGAAAGGATTGCTGTAGAGAGCACAGTGACAGTCACACTGATACCAGCTGCAGCAGTGAGCACTGCTGTGCAGAGCTTGATTTAGTGCCTGCTTATTCTGGGAATCATGAGGAAGGAAAAAATACTGTACCATTTGCCCCATGCAGACTAGGTCCCAGTGTAATTTTCCAGGAGGTGCATCCCATAATTTTCCAAAGTAGTTCAAGAATGATATTTGGATGAGCTTTCATGTGAATCAGGCCAGAATAAGTCCTGTGACTGAAGAGTGGGCCTTGATGCCTTATTCAGCTATCTATATTAGATGTCCCAAACCAGAGAGAGTAATTACCTCTTGTCAAATAATGAGTCTGCTGAAACCAGCCATTCTTACAGCGTCCCATAATACTCCTGATTGACAAAGTAAAAGCATCAGGTCCAGAAATCCTGATAGTTCCTAAACTTCAGAATGTGTAAAGCAGTAACACATCAAAGAAAAGGGGAACATAAGAAAAAACCCCTTGTATTTGACTACCACATCTTACACATCACCTTTTGTCAGGACCAGCTCTCAGGATCTCTGCTTATGTGAGAATCGTGCAAGGGAGAAGGAGAGGGAGGACTCTCTGCCTGGCTGGAGTTAATAGCTAACTGAATTCAGTGGAGCTCAATTCCTCTCTCCCTGTGTGCTTCTTGGAATACCACGTTTGTTGTACTTGCTCCTACTGCCCTCTGCTACACAAAGTATTACTGCATTCCCAGTCAGAATTTCATCATTGTTTTGATTCAGTCATGGATCCATAAAGACCATTTCAATGGATAGAATTTTTAATTGCAGGAATAGGGAAACAGATCTGCCATCAATGTTAATGTTCTTTGATAAATGGCTGTCTAGAAATCACTTCAAAGTAACGAAGAGACATTGAAGTAATTTCCATCAAGAACAGTGCTTGATAGACAGACACATGAGCAGGTAAATAGAGCCCTAAGTTAGCAGGATGGCACATACATATTTATATATAAATCCATGCTGATGCAAAATGGCTCTTTCAACCGATACAGCAAGATGCAAAATATTTTGGTGAGTCACTCTATTAACCAGGCTCAGAAGCCACAAAATGAGACAGGAACTGGGAGGCTACATGTAGACAGCAAGCTCTTGGTGGCCCTCTCACAGAAAAAAAATTGAGAGTGTGCTTCCTGAAGTTGCAAGTAAAAATGAAAGGAGAAAATACCTATGACCAGTAAGAACAAGGACAGGACAGCACCAGGAAGGTAGTTGGAAGTGCTGAAGAAAATAGGAAAGATTCCATTCCTAGCTTTGAGGACATACTGAATCAATCAGCCATAGACTGATACAGTGAGGGTGAAGAAGATTAAAAAGTTTTAAAAAGAATGTGTTAATGAAAAAATAGGAACTCTAGAAGGTGAAGGAGTAGGAAGGTATTAAAAAGAATTTTTTAATGCACCTGTGAATTTTAAAAAAACAGCAACTTTTGATGAGCTTTAATTTGAGATGCTCCAAAAGTAGACTAATGTAGGCACAATGATCAAAGATTTTTAAGGACAAAAACTCTAAAAAAAAATCCTGAGGAAGAAGAAAGCTTGGAAAATATCCAAAGGGGATTATCTCATGAGAGACATGGTAAGAACACTGCTTCTTTATTTTTCTGTTTGCATTGAACCCATAGTAAACCGTCGATTTTCAAAGCAACCACAAAAAATCAATCGTCAGAATGATGTGCATATGACCAGTCTGGAAACATCCAAGTGGGAGTTCCTCAGTATGATCTGTGCAGTTTGAAAAAGGATCATTAATAGCAGCGTTACAGTGGTGTCTGGGGGCCTGGCTATGATCTCTTTGTTCTAAGCTCTGAACAAACAGTGCAGAGAGTTTGCCCGAGGAACTAATGACCTTAACAGACAAGACAAAAGTTGAAGGAGGAAACAATCCAAGAAAGACAGACTATTCTCCCCAGATGTGCCAAGACAGATCTACGTCTTTGTGTAAGCAAGAGCCAGTTAGAAAAAGCAAGGTGGAGGATCCCAGTCCTTTGAACACAATCCCATTGTCTGAGCAACTCCAAAGTTCATACAACAACTGCACAGTCCTGGTTACCTTTGGTTTGCAGGTCATAAGTCAAAACTTAGACCTCCTATAGGAGGCTGCAGCATTTAAAAAACATGTGCTTTTTACTGGAAGGAGGCTGAATGCAGCATATGTGAAAGATTAAAGGAACATCAAGCAGCTGTTAAAGTTTTGCATGATATGAACTCAGCTTTGGCAGCATTTTCTGCAAACACAGAGGTAAGACAGAGCAAGGTAAGTGTTGGTAGCGGAGTCCAGTGGTCTCAGTGGACTCGCAGAATTTTTGACACCTAAGAACACTGTGGCACAGGTATGCAACACATGAGTCCATTAACTTGGTCATAATTATTAGTCAATCACATTTTCTTAATGGTTTGGCCTCACCTGCCTTTATTCCTTCAAAGACCTGGAGCAGAATTCCATGCTTCCCTGGCATTTTGCTCAGTGACATGCTGCCTACCAGCACATGGAGAAAGCACTGAGGTAATTTCCAGCTGAAAAGGTGACTGGAAATTAAGCAGAAATGGCAAGAACATGCCACACAGAACTGAGCACAACCCAGGCCTGTACCAAGATCCAGAGAGAGGAAAATCAAAAATAAATTGTTAATAATCATAGATTCATAGAATGATTTGGGGCGAAAGGCACCTTAAAGATCATCTAGTTCCACCTCCCTGCTAGACCAGATTGCTCAGATCCTTATACAAACTGTTCTTGAACACTTCCAGGGATGGGGGATCCACGTCTCTGGGCAACCTGTTCAAATGCCTCACCACCCTATAACCTTCTCATGTTATCTCTAATCACAAAGAGGGAATCATTTTGGAGTGGTTAAAATCTCAGTATGCTAAAGTCCTTTGCTCATCACTGTGTGGGGGGTTATAGAAGCATTCCTACACATTAGAAATCCATCTGGTTCCAAAAAATGGCCAAAGACAGATGTCCAGGGCAGAATATAAGACAGAAAGTCTGTGGTGATACTTCCCCAGGATAAACACCTTGCCTACACAGGCTTTCTGAGTCAGAAGTACTGGCAAAAGTCTTCACTAGATTTTTTTTTCTTCCATTAATCTGCCTAGGGCTGGTTTGCTTTTTTGTTTGTTTGTTTTGAACCCTATAAAACAGGCACAGCCACCTGTGGCAAGAAGTTTCACAGAACTGCACACCATTAGAAAAACATTTTTTTCTGCCTCCTCTGAACTAACCATCTGTTAGGTTTCCTCATGCCCCCTTATATTCCCTTATCTAGGGGAGTACAGTGACCAATCCCTGCTTATTTACCATTTTTATAGCATCCCAACTGTCAGTATAGATACCTCCAATTATCTCCAGCTTGAAGCCTGTTATCTCAGTTGTTCCTCAGACAGAAACTCTTCCATATTACATTCTTGATGCCCATCTCTGAAACTTTTCCATGTATTCTATATCTTTTATGAGATGGGATGTACCAGAAAAGCATACAGCATTAAAGAATTACAGAGTGACCTAAAATTGCTCCCTGTTGTGTTCTCTGTTCCTCTCTAGATTTTTTAGCATTTTATTTATTTCTTTATCAATATCACAGATGATCCACCATGTCATTAAGGAATGAGATTTGAGGAAAATAAATACTTTTTCATGGACACAGAAGCTACTACTGGCAGCAGGGCCCAGACGGTCTTAGATGTAATTGCCAACAAATTAATTCACCAAAGAGCACTGAACCACTGATGCTATTTTAGGCTTCATTTTGGTAAATAGAAAGTGCATTACAGAAGAGGCGATCAAAGAAAATAACCTTTGACTGAGAGATCACAAGTTGATTCACTTTAAATTAAATGAAGGGTAAACAAAAATAGGTCTGTAATTAAGGTTCTACATCTCAAATGGGCAAAATTTGAGAAATTAAAGGGACTAATTAGCAAACTCAGCTGGGCTAGAAAGCTGAAAAGCATGAATGTGGGAAAAGCCTGTGATTCCTTTCTGCCAAAAGTACTGAAACTATCTCCAGTACATGTCCCAAGCCAGGGAAAAAGAAAGCCTGTAAAAATTACTGTTAATGTAAGTGAATGGATAAACTACCTCAACAAAGTGTACTAGCAATCAATGAAGGGCCAACAAAGAATGGAAAAAGGACAATCTGCAAAGAGAAGAGTACTTTAGAGGCCAAGAAGCTTGAGACTAAAATGCAAAAGCTCAAACTGAGCCAGACATTGCAAAGGACACAGAAGTAAATAGAAATAGGCTGTCCAGCCCTATGAATAAAGTAAACAGTTATGAAAAGGAGAAGAGCAGACAGGCAACAGCTGAAGTATTTGATGGTTCCAGCTGCAAACTTACATGGTTACTTTACACACTCTGAGTTTTCAGCAAAGACAATAGTGCTAAAGAGCAGTAGGATGGCTGACAATCACAGAAGTATGGCAAGGACCACATCTGAGAGAGAAGCTAAGCTCAAAATGCATAATGCCTTCAGAAGAATCTCCATCTCCTTGGTGTTGCCGACCACAGTGACCCAGCACATCCACACAGAGAGTTGGTAGATAGGAGGGTTTGGAGAAAGGGGAGAGAAAAGGAAAGGGAATGGGAAATGAGAGTAATGAGGTGAGACAAGACAAGAGGTTAAAATTACCTCCCTGTGATGTGCAGGTTGAATTATCCCCAGGAGCCAGAAACTCCAGCGACAGTGAAGGCCACAGTGGGATGATGGGAATTTTCATTCCCAAAACTTGGTTTTGCTCCTCTGAGAACAGGCTGTCTGCCCCAAAACCTATCTTCTCTTCCTTCCTTAATATGGGAGCGCTGCAAATTTGAAAAATCTACAAAATACTCTTGAGAGGTAGCAGTACTGGGCTAATGAGAGTGTTCTCCTATATAAATATTGGCTGTAAGAAACTCTTAAGTAAGGCTTGGAATAAATGGGATGACCTTTTCATTTGGGAGAGTTTAAAATACGAGTCGTACCAACTGGGAAAACTCAACAGAAAAGCTTTTGGGAAAATTCTCACTGCTGAATGTTTAGGTTAAAATCATTCTAAATTAGTGCAAAATAAAGTAAATTTGGTTCCACTTGGGCAGGGCTCATCAAGTGGGCAGCATTTTCTACCAGAGGTACTGAGACAATAACTCATTTATTTAGCTATCAACTGGGAAACACATCACTGTCATTTGCCAAGGCATATATGGCTTACAAGACATTAATCAGGCATCCACTGGAGAAGAAAATAGTGATACTTTTACTATAAAATGTAATTTCAGGGGTGATTAATAAGGGAATAAATAAAA
This sequence comes from Hylia prasina, assembly GCA_013397195.1. Taxonomy (NCBI): domain Eukaryota; kingdom Metazoa; phylum Chordata; class Aves; order Passeriformes; family Sylviidae; genus Hylia; species Hylia prasina. The sequence goes on from VYXD01002847.1 coordinate 769,626, forward strand.
CAGCTTTCAATACGAGTAGGTGCGTTTTTGTATCTGTAGAACCCCATTAAAAGAGCCACACAGTCCTTTCATCATACTGAATTAATGTTAAAATATCTTCCTGACCTCAGCTGCACTCTGCAGCCTTCCACACTGCACCACAGTTTTCAAACAGCCTCCCAGTGAAGCATTTCCTTGCCTTTCCTTGCTGAGCTCACATATCCAGCATGTGCAACATCTGTCCTACCAAATGACCCACTAGTGGAGTCCAAGCCCTGCTGAGCATCTGCTCTGAAAGGTTTGCTGAAATCAGCAGCAGCAGAAAGGCCCAAGCCCTTTGAAAAATCCTGGTCTCAGCCACACAGCAGAGCATCAGCCAAAGGGTTGCCATATTTCTGTCCCAGGTTTTCAGGAAGCATCAGTCATGCTCTGCCCACGTTTTGCAGATGGTCTGTGCTTAGAAACACATGGCATTTATTGTGCATATACAGACCATCTGTCCAGTGTACAGACCAAAGGCCCGTGGCTCCTGGAAATGCTGGACACATCACACGTGCTCCAGAGCAAATCTGGGCACGTGCAGAAAATGCATCTGAATTTTTTAATCTGCTTGAACAGTCCCTGAAATCCTGGTCAGAGGTAATGAATGGTTTAACTTAAAATATTGTAGGGGAAAAAAGTGTATGTTGTCAGTGTACAATAGCTCAAAACCCTCATTTTCACTGGATGTGAAGGATCTTACAGTGCTGCCTGCTCTGTTTTGTGCAGAACGCTGGTTAAAGTATCCCACTGGAAGGGAACCTGGACCTCTCCACCCTTCAGAATGGGTCTGAACCCTCTGACCAAACAGTCAGCACATGAATCTGAGTCTTAAGAGCCAGAAATGCTGGATGGGAGTTGTGATAAACTTTGTGAGAAAACTTGGCAGCCCCAGAGAAGTGTCTTGAGATTTCAGGAATACAACCTTGTTTCTTCCCAGCCATAGTCACTCCCATCGAAGACACTTGGGGTGAGCTCCTCACATTTCCCTGGATTGATCTCTGCATATGGAGGTATAGAAGGTCTGACACAGTTTCCCCTATGGCCAAACTCCACAAAAACTCCACTTTCCCTCACAAACTTGTTGCCAAATGGATGCTGGGTGAGGGATGTCTGATCACAGGATGGTACTCGCCCACCAGTCAGCCTTAAAAAGTTGGTAAAACTCAGAAGCAGGGTCAGCTTCTCTGGTGTCACTCGAGGTCAGTGTGATCAAACTTCTGGGACAGTAAAAGATCTCTAAGATAATTTCTAGCAGTGATGCTGTCACTTATATAGAAATGTAAGCATTTTCTTCCTTTTTGTCTAGGTAATCTCAAATGCTTTTGTCATATTGAGACAAAAGACATTCCTGGACCCATTGCGAAGAAAAAAAGTTGCTCAGAATCTGCTCCAGCCTTGGGAAGATGCACAAACCTCTCAAGGGTTATGTATGCACATGAAAATTGCTGCTCTGGGCAGCAGGGCACCCACATGGTATTATATATTCCTTAATAGAAAGGAAGCTATATAGAGATAATAGTATACTTGACACCTGGATATTTCTGGCAGTCCTGCCCTGGGGTTCTTCTCTGAATCATCTGATCACATATCACCTCAGCTGTAGCTCCCTGGGTGGAGAGGAAGAGTGATGATAGCATATGTCTTCTCCAAAGGTTACACCTGCCAGCCTGAAAGGCCTCCTGAAGATGCAGTAGCAGCTAGAGGTTACTCAGCTGCTCACCACCTCTCACTTTCTCTTCTCCACATAAAGGGCAGCAGAGCAATTACTGGAGGAAAGGAAGGAGCAGCCTACGCCTGCACACGTTAGGATCCTCTTACAGGAACATAAATCCTGAGACAATGTCATTAAAATGCAGCCTGAAAAACACCAACTTTGACAAAGCTTGCTTGGTTAGCACTGCTTAATCATAGGAAGGTGCCTGGGTGCAGATCAGACTGGGAAAACCCGTGTGTTGCCACCAGTAGCTAAATCACACCCTGGAAACACAGAGACACCCATGATCCTGCTGTGCCCAGCAGGACATGGCCACATGTGCCTTCAGGGAACAGCCCATCACCTTCCTCAGACACCTTTGGGGCAGAAAAGAGGTGGAAATCAGCTGGATGGAGGGGGCTGGAGCAAGGAGTCTGTTGTGAAGTGTCTGAAGGGCAGCTGTGTTGGAGGAAGACATCAAGGGAGGAGCATCATGTCCCAGAGGCTGTGCATACACACACCAGGCACATGAGGGGTCTCTGGACACTTGGTGCAAGAAGGAAAAGCCACCAGCTCTTGTGAAATCATAAAGAGAAAGAAGAGTCAGGTCAGCCCAACCAGAGCTGTGCAGTGAGGCATCACTGCAGCCCTGAAGTGGTGGAAAGGGTGGGTGGCAGCAGCGCCTGCCCGCCAGCTGGGAGGGTGAGAGAAGCTGCAAAGGTGAGCCTGAGAGGGAAAATGACTCATGAGTTTGATGCATCAGACAAATGGGAAGCATAAATAACCACAAACACCCAGATGCTCAGAGCTGGGCAGCCACAGGAGATAGCCAGATTAGAAAATCCAAGTAAATGTGTGTGGGAGTGGATATGAGATCAGAGGAGCAGGGTCAGGCAAGCTCAAAAGCAAGCTCTGGAAGTCTTTAGCATTCTATTGAGCTTGATCAGGAGGATAGGAAGCCTTTGAAAGTGGTAAAGGGACAGGGGGATATAATACCATAGCCTGCGTGCAGAGAATAGAATGGCTTTGGCATAATGAAAATTGCTGTGCACCATTCTTCTCTTACTTAGCCTCGTTTAAACCATGAATAATGACATGGCAAACTACAACAGGTTAAAGCCAGTGGGAGTGAGAGAAGAATCACATCCTCTTTGTTTAGAAAGAGAGGCCTGCAGGGGAAAAAAAATGCAATAGAAGGAGATTTACAGTAGTCAAAAAGGACAACTATCAAGGATGGCATGAACAGGAGTTGCACAGGCAGTGCTGTGACAAGGAACAGTCTGGAAGACGAAGCAGGTGTGGAAAGAAGGTTAATCAAAAATTAGGGGCAAGCAAAATTGGATGTCGCTTCAGTTAGAGGGACAGCTTTGCCACATGCTCCAAATCACAAAACATCCTTTTCTATCAAGAAATGTGAACCCAGGATTGGCTGTGCCTGCACACATGGGTTTGTGGCAGCCTCTTCAGAAGGCTTGGGAAGGGTGGCCAGTGCTTCCACCACCTCCTTTTCTGGTGGCTGAATTACATGAAAAGGACAACTGGAAATAAACCCAAAATCACCCACCACCTTGCCATGAAATCGACTGTTCTGGTCATCACATGACAGCAATGCAGATGGAGCAAGGCAGGCCGAGTGGGAGAGGTGTGGGGACCCTATTGATGGCTTTGGAATGCTGTCCCCACATGAGAAAAGATTTATAAATTGAGAGCCCATTATCAAGCAAAGAAAGGTCTCTAGAGATGTTGTTGTCATTTTAGATGGAGCTTGCAGGGCAAGAGGTCACATGAGATGTCTTTTAATGCGGCCAACAATTGCCGCATTTGTCACAAGGAAAAGAAAAAAATTACTTTGGGACCCTATAATAGAATAGTTTGGGGGTGATATTTTTGTGCTGACGATCTTCTGATGCAAAAGGAGAATTTCTAATGAAGAATCAATATAAATATTTCTTGGGGATTGTAAGTGAATCTCAGACCTTAAAGTGGGCAGGGTACATGGTCTTGCTGTTTGTCATATTATACATATAAACTGTCCTGCTGCCACCATCCTATCAAACTGAAAGCACAGCCTAGCTGTGCTGTTTCTGCAAGAGAAGCAGCTTCTGTTTATTTCTCATTTAGGAAAAAAATGACATTGATAGCAAGCAAGAGATTAGTGCGTGTTACTGGATAGGAAGACTAGCAGTGGTGGAAAGTACCCCTTATTCCCAAATGATAGGGATGAGTATATCTAATTAAAAAATAATCTTTTATTGTCTGCCAACTCAATCTAAGTTTCAATATACAAACCAGCAATTACAGGAAGTAGATAATCAGTTATGCATTTTAAAGACTTTCTGCTGAATTACATGTCCTTTAATTACATGTACATTTTTTAAAACAAAAATTGGATTTCTTGGAAGTGAAGGAGAAGAAGCAACCAGACTTGGAATGGATTTACTCCATTCCTGTATATCTATAGCCAACAGAAATGATTTGGAGTAATAAAAGCTAAGCATCCTATTTTAAATCATGTGTCACAAATACCTCTAAGAAGTAACTTTCATTGCCCTGAGGCACCTCATGTCTTCGTGTTATCCTTCCAGTTTTTGAAGCATGAGCATCGTTGAATTTTAAGCACCAGAACCAAATGCTGAAAACTTTAAAGGTGTTGCTGGCACGTGTGTGTAACAGAGGCTTTAGTTGGATACACATTTTTCTGTCATATATACATGGTTAATACACAACACTTGTTGCAGAGGTTTCTGTGCAGCCATGTGCTTTTTTCAAAGAACATTAAGTATGCTAAACCTGCAGGGAGTAAAACACAGGGTATGAATGTCAAGTTTAAAATATTCAAGAGTGTAAGGTGAAGCGGGCATCCCTCTTACCATAAGCAAGGCTCAGGAGTGAATGTCACTCTGGCAGCACATGTTTCTGCCACCACCACCATTGCAGTTCTCACTAAAACTCACTCCAGTGTTGCTCAGAAGGGAAACTGGGCTGGCTGTGTGCTGGCTTGCAGACACACCAGGCCCCCAAAGTACAAAGGGGCAAATGGAAAAATATGATGGGCACCTTACAAACTGGGCAATTTGCTGATTACCTGACACATGTTGTTATTTTTGTCTCTTAAGAAGCACTGCTGAGTATTGTTATTTCCCCCACATCTCCTCCATGCTGTCTGCCCTGTCTCACAATTCCCTTCCATAAAGCTTGTGACTCTCTTCCATAAATCAGATTCTTTAACAGTGACAGGCATCACTACAGCTTCCTCCAAACAGATTTTTGCTGCAGGCACTGGCTCTTCCTGCAAGGGTGCCACTCCCTGCCACTGGTTAGCTATAAATCTAGCAGTAACTTATACAGGCTTAAACACCAAATTTGGTCTTCTGCTTTTTTAGAATTCTGGGTGGCTTTTTGGTTGTAGGACTTTTTTTTTAAGGCAAAATAACCGGTATATGTGCAAGAACTACTGGTTCTGCCTGCATGAGCTCACCAGCAAGCTCAGGAAATGTGGTGTCCTTCTGCAGAGTTCAGCACTGAATGTGTTTCTGCTCTCCAGGACAGGCTGTGAACTGCAGAGAATAGGTCTCTTTCAGTGGCCATCTTCTGGCAGCATGCTGGGATGAGAAAGTCAAAGGAGTGACAAGGTTTTGGAGAATTGCTCTGGTACAGGATCTGTGGATGTGACATTCCAGCTCCTCTGGTGCAGAAGGTGGGGGCAGGACACAGGCTTCAGGCCAGGAACATGCTAATGCTGATTTATGGCTCCAGCAGGAGGAGAGGAATCTGTTTGCTTCATACCCAAGTCTCCCACCTTTGAGCAATCATACTGACTCAGGTGTGAGTAGATGCCAAAAAAAAAATTCAAAACCACTTCTTTTGAATTGCAGGGTAAGGTGCTACCAACTTCCATGGAAATGCCACATTTATGAGAAGAATTATGTTCATCACATATTGCTGGAGGAAAAATTGTCATCAGCATCCTACTGCACTTATGTCTACCCTGCTCAAGTGTGAGAGATCAGATGGGCATCAGCTCACTTATCCTGCCTAATTGGATACAATTAGTGACTTCCTGCAACTTAGTGTTTTATTGGGATTTTGTTTTGCAGAGGGATTTGGATTTGGCAGACTGCAGCTAGTAGTGCTGCTATGTTTTGGTTCTCCTGGACAGCTGCTAAGTGGCAATGCACTTATCCATCTTTGTACAGCCTTTTCTTCAGAGGTGCAGAAATTCAAAAGGCCTGCCCACAAAGGGCTCTATTTTCAGCTGTTGCTGGTGTATCTTGTTTAATAGGAAGGGACATTAGTGTTTGGCCTTTATTTATCCTTCCTTAAGATATTGTGCATTCAAGTTATCACCCAGATGTATTTTAACATACACAACTCTCATGCTCTGAGGCCAGTATCTATCCTTTGATGGACACTCCTCTTCTTAGCATCTCGGGAGATATTAACTATAGCACCATTTTCCTTTGAAGTCAGCCTATGCACCACATTACAAGTATAGCTACAACAATCATTTTAATGTGCCAAACAGCACTTTAAACCTTACCTTGTCAGATTTTACTCCTCCAGCTTCTAAAATCAGTCGCTTTTACCTTCTTTCAACTTATTTTCTGTGGGAGAGATTTTTCCCAAAAGAGAAAGGACTCATTAAGGAAAATCTGCCATGTTCCCTTTCCCAAGCACTCATCTTTTTTCCCTTTGCCCCCAGTCATGCACTGTCATTGCAATTAACCAGGCACATCACAAGTGTAAAAAGGACATTCCAGTTCAAAGAAGAGTTTTTGGTCATGAATACAACAGTGTCCAAGCAGACTCCAGCTGTTGTTGCAGCTCAGCAATGCTCGTCCCAGCCTGGATGATATCCTGCAGGAACTCTTACAGATCCTCCTCCATTATCTCCACTTGGATTAGGAATGACACTCTACATTGCCTCCAAAAAATCAAATCATTTTTTTCCTGGGCAACTATCACTCATTTCATCCACTTGCAGGAACAAATAATTTCAAAATGGGCAACATACCCTTTTTTCAGTATTCAGCTCAGGAAAAGACATTTAATTCTTGTCCATACAATTTTTCTTTCTATCCCCTTCATGAGGAGAAGTTGGGTACACTCCAAACAGATGCCTGAGCACAGGCCATTGCATCAGCACTGTAGAAAGCTGCTGGGGTCTCTGGCATTATCAGGTACCAGCACAGCCAGCTCCATGGATCTGGAGGAAACGCAGACACTGAAATTTTAAATGAGAATGGGAAGAAACTATATTTCCAGCACAACATAAAAGCAATCTAACATACACACATTCCTTGAGCAATAACTCGTTAAAATGCAGTTTAAAAAGAACATGTTTTCTCTAACGCCATATAAATAAGTCATTTGGTCATATTCTCTGGCCCCAGCTTTACAGGAGGTCAAGGTAAAGAATATAATAGTCCCCAGAGGCTGTGAAAATCTGTGAGTATATGGTCATTTGCAGTTTTCAACATTCTCTGAAAAATGTATTCCAGCCTCCACTTTACATCTAGATAATGTGATTATGAGTGGAAAAAGTCTTCAATGAACAGAGTAATCAATAGAGTAGTTGATGCAAAGGGATTTTCTGTGAGTAACTATATTTCTTACAAAGGAAATAAGAGCATGGCTGCTTTTCCCCGGGGTTCCTGGATTAATTAATGTTTTCTTATTACAGTGATGACAACAGTGGTGTATGGTAAAGTTGTATAAGTAGCAGGACAAACTGCAAGAAGAAAATGCATTTTATCAGACATCAGGAATTGCCTTTTAGGATTGAACAGTGGTTTCTGGCCCACAGCAGCGATGTGCTGAAGTGAGGCACATATTGCCGCTGTCTCTCTCCTGGAAGAAAGGAAAACCTCCAGGAGCCACAGCAGGCTGCAATGCTGGGTTTCCTCTCCAGGCATTCTCATGTCCTGACAACCAGCCAGGATGTCACCTTCTGCTTGTCTCCAGTCTCCACAGGGGCAAAACATTGATGACAAAGAGTATTTCCTCCCCTTCTGTCCCTCATGGTGGCCTCAGTCTTAGCTGAATTCTCTGTATAGTGATGCAGAATCACCTGCAAGAGTCACACTGGCTGCTTACAGCAGTTTTAACTTTCCATCCCATGCTAGGACTCTGATATCAATATGTAGGGAGAGGATTGTCCTTAATATAACTGTAGCTGGAATTATGTATATTTTCATTGCTCACCTGAGTTCTTTAAATCTTAAAATCTTACAAGTCTTGGTTACGGTCCCCATCTGTTTCTATCATGGTTGTTGTTTTTCCTCTCAGTCCAATGGTCCCAGGTCTCTGTCCCTCATCATTGGCCAGTACAGAAGTGATCACAAGGTAGTTCAAACAAGATGGGAAGTTTGGCTGTCCAAGGTTGTTAATTCAATCCCTTTTTGCCCTGCACTAGCCCACCAAATCTGCTGCAGTTGTGCGTTCAACCTGCACTTAGCATTCTTTTGGTTTAAACTGCAAAGTCTTTGAGGCAGGAGCCACATGGCCCCATCCAGGAAAGGTTTTAATCCTTCTGCCTGTATTAGCCAAGAAACTCACATGAAATCAAGGGGAAATTATTTATCCCACATACATATACACCAAGGTTCTATCTCTGTCACCCAAAGTATTGTTTTTAAAGATAGGCCACTGGCCTAACATGACTGTGGTGACAAACCAGACTTGCAACCCTGAGATTACTTAAAGCACACTCTCCAGTTATGGTAGCTGCCAAATCATGAATAATTTACCACCTTATGTCAGAGTGTTTGAATCTGTGCACCATAATTGCAGATGATGTCAGCCCTGGGATTTGTCCTGAGAGGCTAAAAGCCACTGTAGAGCCATTGTCTCTTGTGGCATTTTTTCAGTTCCTAAAGCAACAAGTAATGCACAACTATAGGTCTGAAAAAGACAACCTGTAATTAATATCCCACATGCAGTTAAACTGCTGTGAGAAGGATGGAGAGCAGCTGATTTCCAGTCATGGAAGTTTGAGCTCAGCAGCAGGTAAGGTCAGCAGTAGCAGGCAAAGGATTCCACTTCTGGTGAAAAAGGCACCTGGTTTGAGTGACAAGAATCACAGGAATGAGAGGACTGTGTGTCACTTAGACCAGCCACTGAGAAACCCTTTGCCCAAGCAGCTCCCCACTTCTGATCTGGAAATCTGCCTGTGTTGTGCAGGAACAGCAGGCACAGGGTTTCATCCAGGGGAAGGGGCACTGCAGGGTCCTGATTCCCTTTTCTAAAAAGGAGCCATTCCTAGAAATGCTGGCAGCCAGAACATGCATGCAGTGCTTTTCTATGTACAAGAAGGAAAGAGACAAATTTCCTGTATTCTTTTTCCCTTTTCTTTCAGAGTTCTGGTGTCAGAGTACATTGCTAATACCAGAGCTGTGAGTAGAGAGAAAACAAGGGACTGGAGAGACAGGAGGAGGACACTCATGCACAACTGGATTCAGCATGGGGATATCAACAGGCTGATCAAGGCACATAGCTGGGAAAATGTTCCTCCTTGTATCTAACATGCAACTGTCTTTATTTTGCTGTTTATTTGGTTTAATTCATTCTTTACTGGATTGCTTAAGATGCACCAATATACAGCACAGTAGTATGAAGCTCAGTTAAAGCCTTTGACTTGAGCTTCTCTTTATTTTTCCCAAGGAATTACAAGGATGTCTCCACCCTGCATGTTCTGACATGACAGATCTTCCCCAGAACTACATCACAGAAAAACAGACTGAGTCATGCCTGAGAGGGCTCCACTGAAATTCCCAGCAGGCTGAGCTGCCTGGCCTCACCTCCCAAGCCCATGACATTGCTAAAGAGCAGCCTGGTGTGTGCTAATTTTTCAAGCTGCCCCCATGGAGCCAGGCATAGTCTATGTGTGCCATAAAACACAGGGCTGGTTCAACCCAAACTCAGGACACGAGGCTTAGCCTGGAGCTGGCATCTGTCACTAACCTACAGCTTGTTTGGATGGGTGAAGGTTTGGCTCATCACAGTTAACCATGGATATGCCTGTTGCCTCAACCAGCTTTCAGAGGAGTGAAAACACAGAAACACAAAAATGCTGATGTTACAGCCAGGAGAGAAGAAAATTTTGACAGATCCCGAGAATGTCCCACACCAAGTCTCTGGAAGAAACAAGGCTGGGACACAGGTCACTCCAGAGCTCTGGAACAGAGTGTCAGCTCAGCAGGGATTTTATTCTAACACTTTTCTTCCTAGTGGAACTACTCTGGGCACAGACAGCTGGATTCCATACAGCTTTAATACGAGTAATCAAATAGCAGACCCTGTTAATTACCTGTCCCTGTTCAAAGGAGAGTGCAGTTTAAAGGCTTCAGTTATGCTCCAGCAGTTGCATTAATGTCACAAGGCTTTATTGCAATGAAAATCCAGGGGCTGGTACTCCAGCCCTGCACAGAGTTCCTACGTGACACCTGTAAAGGGCTGGGAAACAGCCAAAAGAAATACCAGGATGGGAAAAGGGAGTGTCCTCACTTCAGCTAGGGCAGAGTTAATTTCTTGCCAGTAGTGGTTACAGTGCTGTGTTTTGGAGTCAGAATGAGAATGGTGCTGATAACACACTGATGTTTTGGGGTTTTTTGCTAAGTCGAGTTTATCTCAAGTCAAGGACTCTTTTCTCTTTTCCTTTCCCATGCTCTGCCAGTGAGGAGGTTCCCAAAAGAAACTGAGAGGGAGCATAGCTGAGCCAGGTGACCTGAACTGACCAGAGGGATATTCCACACCACAGAACGTCGTGCCCAGTACATAAACTGGGGGGAGTTACCCTGACAGAAACAATCTGGGTTCAGGAAGGGGGATCTGGCTCTGGCCAGTGGGTGGTGAGCAACTGTATTGTGTGTCACTTGTTTTTTCCCTTATTATTATCATTTACCATTGTTATTTTATTTTACTTTATTTTCAATTGTTAAACTGTTCTTATCTCAACATACATGTTTTATTTCGATTCTCCTCTCCATTTCAGGGGGGTGGGGGAGAGGAAAGAGGGGAGGTTGAGCAAGCAGCTGTGTGGTGTTTCATCTCCAGCTGGGCTTAAAACCTCAACAGGGAAGACTTTTCTTGCACAGCTCTGAGCTATTTTGTTTTCCTTGTCATGGAAGAAAATGGGGGTGGTGTGCCAAGGTGTCCTGTGGTGCAGTTATTCTGGACTACTAGCAGTGCAGGGATGGAAGCCCTTTAAGCCAGAGCTTCAAAGCACTTTGGAGTCATTTGAACAAGAGGAAAAGGGTAGGCCAAAGTCTCAGAGAGGGCAAAGAGCTGGGGCTAAAATTAGCTGGTGCAAAAAAAATGCAGCCATTAATGAAGCCCAAGGAGCAAAATTCCTTTAGGAAGCCTGGCCTTGGGCTCCTGACAGACCAGAGGAGCAGAATTACCCCAAGGAAGGCGTCTCCTGAAGGAGAGGGACCCAACTCACCTGACAGAACAGTAATCTGGTAATATCCTGACCAAGGGACCTTCACAGAGACCTCCCTCTTACAGAGGTTTGCAAGGGAACAGTCACTCAGGAAAGAGCTTTGTCCTGTCCTCCTCCACAGTATTTGGGATCATGAACCACACGTCATTCCCATTAACACTGCTCACACTCCAGTAGGGAACTTGTCTCCCCAGGGTGGCTCCATGGAGGGGTGAATGCTGTTTCAGTTCCTGGCTACATCCTAGAACTTCATTCTGCAGTGGGCACCATAAAAAGAGTTTTAATTTTAGGAATTCCCTGTGTGCAGTCAGACTGAGAGTCAGCAAAGGGGCAAGAGAGGGGTGGTTGTTTGCTTATTTTCATTGAAAGCCTAATTTTCAGTGGAATGTTCTGTTTTCCTGTGTTTTCTAATATGAAAAATTACTCTTCTCAATGCAAAATGTTGCTTTTTTGTCAGAAATAGAAACTCTAAAAAAAAAATCTCCTAAAAAAACAATAAAAAGAGGTGCTTTTTGGCTGGAAAGAGCAACATTCAACATATCCCGGCATTTCAATGTGACATATCTCAGAGTTTGGAAACAAGAATAGCCCACCTCAAGCCACTGCTGTGCCCATGGGAATTGTAGTGTGAGCTCCTCAGACCCACAAAGGTGTCCATAAACCAGGCTGCACTGATCCCTCCTGGAGGCCTTGCAGCTTCCCATCAAGGAAAGGCAAGGAGACATTGGGAAAAAGCCAAAGAACAGAGACCATGACATGGCCTGAGACAAAGCTGTAATTCTTATAAGCCCCATGTGAGCAGGCACTCTTCACTGGGTTGCCAAAGTACAACTTTTGGCTTTGCTTGGCTCAACTCCAAATGAAATATTTTGGTTTTGGTTCTTGGGGCACTTGGATTTTCAGAAAAAAAAGAAGACTTTTAAGGTTTTCAATAGTCAATAGTATCCCATGGCAACCTTTAAAGAGAAAAATATTTTCATTCTCATTTACACTTTCATCATGATAGATAAACAGATACACTGGCAACCTGTGTTCCCACACCTTTCAAGGGAATAGACCTCAAGGCAGGGACTCAGGGAGCAAAGTCCCTCCCAGTGAAAGAGAAGATCAGGTTCATGGCCACATGAAGAATATGAACACACATAAGCCCATGGAATCTGATGGGATGAATCCCAAAATCCTGAAGGAACTGGCTGATGTTGTCACCAAGACACTCTCCATGATATTTGAAAAGTCACAGCAGTCAGGCGAAGTCCCTGGTGACTGGGAAAGGGGAAACAGAGTACTCATCTTAAACAAGGGTAGAAAGGAAGACTCTGGAAACCACCAAGCTGACAGCCTCACCTCTGTGCCTGGGAAGATCATGGAACAGATCCTCCCTGAATCTGTGCTAAGGCACATGTAGAACTGGGCAGTGATCTGGGGCTGCCAGCACAGCTTCACCAAGGGTAGGTCCCACCAACCCAGTGGCCTTCTAAGATGGATCAGTGGACAAGAGAAGAGTTACAGATGTCATTTATCAGGACTTCTGTAAAGCCTTTGACATGGTCCCGCACAATGCCCATATCTCCAAATCAAAGAGATATGGATTTGATTGACAGACTGATGGACAAGGAATTGGTCAGATGGCCACATTCAGAGAGTCATGGTCAACTGCTCAATGTCCACATGCAGACCAGTGACAAGTGGTGTCCTCAGGGGTCCGTACTGGGACCAGTTCTGCTTAACATCTTCAACAGACACTGACAGTGGGATCAAACACACCCTCAGCAAGTCTACAGATGACACCAAGCTGAGTGGTGCTGTTGACACACCTGAAGGGCAGGATACCATCCAGAGGGACCTGGACAAGCTTGAGAATTCCATGGGAATCTCATCAGGTTAAACGAGACCAAGTGTAAGGTGCTGCACTGGGACAGGGCAATTCCTGTATCAATGCAGGAGTTGGGGATGGAGGGATTGAAAAGAGTCCAGCAGAGACTGACTTTGGGGTACTGGTGGATGAAAAGCTGGACATAGTCAAGAGTGTGTACCCACAGCCCAGAAAGCTGACCATATTCTGGGCATCACCAAGAGCAGCATGGGCAGCTGCCCATGGAGGTGATTCTGCCCTTCTACTCTGCACTCGTGAGACCCCACGTGGGGCATTGCAGCCTCAGTGTGGTAAAGACTTGGACCTGTTGGAGCTGGTCCAGAGGAAGGCCAAGAAATGACCAAGCGATGGATCACTCTTCTGTAAGAAAAGGCTGAGAGGGGTGGGGGTGTTCAGCCTGGAAAAGAAAAGTCTCAGGGAGACCTTAATTCTGTCCTTCAAAACTTAAAGCCACATCGAGAACCATTCAGGTCAGCAAGGACAGCAACTTAACTTTGAACAGATATTGCTTTAGCTTGCCATGGAACATCTTCAGTGTGCCTCCACGGTTAACTCAGGCAATCTAACCCAGTCCTTAACTACCTTTACATCAGGAAGCTTTTCCTAATGCCTTAATGAAATTTCCTTTACTAAACTTTAAGCCCATCGCTTCCTTCTCCATCCGCTATGGCAAGCAGACTGCCTGTTCTGCTGCTTGCAGCTGAAGATAACTAAATCACACACTAGTCCGTTCTTCTCTGGACTAAGCATGCCCAAATTTTTTTCAGAGTCATGTTTTCAGTTTTTTGACCTACCTTGCTTCTGTTGATCTACATTTTTCATGGAGTGTAGTGTCCAAAACCAGATATGATATCCCACCTGAGGCTTAAACTGGGCTTTGTTATGAAGAATGTCTCACCTCTGTTAGTTTTCAAGTAAATTCTTGTTTCAGTCACTAACACTGGCCAAGATTATGATATTACCATTAATTCTTTATAAGATAAATCCTAAAGAAATTCCGGAAGCTCAGATGGCGTGATCTTAATCAATGAAAATGTACTTTGTCTTTCTAACAGAGTAGCACAAGATGGTTAAAACCTCTTAATATTCAAGATTTGACAGTCTGTTTATGTTCTGTGATTGGGATATTTTTCTTTGTCAATAAGATGAGCAAATTTACAGCTCACGATACTGTGAGGAAGCTGGAAACCCTTCGGCACTTTTAATCATCGAGATTTACACTTAGAAGTGGAGTGGGTTTTTAAATCACCTAAATGTATCCTCTTAATTATTAGTCTGACTGCTACATGCCTCAGAATGTAAAGGCTTAAATCCCCAAGTCTAATTAGAGCTCTGCGTGGAGAGAAAGCCAGCAGACTAGGAGGGAGCAGTCCATCTTTGCAACAACTAACAACTTGCTGTTTTCCCTAGTTTTGAAACAAACAAAGTAGTCTTTTAAAGATGAAGTAGAGGAAAACAAGTGTGGTTTGTACCAGTCCTACCACTCAGTGGTGAAACTAATTACAGAAGAAAGCAGAACCAGACAAGTAATACAGCACATTTGCAACCATGAGAAATAAGTGACAAACATTCGCTGTGATCAAACCAATAACTTAAAGTGCACTTTACAAATATTTCTTAGTCATCTTTAATTCCGGAAGCCCTTCTTTTCCCCTGTTGTGCTAATTGTCTTATATCCAAGGCCTCTGGCCCCCTGCCAGATATTTGCTGTTCTGAAAGAGTTCTCTATTCTAGAAGATAAACGCCGGCCCAGCATGGAAATCATTTAGCAGCCAAAGAACTGATGGATTTCCAGTTTTGATTCACTGTACTTCAGGACCATTGTAGCTCTAAATGCTGTCTGTCTTTTTAGTAATAGGTGTTGGTTTTTTTATCATCACTTGTGTTTGGTGGCAGTTTCAGTAGAAGGGAATATCAAAAGAATTTTAAATAGAATATTCAAGCATGAAAGGGGGGGTTTTGTGACTTTGAAAAGAAACACCGCTTTCAGATCAAAGTTCCGAAACAAGGGTTTGGCTGGAAGATTAAAATAAATGAACCCTGACTAAATAAATTAGGTGCTGGGATTTTTAAATGTCATCTGCAAAACTTAACATATCACAGCATTGACTTCAAGACTTCCGAGTTCAAGCGCGTTATATATTCATGAAGCAATTCAGGAGGCAACCTGCCCCTGTCCCTTTTCTCTGGCCATGCAGATGGAGACTGTCCTGCTGGATTTTTGTCTAGCCCAGGACAGCAGCACAATCATGATCTGAAAATGTTCTTCAAAAACTGGTAGAGGAAGAACAAAGATTAACCTTAATTATCCACTCTCTTGAGCTCTCAGCTACATGTTATTTCATTGCAGGATATTTTGCCCACAATCCATCTCCATTTGTTCATCAACCACCTCCCTCAAGGAAAGAAGCACAAGTCATTTAGGCCTCATCAATTCACCCAGAGAAGGTGTCCTTTCCAAGAAAGTACCAGCCAGTCCCATGAAGGTAACAAGTTCCATGTTGGTAATGACTGATAAAAAGAACTTGGAAAAAGGCACTCTCTGCTGAGGAGCTGGAGTGTTTGGGAATTGAAACAGCGCAGCATTAACTGAACCTTATCCTGAAAAAACTGATTTTAAAAAATCAGTACTGAATGTCCTTTCCCTCACTGGTCTCTACCACGGCTTCCCTGCACACACCCCCCTCCAACTCAGGGAACAAGCTGAGCTCTGGTTGCAAGCATCTGCCTGTGTATGTACTTTTGGGCTGTTTCCTCTATTTTTTGAGCCTCTCTCTTTTGCTGGGTGATAATGAACTCCCATCCACTGACGTGTGCCGATGAGGACGTCTTCACATCTCTCTGCAAACAGGCAGTTGTGTGCCATCAGCATTACATGTCATTATGATGCAGCTACAGTACTTCAGCCCTTTCCTGTACTTTGATCAGCAAAGATTAATTACCCTCGACTGAATTATTAGTGGTGATTAAACCTAACAGAAAATAAATGGGACTGCAATATTACTGGGTTATAATTTCACCAGTGTGGTCATTCGCAAGCAATTTCCTGATGCACAATTTTTTTCTTAATCATTATTCTCTAAGAGTTTTTCTATCATGTATTAATTAGGAGGAGACAGCCAGTACACAATACCACATTGTACATTACATGACATATGCAAAGCATATGCAAAGCCCACATACAGCTCCATGTACAAAGCTCAAGCTGACTTGGGCAAAACTTTAATTGAAGTCAGTAGAGGTTTGCTCATGGTGGAGTGTGACCTTTGTACATGCAGCTGTACATGAGCTTTGCATAGGATTTGCATATGTCATGTCATCTTGACCCAAGATTTGATCAGTTGGTTTACAGGGTCAAGTTCTATTAAAACTGCAACTTACAGTGATTTCCTGTGAATTCTGAATGTGATAAATATTAAATGAGGAACTTACTGCTGTCACAATAGAGTTAGGCAGGAGCATTACTTTGGTCTTCCTTGAAGACTTCATATGTCCCACACTCTCTCCACATCACTCTGCTCATATCCTGGGCAGGCAGAGACTGCAGAGGCAGACTCAGGAGGGTCAGCAGGGATATATGGCACCCTGAGCCAGAGTTAACTTCTCTCCAAAGGTACCTCAGCTCTCAGAGCATTATGAAATACATACTTTCTCTTTGGCTCTTCTGTAGGATCAGGTATTCTCAGAGGTTTTGTTACCAGAAGAACTCTGTACCACCTGTTACCTCTAAGGCATCTAGGATTTACCTTCCATTGTCAGGGACAGCATTTTATTGTTAATTGTACTCTTTCTCCCTCCAATTCATCAATATTCCTGTTTTTAAAAAAAATTAAAAAAAAATAAAAATTTGCAACATTGTCCCTCACTGCCCATATCAACCCAAGAGGCAAATAAATTTTTCACCCCAGGCTTCTCATTCCCCAGCCAATAGTCCTGGAAAGAGAAGGAATTGCTGGAACAAGTCTTCTTTTACATAATGGCAGTCCATAATTTTGGAGTCTGAGTAGGTCTTGGTCTTGGCTTGAACCATAAGGTCACAGATTAATTAGCCCAATCCCCTTCTTCAGTCAGACTTCTTCTTGTTCACAACAACTGTTTGCTCAAATGTTTTTGCTGCCTTATTCTGAAGCAATTCTGATGGCAGGCTGTGACTGCTGTGGTGAGCACCATGGTTTTAAACTCCTCTGTCATACCTCCAGCCTGGAAGTGCCCACTTTGCCTCTCAAAACACCACTTAATGGTCTCCCACAGGCTGCACCATTACCTGTGAGGACAGAGCTCCTGCAGTGGCATTGGCTCCAGAGCCAGAAATAACCAGCAAAGATTTTTTTTTTTTCTCTGAGCAGAAAAATCTCTACTCTAAACCAGAAAACAACTTGCTTTTTATAAGAACGTAATAAGGTCAATAAGAGGCCTTCCAAGCCAATACTCTGTCTCCCACGGTGACCAGTAGTAAACACACAGGGAAGAGAGGGGCTTGGGGATTTTGATTTTTAACTCTTATTTGGCAGGAAAAGTAATTTGTAATACCTGAACAAATACAAATATTTTCTTCATATTTCTGGCAAGGGCTACACAATATGCAGTCAGGAGGAATTACTTAGTTTGTCTGACTTCCAGAGCTGCAGAAAGAGCTCCTGCTCTGTGACTTTGCTTAGCCTTTTGTTTTTCCATCACTGAGATCCCTCAGCTCCTGAGCCATCTCTCCCTTCTAGATTGGCACCCTACACAATATGCATGCAGTCACAGCAGGCCTTGTTGTGAGATTCTAAAATCCAGAGTCCAGCAATGAAACGAAATTTTGCCATATAACTCTTCAAATATTTGAGAAACCAGCTACAGGATCAGCCTTTATTCAGTGAAATCCACACAACAGCCTTATAATTTAACTGTCATGGGAAAAAACATGTTTTGTAAAACTGCAGGGGAAGACAAGTGCCATGAGGGAACCTTTCACTTGATGGTCTAGTGTGTAAATCAGCCCCATATTTGTTCAAATGCTCAGATAAGTAATTTGTGACTCTGTTAGAGTGATAGATCCAAGGTTATATATAAATATACACGTACACACACATGCACACTGCAGATCAAAAAGGCATCTGGCTGTCAAACATGAAAAAGAAAACAAAAGGTGTAATTGTCAGCTGTCTGCCTTGGACACCTGGAGCCACAGCTAATGCAATCATCTGAAAGGCACCTCTGAGCTCCTGCCATGGCTGTGGCTTTTATGCCAGGCAGAAACTTCTTCCAAAGGCAGCTAAAAGCCCACTGAGCTTCATTTAATTTCTCCACCCTCTCCTGAGACCTGTGACAAAGAGATCTGGGCAGCACGGCTTGATTTCTCTCGTATGGGGTTGTTTCTTTTTCAGGAACAGCTCAGAAGCTCAGAAGATTTTCAAATTAGTTTGGTCGCTGTTCCCCATTAGCTTTATACATTAGATGTGCACATCTGTAGCTGACAAAGCTGTGATTTGTGTACTACAGCCTATGTATGTTTGGGGTTTTTTTTTCCTTAAGAATCCAACCGAATTAGGGGAAACAAACAGATGCCAGTCCGTCTGCATCTCTGAGAGGCCATCGCTGTCCTGCCTCCTCCTCCGCAGCGCTCCCCGTTCAGCGGGCGGTGCTTTGCCCGCCCGGGGCCAGCGGGGCTGCGCCTGCCCGGGCTCGGAGCTCCCCGCCCGCAGCACCTTGCCGGCTGCCCGCAGCTGTTCCGGAGCCACAATGAGCGCTGTGCGCTGCTCTGAGGGCTCGGACGTGGCCTCTGCCAGCCTGTCCTGCGCTCCCCTCCAGCCGGTCCTAGGCTCGGGAGCGCTCTGAGCTTGCTGATCCCTCTGGATTACGCAGCAAATCCCCCTGCTGTTCTGCAGGGACAGCCAGGAAAGAGCTGTATTATGCTTCGCCGAGTTTTTCTCCCTCTTGAGTTGGTGGCATCTCCCCTTCTGGAGGTGAGCAGGCTGCGGACGTGCAGCAGGTCAGTGACAGCATGTGACAGCAGCCACGCCGCCCCTGCCCTCCCAGGGGCGGCGGGTCTTTGGCCTCACAGAGCACGCTGCTCTCATACTGCCCCAGGGCTTGGCAGCCTGGCCGCCTCTCCCAGGCAAGGAGGGCTCTCCAGCCAGGACACATGCTGAAACACACACTCACCTCTCTGGTACGCAGCAGGGTTTTCATCCCAGGGACTTTCCTTGCCCTGTGAGAAAGCCTTAGAACCCTGCATCCTCCAGACGTGTTGCTGCAATGTCCTTTTGCTGTTAAAAATAACCTTTCTCCTTTTGCCTCAGGTATTAAATCTGGTGCTAGTAAAGAGGATTTGTGAAGACAGTGCAAATCAGTTACATCAGAAATGAACTGTATTCTAGCAAGAAAAAACAGGTTATTTATTTTCAGCATCATTGTCCTGAATTCAGAGTTCAGTATCCTAAACCATCTGTACGGTGTATTGCTTGCTCAGCTGGATTACGCTGGCATAGCTCCTTTGAACTTATGGAGAAACGCACAAGCACAGCAAATGGGAGCCTGGGCCTTAAAGGTAATACAATGGAGCAAAACTCTACCTGGCCCTTAATTCATTGGAAGAAGCAAGGAAGAGCAGGTGCCAAGGGAAACGCTATTGCTCGCAGGCAGAGGAAGCAGTGATTTCAAGTGGCTCTGGAAGCCCCAGTTGTTTTACTTTGCAGGGAGATTCCCATCCCAGCCGTGCCAGCACACAGGCTGGGAACATTTTAACTGGAACTGGCACACGTGTCTTAAAGAAATGGCTAATTCCCACTACATGTAAGAATCTATAGCCTCTCTGTGCCGGGGCTGTAAGGGAGAAAGACAGCCTCATTCCCTAGAGGATGTTATTATCCTCCCAATATTATTATTCCTTAAATTCCGTAATATTCAAGATATTATTATTCCTCCAAAGCCTTGTCAGCATGAAGCTGCTTGTAATCCAATCCCCGCCGAACGGCAGCCAAAGATAGAGTCACCCCTGAGAGGTACTTGGCTCTTCCCTAGAGAGCAGAGGACCTCGGCAGCTGGAGGCTTCATCCCGCCTCAGCTCAGGGGTGTGCAGGCATAGACCCCTGCACTCTGGACTGATTTGAGCTTTAATGTATCCAAAACAGCCAAGGTTTTAAACACATTTTCTTCTCCCCCGCAAAGGCAGGGCGCTGCCTGGAACAAAGGGTCGCAGCGGTGGAGTCGCACATGACTCCCCGCATCAAAGCCCGGCGCGAAGCGGGCAGGGTTAATCCTGCCTGAGCCGTGCGAATGGGAAAGCCCAGGACTCTGCCTGTTCTGGTCACTTCTTGCCTTTGATCACAAAACTGATGCAGATCATATAAAAAGGCAGCAATCCTTGCCGACACTCTCCCCCCTCCCTGGCTCCTGAGCCAGGCTGCCCTCCCCCGGGAGGGAAGGCAGAGGACTTGAGGGCAGATTCGCCTCTCTTGCACATCTAGAGTGATTGCACTGACGTCTGTGGAGTTATTTCAGGTTTGGACTTGTGTAAAATAGATCAGCTTTTCATCGGAAGATTCTTGCTTGGGGCAGCAATTAGTTTTGCTCTCGTTGTGCTTGCTCTGGAAATCCCGGATCATTTGCACCATCTCTTAGCAAAGTGAGCCAGGGCGACGCTGCTTGACAAGGTACCTTAAGCATCTATTCAGCGGTAGAAAGTCAGACTGGGATGTGATGGGCAAAATCAAAACTGTTTCTGAATTTTCGCAAAGCAAAGGAGATTAAAAATATATAATCAAGGGCAGAGTGGCAAGAAAGCATTTGGGTGTTCATATCCCACCTAAACACGGTGTCTGTCCTTCAGTGATTCATGACAAGAAGAGAAATTGCTTTAATGCTAAACCTACAAAGCCTCATATTTCAAAAAACACCCTGTCTTAAAAATATTGCTTCCTGCTTATTCAAATTCAACCTATATTTTTCCTCTAGTATCCGGCTAGAGAAGAAAAAAAACAGCATTCTCCTTCTCCTTTATTTTCTTCAGATTCAGTCCAGTGGAAATTTAGCAGCCCAGATTTACTCAGGCGTTTTGAAGTCAGGCTGTGGTTCTTGCTACCTGATCCCACTCGTCTGGCATCTGGCACAGTCCTGCTTTTGTTTCCTATGACTTAAGCATCAGGCTTTACTGATGTGTGGCCATATTTTGCTCAGCCCTGCGGGTCAAGTGAATTCCATGTCTGTATTGGTTCCCAAGGGGGCAAGAAGGCGGTCGGGTATAAGCTCTCACATAACCTCTTCTTCTCCAGCCAACTTTCCAAACGGCTCTTATTGCTCCTCATGTTCACTGAGGGGCTTTTATTTAACTTGGCAATCGCTGTCACTTTTCATGTCCATTTCCGCCCTCTCCTTTTGATGTGTAAATTATCCCTGGATATTGGCAAACAGGACAATTTGGGTATTGCTGAGCACCCCTAGCCTGACTTGCCCCCACCTTCTACAGTCATACAGGCCTCATTGACTATCCTTCCTCCAGCCCTCACTTTTAATTTGTTGAAGTAGTCTGAACATACACAGTCAGTAATTTGACCACGTTTAATCAGACACTGCAGCTTTCTGTATCCCAAGTCTTTGCCCTGGTTCCTTTCTGATTTACTGTATGTACAAATTGGTCATGGTGCCAGAGAGCTCCTGATTCAGCAAAGTGTTTTGGCACGTGGCTTTAAGAAAGGGACAGAGCTCTGTGCTGAGGAGGGACCAGACTACCCAAACCACAGTGCAAAGCTAGGAGAGGGTTTAGGTCCAACACTCTTCACGGACCATGGGCTCTGCAGCAGCAGCAGCACTCCAGGTCCAAGAAGTCCATCCAGTGTTTGGAAAGAGCCAAGCTTGGTCTTGAAGGGAGCTCAGGTCTAATCTTACCTGAGAGAATGCACATCTGCTGTCCCTGCTAGGGTTGCTTCCCCTTCACTTCAAGTGCATCATGCTACAACGGTTGGCACAGACACACCGTGTGTTACAGCACCTCAGCAAGAATAGCCCATGAGAATGTGTCACAGATGTCCTAATGAAGCTTTGTCAAAGTACCCTCTGCACTCCAGTTCATTAACCTTCGAGTGGGGATAGCACAGAAGTGGTGTAAGAAGAACAAAGTACCTGTGAGCCCAGAATAAGTACAAAACTGATTCAATAAATTGTGCACCAGGTGAAAGCCTAAATGAGGGACCTCTGAAGGATTTCTCACAGAGAGTAAAATTATCCTGCCTGGGGTAGTTGGTCAGCAGCTGGAAGCAAGGAGAGAATGATGAGTGTGGTTAGCCATGGGAGAGAGGGACTGATTTCCTCTTTTCTGTGCTTGACTGGTTTCCAGGGAAGGGGAACGCCTGTCATCTGGTTATAGTGGCACATGTTTTTTCTGTGTTTGCATTTCAACTCAAGGGCATCGAGAGCAGCTGGAAAGCAGCTATTTTGTCCTGTTTAAATAAACAATGTGTGTGTGGCAGGTTGGCATTCCCACCGTATCTAGCCTTCACTGCACCATCAGCTACGAGAGGTGCTTATGGTTTGAGACTCAACAAAATAAAAATTTTCTGACTGATTCTCTCAAGGCTGACCAACAGGTCCAGAATCCCTTTCTGCACAAGCTGGTGTGGTTAGAAGTAAGTTTTGTGCTTTTCAGAGAAGCAGTAAGCTCAGCTACAGCTTATTTGTCTTGTTGTGAGAAGGTCCCCACCTCCTTTAACCCAGAGAAATGAACCACCCTAATGAACTGGCTCAGTGTGTGCCACCAATTCCTATAAATACAACATCCAAAAAAATAAGGGAACAAAGTGAGTGCAAGGAGCTATCCTTTTAATAGATTCACACAAAACACACGCCAAGGCCCTTTAGTTTTTCTAGGCTAAAGCAAGGGCATCAATCTCGTTTTCCTGGGACTGTTAACACCTGAAAAGCCAGGAGTTCATCTCAGTGACTTTGAAGCAATGAAACCTTGAAGACATAATGTGGCTTAAACACATGGAAATTCCTCCAGGCCTTAATTAATTTAGTATTCTTCCACAGAAAGACTGTTGGCATAGTAAATTATTCATTAGATATTATAGACTCACTGATCTCAAATTTCATACAAAATTACAGCAAAGCTTTCAAAACGTGGGGGAAGAAAAAAAACCCCAGCTCACAAATTAACCCTTGCATAATGCATTTCTAAAATTACATCCATAGGGGATATTTTTTTTGGTTGACTTTTTTTCTGTATGATTCTATCATTATTGCTAATACATATAATTGCATTTCATTTAATGAGACACTACTAATTTTATATGAAAACCAACAGCCACTACCAGCAAAACCCAGGAGTTCATTTTATGGAAAACTGAGACATATTCATCCCTAGTGCTTTAGCTGTTTCACTCCAGGTATAATAAACTAGGCCAGTGGACAGAGCGTGTCAAATAGCAGTTGCTGGTTGATCTGTCTCATACTCTCAATTTTATTCTGCCCACAGAGTCCTCCTGATGAAAACACACCACACCACAAAACAGATTAGTAAACAGAGCATAATGATAACGTTTTCCAAACCAAAATGACATCCAGCTTGGGGCTCTCCTTCAGTGAATCCTTGCAAATATTCCTCTCCCAAAACACTAAGAACATAAGCATAAAATAACATAAAATATCGAATCATTTCTTTGAATTGCTGCAGAAGTTTTGAAAACCTGACAAGTCAGGTCCATGACATACTATGAAATATTGCAAGAGCTGCATTCACTTACTGCAAAAGCTACTGAAATTTAGAAATTTTCTCAGGTAGAGGAGTATGTTGGGTAATGGGACTGTCTGTTATTTTTTTTTCACTAAGAGAATCAATCTCTTTCTGAAAGAGGTGGTTCATATGCATGCAGTGAAAGTAAGAAGAATTTGAATTTATATTAATGCAGCCAAACAAACCACTCATTGTTAAAAGTACTCTGTGATTTTGTTTAGTTAATAAGATGTTAGAAAGCATTGTATGCAACCAGTGCCACAACATATTCAATAGGAAAATCAAGCCGTTAAATATATTCACTCTGGACTGAGATTAAACAGATCATCATCAAACACTCACTAATCAGTTGTCTGACTATTCATTGTCATCCACCAAGTTAGCTGAAATACAAAACACGCAAACAGAATTGTAAATGCATCTCACCTTCTCCTCTGTGCACTGGTAGAAACCTGTATCATTATTAATATTGAGCAATATACCCTTATTGATTTGGTTTTAACATCCTCATTTCAGGCACGCTCCTGCAATAAAGTCACCTTCCTTAGTGTCCCTTCATCCAGGCTCCCCTGGGATGCTGAACAACCTGGACTAGTGGGAGGTGCCCCTGCCCATGGCAAGGGGATGGAACCAGATGAGCTTTTGAGTCCCTTCCAACACAAACCATTCTATGGTTCTGTGTTTTCTAACCCACGTGGTTCTAACCCTCTCCCCTTCCCACAGTTCCAGACTTTACCACATCCACCCTGGATTCACATTTCCAGGTCCCGCGTGTCACAGCCAGGTGTGGCAGCCAGCCTGGAACTAGGCCCACACCAACTTGCTGACTGCTGGTCTGCTGCTGGCTGCTGACCTGTGGGAGTGATAAATCTCTAATAAAGTCTTTCTCCTTGACACAGGTCTTGATTTGCACAAAATGTGTAGCAATGCAATATCTGAGAGGTGGCTACCCTGTGTCAAAGGTGCCTGAGACCAGCAATGGACTCAAAAGTTATTAAGAGAATGACTGACAGGCAGGCAGAATAGAATCATGTCTCATTCCCTTGGGAAACCAAAATAGAAGGAATTGGAGGTTTTTTTCTTTAATCCAGAAAGGTTGAAAGCAAGAAATGACTACAATTCAGTGTGGGGTCCTGGGGGGAGGGGAGGATACAGTAGTAAGTGAGGTTATCTTTTTGATTTATTTACATTAAATATTTTACACTATTTTTAAAATATGTATAGGTATTTTTTTTTTTAAATAGATCTAAATTTTGGCCTGATTAGGTATGGTCTGAAGCTGTACATTACATAAATAGTTGTAGAAATAGAAACCAAACACCATGAGGTAGCCAGAAAATCGTAAGAGATTGAGACACCAAACTAGCTAATTTTGATATAACTGAGTCATTAGCCTAAATTTTAACATAGGCAGAGAAAGTTATTTGAGTGCCTGAATACAAACATGTATTTTGTTCTTCCATAAGAATTTTGCACAGATCTTTTCTGTCTTTGGGAAAGTGAGGTATAGTGATTGGATACCAGCCTACAACCTGTCAGAGGCGTTCATAAATCTTACCTATGAATTTCAAAAATTAGATAAATGGAATCTTTGTATAATTTTTCTTGCCATAAAGAGTCCTAAGGAAAGAAACAGTCATGGCAAATGTCTCCTGTGAGTGGTTCAGACTCTGCAAGCAGAGATTCTTGGAAATTTTTGGCTGAAACAAGGTCATCAAAAACGGCTTACTGAGTAAAAAAAAATTGATTTAAAAAATGTCTCAACAAATGTTGATCTAATCCACAAAAGACTCTTGAGTGAACCCTGGACTCCTCACAGTTCTGCTGTCTTGGCTAGCAAGGTGTGCTAGTCCCAAGGCAGATTCACCTGGCAAATATCCTCCAAGATTTGAAGGGTCTTTTCATCCCTCAGCTGCTCATGAAATTAGCAATGCTGCCAGCTTTGAAGCCAAACCAAATAAAAAGTATTCAGAAAACTAGAAATCCTTTTTTTTTTTAGCCAACCGCTCTGCATGTATTTGTTTCTTAAACTAGAACTCCACAGAACCCCTCTGACTTTAAGTTTCCATGCAGGCCTGTTGTTTTTTATATGGGCTTCTCTTAGAGAAAGGGACAGCAAATTCTATTTCAGCCTGGCCCCTTGGAGGGCAGGCCATCTCTCCCAGGCAGGCATATGAAGAGTTGGGCATTTGTTGCAGGTCTGCTCCTCAATCCTCTGGACAGCCGAGCAGGCACGTGGGTGTTCGGCCCCCAGGAATCCTGCTTGGCTGCTGCAGCCTGGGTCAGATGTAGGTCCTGTGTTAATGCTGCCAGACCCTTACTGGCTGTCTTGGATACCCTCACACATCTCAGAAAGCCTCAAACTGTGTAATGCTTGAGGAACTGGATCCCACCCAGCAGGCTGATGTGATTTTTTGCAGGCAGATACTCACCTCATCCACACACCAAAATAACTGGACATGATCTAGACTAATCCAAAAGCCACATCATCATAGTAGCACAACACTGAGTTTAAAGTCATCAACCCAGACTCACAGATCACACCTGTTTGCAAAAGACGATGTAAATGTAACTTCTCCCAGAGAAGAGATCCAACAAAAAGTCCTTGAAATTCTGGTTTCCAGACACAAAAATCACTTCATCATTCCTCTCCCCACTTGCTGGCTCCACTCAGCCAAATATGCTTTATTTTACTAGCCCAAAGCATTCCTAGAGCTGGTCACCACTGAAGGTATCCTTCATTACATCAGTCCTGTGGGCAATGTTCTTTCTTTTTCTGGCCCTTAAATTCCCTAAGAGGGACTACAGCACTGGCAGCAGAAAGAATGACAGCTTGGTGCCAGCATCTGGTCTGATCATTCTGATGACTCCTTGCCATAGAAGGCAAGCTTCAGTGAGAAATAAGTGCAGGGCAATTTCTTTGACCTGACTCATGTGAGAGAGGTCAGGATTCCTGACCCAGTAGCTGTTCCCTAGATTGCCAAGGACCACTCCCTTGAAAGACCACATGCTGTTCCCAGAAGCAGGGAAGGGGAGAAGCAGGAGGAGTGTGTTGCCACAGTCAGTTCCTGTCCTACAGACATTGTCCTCAAGCATCTCATTGTCCTTCATCAGTGCTCACACCACTGCTCTATGGGACTCGCCTGCTGTAGCTCACCACAGGATGCACAGGTGGAAGAGTTATTTACTTATAAGACCTTCAGATATTGAAAACCATCCCCAACATCTTACCAAGCAACTCCTTGCTCCCTGCACCGCTCTCCTCTTTGTCAACCAGTTGCACAATGTTCCCAGTGTGAGCTATCATCAGCTTGAGAGTTTCACAGAAGCTGAAAGATGCAGGGTGGGAAAGCAGAATTTTTAGGGAGCTGCAGGGAGGAGGGAGAATGACAACAGAAATATCCATCCACCTGAGACACATACACACAAATCTGCGAAACATCTGTGTATTTCATGCCACAGGTTACATCACTTAACAATGTTTTTTCTTTTTAAATGTTCGTTTCAAGCTCTTCCACAAAAGAAATCAATTACTAATGACATACAGCCCTACTTTTCTTCCTGAACCCATAATTGCTTCCAATTTTAAGCTAAAATTAGTCATTCATGCTATCCAAATGAGCATAGTTTAGTGCTGATGTACGTAAGCGATGCTTTAGATTGTTGAACATAGCTGATCTTTGACAGCTCCGTCTTATAAATAACAGTTTCCTCTTTACACTGAGAACTTTTCAGAGGCGACAGATGTTTGAAAGACGGGACTGAATTAGCTGAATAGCCTGAAAAACCACCAACCTGAGATCTGCAAATACGAAAGCTCAGAATCCTTACAAAGACAGCTTGCAGAAAGCATAAATCACATCTGCATAAATGCCTCTCTTTCAGCCTACATCCTTTGCACGTCACATTGTCAGCATTTAACACATGATAAATAATAAACAACTTAATAGTTAACAGTGCTGACACAGATAGGCTGTGTTGCAGAGAGAAGGACACTGGGAATCCATTAAATGAAGTAAAAAGCAATGGTAATGGCAATGGTACTGGTGATGGTGATATTGCAAAGCCTTTTGTTTGTTCAACAAGGTAGAAAACACTGCAGGAAAGCAGAGCTCTGTCAACACAGACCTATCCTCCATCAGTAGTTCATGGGTATGTGCTGAATAAAGGATGCTGAGGAGGCAAGGTTTTTTGATTCCTAACTTTAAAAAAATTAAAAGTTGTCCACGTGGCAAAGCATGAAGCTGACACTTCATTCTGATTTCAACATCTGCACCTTGTTCCTTGTTGAAGAAAAATGAGCATGTTCCAGCAGAACTTCAAATGACATGACTTGTACTTGTCACACAGATAAACTGTTCTCTCAGCAGGTACAGCAGAGAGTCTCCTAGTGATAATCACTTTGGTTTTATTTACACATAAACATATGCAAGTACATGTGCATGCATGAGGAGGCAAAACCAGAGACATGTTTGACATTTGGGGAGGGAAAGATGAGTTTCATAGTGGGGCCTTTGTTTTGGTGGGAAGGAGAGGGATTCAAACCACAACTTCATATCAGCCCCCACATCTTCTCTGTTTCCACCTCCTGGGATCAAAATTTTCTTCATCTAATGGGCCCTACAATTGTTTTTCACCTGTTAAGGCCCTTCAGAGTCCTTACAATACCTGATATACAAGTTATACTTCAGAACTGTGGAAGCAGAATTTCACATGCCGACAATTTGCTTCTCAAAATCCCATTTTCAACATTACTTCTGTCAGTAAATAAATCAGACAGTTCCAATCACATTATTATTCCATAAACATCACTCTTTGATTAGCTCTTCTCTTTGGAAAATTCATGCACCAGTCCCAAACTGAATGTACTTTGTGTGTTCAAGAGATGTTCTGCATTCTGTGCTTCTTAAAGAAAATGGCTTCAGATTAATAAAAATTGCAAATTTTCTTATGCACTCAGCAAACATTTTGCAAAAGTCTCCCACAAGAAATAAGATAAATAGCAGCATCCCACTGCTTCCTGAGGTAGAAGGCAGAAACAAATTACCCAGCTAACACACAAAGTATACAGAATATATTACGAAGAAAAATATGCATTATTAGAGCTAAATTTATATGCCAATTAAGTTGTCCATCTCTTTGAAATCAGACATATTACCTAACTACTTTCAGGCTTGTGAATAACATTTGTGAGCATTGAAAGGCAAGGGTACCAGGAAAGTTTTCATTTTTCACACTCATTACAGGAGAAAGGTTTCAAAGGCAAAAACCATCCAAGAGCTTCACATGAGTCGTGCAAGTCCAGCCACACACTTGCATCAATCACCCCCTCTTTGCAAGCATTCATCTTCTCCCTGCTCATGGTCCTGCAAGTTACAATCAAAGTATTGAAGGAGTGCCCTTGGTACATGACTGGAGCAAGGCTGCTGTAACCAAACCCATGGAGAAGACAACCCACCCTAATTCACTCCATCCCCCTTGTGTGACCCCAGCTGTGAGCCTGCACCTACCCCATGCTGAAGCATGGTTAAAAATGCCCTCTTGTTCTGATGATCTTTATCAATTTTGTTAATTTGGGCAGAAAAACACTTCTATTTTCTCCTGTTTTCCTGCTTCTCCTAGCAGTCTATATGCTTATTCAAGGTGGATCTGTCCCTTCTTCTACAGCTGTGAAGCACAAAACACTTCTAAGAGCTTCCACTAAGAAATAAAAATTCAATGCAAATAGGGCAAAAGCAGCAATCAGAGAAATTGTCTGACTCCTCTCTTGACCAACTCCCTCTGTATTATTACAGTGTAATTTCGACATTGAAGAAGCTGTAGAAGCAGGAGAGCAGCCTTTCAGATCCACCAGGCTGAGCTGGGTGTGGAAAAAAAAATATACAAGTGTCCACTCAATAAATAAGTCAGCAATAGACATTAAAAAAATCTATGGAAAAAGTCCTACCATGTATCCTGGGACTCATAACATTCCAGAAGATTTTGCTGGCTATATTCAGTAGGTCAGGGAATTACATATTTGGGGATTCCTGGTGCAGTAAAGACTAATGGCAGATTTCAAGAGCATGTAAAAGGAATTAAAAGATAGCCTATTACTTAGCTTGGAGGTGCCCCAGTACCCTACCGTGTATCAGAGCATTCATTTCACAAAATGGAAATAATCACAACAATCTTTTTCAGGTCACTCTATAATTTGTTCTCTTTCAGAGATTTTATAGTTGCTAATCTACCTAGAGACTCAGGTGGAAAGGCAGCACATAATAACGTGATTAAAGATCATGTCAGCATGCAGATGCCCAGAAGTCAAAGTCTGAACTCTTTCTGTCACTGAATATACAAGTTTTAATATGATGTCTAGAGTTTCACCTCCTGACAGACTGCAGACACCACCAAATCCTTGGAACTGGAATGCTAGGATTCCAGTCCAAAAGAACAGGTCCCACATAATCAATTAACAACCATATCTGTCAAGCTCTCACCACATGTGCAACCAGCAGCTGGGCATCGATTTGCAGGACCTGGTTTTGCCTGTAGAGCAAGATGTGTCAGAAAACAAAGCAGAAACACACATCAGAATATTTATCATAGAACCACTGAATGGTTTTAGCTGGAAGGGAGATTAAAGGTCATCTTGTTCCACCCCTCCCCTCTCATGGACAGAGACACATTCCACTAGAGCAGGTTGCTCCAAGCCCTGTCCTGTCCTGCCTTGAATGCTCCCAGGGATGAGGCACCCACAGCTTCTCTGAGAAACCTATGTCACCACCTCACCACCCACCTAATGACAATTTTTTTCTATATATCTAAACACTTGGCACCCTACAGTTTCATACTGGTGCTGATACACAGTCTCACCAAGTTCACATGGCAGGAAAGGAAACAGAGAAATACAGAAAGTGCAATTTATAGAACAGATCCTCCTCCTCATTTACAGATTAGCAAATTTTCTTCACTTAGCCACTATGTTCACACTTCTCATAATTAACCTATTTCATTAAAAGAAGGAGTATTTTTCTTATGCAAAATAGGAACCCAGGTGCTGTAAGTTATGAAGATTTGCTTAGAAAATCCTATTTTCAAATCCTGCTCAGGCGCATTTCCTGAACTAAACCCAGTAATATTACTGATTGAAACAAAGTCACAAGGTGGGAATAGGAGTGAAAAATACTGAGAACCAAGGACATCACCAAATGAATAATGTTTAATCCGTCTTAATGCTGCCAGGAAAATTAAGTTTAAGCTGCACATTTAATTAGTCTGCTAATGCTGTTTGATGGGCCTCCTCGTAATGCCGAGACCACTGGGATCTTCTGTGTCCCCAAGAAACCTGAGATTTTTTATTATGTCTGCATCTATGGCAGAGAGACAACTTACTCACCCCTCCTCTTGGGCTTCAAGCCTATCAGTATTTACACATAATTCTTGTGCCTTTTGCTTATGGAAGGAAGATGGCTTGTGCTTTTCACAGAGAGTTTACATGTTGTTGCAGCTGTGCTTGTGAAAACTTCACCTACTGCCCAGCCAGCCAAGCACTTTTAGGCTCCAAAAGGCTGGATGTGTTTGCCAGGTCTAACAGTGCCAGGTCTAACAGTGCTACCAGCAGAACTTCATATCCCTGGAGTCTTAAGAATAATATCTGGGTGCAAGGGTTCCTGGCAAGATGGTCAAAACACAGCTCAGAGGGTTTTCATCCTCTGTGTTGATGCTATAAGGAAATCCCTCCTGTTAGGGCTTTGGATTAGAACCACTAAAGAGTAGGTGGATGTAAAGACCACAAAGTTATTCTGTTTCATTGATTAGCTTAGAGAATTTGTTTGTTGGAGATTGGATAAGGTCAGGAAGTCCAAAGGCTCCTTAAGACTCTGTTTGGTTAATGGATTTTGAACAGCATCACAGCACTTTAACCTTTCCTCACAGAGCTGGAGGCCAAACAAAGCTCTCTAGTGCTAATTATTGAGGGTCAGGTTTACTCCTAGCAACAGCATCCACCAACCAGCAGCTCCAATGACACCCTCCTGATTTAGAAAAATCAAACACAAAAAGAAAACCCACCAAAACAGCCACAAACAGCAACAATCCCACCCCACCACACACACATAAAAACCAAACAAAACCGAAAACAAATAAAAACACCAAACAAACCAAATGCTTAATATCGGTCTGATCCTTCTGGGTGCATGGATTGGTCCAATAGGAAACACAGAGATATTCAGACAGATCTGCTTGCAGTACTGACTCTTTTTCAAGTTCAGGACAGCAACAGAAAATTACAAGTTTATGTCCTATCCTCATGGTACTGATTCTAGTCCGATCCCCAATAAAATGTTTTAATGCAACATAACAAAACTTGACAGCCTATATTTTGATCTGAATCAAGGAAGGCAACTGGGGATTACATACACATTGAGATAAGTTAGTCTGACTATTCCTTCTCTGTTTTTTGACTGAGAATGGTGACTTTAAATTTCAGTTCAATGGCAATTTTTTTCCCAACAGAGGGACATCCAATAATTGAGGAGAGATACCAGACATAAAGAGTTTTCTTCCTTACGTTAGGCAGAGACACACACACCCATGCACTCTAAAGTAATAATAAATACATGTCTGTGACCAGGCTTATCAATATGGACAAGATTATTTTTTTATGTCTTTGGCATTTCAATATGCAATCTGCAACAGCTACTTGCATCTTATACAGCACCTTTTGCTCTTTGCCAAATCACATAAATACTCTTTGCATCCAGCAGTGGGAAATATGTTCAGTGCATGTGGTCTTGATTTATAAGTTTAATTAGAGACTTTTATGCTTTATACTGAAATACCCAGAGAACGGTTTGACTTGTCTGAGTACAAACAACAGCATTAGAATTCCAAACACATCTTCCTCGTATCTGAATGTTAATGCCCACAATTTCTTGTGCAGCCCTCAAAGAGGGTATTGCAAGGCACACAACAAAAGGTTGGCCTTCTGTTGTGTGTGATCATCCTCCTTTCTTACCTTCCAATTCATGTAGACATTTCAGTGCATGCCAAACACTGTGCAAAAGAAGAACTTCTCTGAAGGCAAGAGAAGCAGCATGTAAAAACTCTGCTAGGGCAGGACCTAACCACAGCTCTCACAGACCTTCACAGATGGCACTGGCTTGTCCCCACAAATGCATTAACTTGCAAATAATCCTTTGATTTTGACAGTGTCAAGTAACAACCACAGGTCTTGGTCCTGAGCGCTCAGCAAGAAAAACAACATGTAATACTTCTGGAATTATGCAAAACTGAGGTGGCATCATTACCTTTATCTTATAATTAAGGAAACCAAGGCACAAGGCTTGAGTGATATTCATCAGCAACAGGAAAGCCAGGCATACAATTAACATTTTTGTGGCTGCTCACCCATCACACGGAGTTCATGGAAATAGTAGGATCAAGCTATGTTTAAAGGCATAAAGAAAGAATAAGATGATTCTGTGTTTAAAACACTGGAATCAGGGCTTTGAGCAGCAAAATTGAGACCCTAGCTCCATCACAGACTTACCAAGAGATACTGTTTCATTTAGCCCTGTCATATTTGAGTCCACATACTGTAAAACAAGATTAAACACATTTTATTTCTTGCAAATGTGGAGCATCTCTCTGCCTCTTCAGTAGGTTTTTCCCAATACATATTTGGTTTGGCAAAAACACTTTTTGCTGAAAAAAGAATGACCAAAAATGTTCAGCCAGCCATAAACAGGGAGGAAATTTCTCATTATCTGGGTTTATCAAAGTCTGAAAGGGTCTTGGTCTTTTCTGAGGCTCTGCACAGTACTGTAGCAGAAACAAACTGTGATCCCAGTAGAGTACAGATTAATCGCATTCAGAGCATCAGTGGAATGGAATGAACTCATTACCTTAAGAAACAAAATATTATTTCTAAACATAGTCTTTTGTTTAGACACAGTAATGAGTCAGAAATGGCAGTGGCAGAAATGATAAAGAAAGGACATCTCACAAATTATTTTGGACTCTGAGCTGAATGGTCAAGTGTCTGCAGAGAAGGTTAATTACAGGAATAAAGACAACACTCCAGAACCCACCTGCTTCATCTCACCAGCTGCCTCAGTCACAATCGCACCACTGAATATTTGTTCCTTGAGAAAGGGTACCATTAACAACAAAGGCCCTTTAAATATTTCTGAAGGACTGGAAACTGGAGGATCTTGTAATTCCCCTGCTCCCTTTTAATGTAGAGAAACTCAGTATAAAAAAGACTGAACAAACACATTTCCTGGGCAGCTCTGACTCTCTCCCATCACACGCTGAGGTGTCTGGCAGCTCTTTCCAGATCCTCTGTGCCAAGGCTGTATCAGAAGTGAACCCCTTTGCCTGTGAAAAAGAACAAAGGGCACTGACTGTGGCAGTATGTCAGCAGCAAAGACCACTGGGGAAGAGGAAAATCCAGATCTGAACTCTCCTCAAAGAGCCAGGGCTCTGAGTTCAACATAATCCATGGTTTTACCAGAAAACTTTGATAAGGTGGTTAATTATTGGCTGAGTAAACCCTTGCTATCCCTAAAATCAATTACCTCTCCTTCTGTATTGATTAAAACAACCCTTTGCTATTTTCTCACGATCCTGGTTGTCAACAGCCCTGTTAGATGCTCTCTCTGTAAGCGGACTGTTCTCCTTTGGTTTTTTCAAGTGCAACTCCTAAGCAGAGGATCAGTCAGTAGGAAGTTTTCTTTTAGTTCTCTTTCTCCTCTCCACAGCCTCTGTTCATTGAAATTATTGACTGACAGACCAAAGTAAAAATACTTTAACTTTGTACACTTAGCACATAAATAATCTGAAAGCTATAATGCAGCATTTTCTCTCACACACACAAAAAAAAATGCACCCTGATGTTTTCACCCTTTATTTGTAAATCAATGAATTAATTATTGAGCCAATAAGTTCAGCTTCATAACAATAACTGGAGGGTGTCCACAGAAACAAAAGCATAGAGCAACATTTTTACTCCTCCAGAGCACTCCCCTGATACAGCCTCCAAGTCTTGTGTTTTGTTATTCTGTTTGTAAATCTTCCACCGATCATCCGAGCTGGGGCATGTAGTGCTGGGACTACCAACATTGTATCTGAATGGTAATGTCCAGCTGCATCTCTGCTGCCTGGATCAAATTGTAGTCTAAGGGCTCTGACAAACAATCTCCCTGCTATCACCATTCAATATTTTATTGTCATCATGTCTGGGCCACCCAGCAATTTTTGTGTTCCCATGATGCCAGTCTTTCTGGCAGTCCCAAAGATCCTGCAATCCAAACAGATGGGACAGACTCAGGCCGAAAGAAAGGGAGTGATATGCTGCCTATTTCTCTAAATTGGGAGTTCAAAACAAGAAAAGATGTTGTGGTCAGCTCTGACTTGCAGTGTTTCACTTATGCTTCCTTCTCAAGACTCAGCTCCAAGATACTCCAGCCTTCATTGACAGCAGATGAGACAGAGCAGGTTTGAGCTCTGAAGATCAAATGTCCTCCTTGACCCACAGCTCAGGTGTAGCACATGCAGCAGGAGAACACTGTGCTGCTTCAACACACCTCAGGACTTATTTACAAGGAGGGAGTGTGCCAGCACCAAGAATACAAACCAGGGATATGAAGATGTTTTCTTGAACTGGCTCCAAGAAGACCATATTGGAGAGCTGGTTAAACATCTTCACTAAGTTTCTCAGGTGAAAAAATTCACAACGAACTTCTTTGTGAACACAGAAATCCAGGAGGTTTCCATGAAAAGTTAGCAGCAGCATAGAAACTGAAAATCCTTTCTGTATCAGCTCTCAGAAAACACAAACAACCCTAACTCATCTTACACTAAATTTTGGCAGGATGAGAAAAAATAAACCTTTCCAAAGATGAGGTCCAGGAATACATGAGGTCCAGGAATATGTAAGGTAGCAGCAGTACTTGTGACACAAACATACCAACTGTTGCATGGGCTTCCAAATGGCAGGCAATATTTTGGGAACACCCCACTCCCACACACCCCTACCAGGTCTAAAAGCACAGGAAAAAAAGGAAGTGTGAAGGAACTCAAGGCTAATCAACAAAAACCACTGTCAGAACCAAGAATAAGCTCTCTCCTAACCTATACTGTGTTAACCCTGAACCCAACAGACATGTGGATCTCCTGTAAATCAGGCTCTGTGAATAAAGCCAGTCCTACACATGGCTCTGATTCTACGAGAGATTTCAAAAGGAAAAAAAAAACAAAAAAGAAAATAGAAGAAACAGATTTGAAGCATGACTGTCACCACAGTCCATTCTTGTACCACATTTAAATTACTCTTAATCATCACAAACTCACAGACCTGTCCATTCAAAGTGGTAGGTGTCACAGAGCTGATGCTGAGGGCTTGTTGATGCAAAGAAGCAGAGAAGCAGGCCCATGTCTGGATTGCTTTAATTTTGTGGGTTTATGTCAAACGCTGAAATGTACTCTAATGCTCTTGCATATTTAATTTCCCTTGTTCTTTTCAAACACTAACAAATGTGACTGCTTGCACTGCCAAGACGCTGCAAATTAAAACAATATACACAGTCGAAATGTGACCTTGAACTATTGCTAGATCACAGCCCTGCTTACACGAGGCACACCAGCAAGCATGTTCCTCTCCCAGTGCAGTCCCCTCTCATGGCACGTTATGTTATTCCAGCATGCCAGTCTTGCACCATAAAGTCCACTGAAATCACGGCGCAGTCCAAACTTCCCATGCACTGCAATGGGAGTTTGTCTAGTAAAAATAATTAGACCTGCAGGGAACTGTTCCAGAGTCTTGCCAACACCAGTGAACAAAACCCTCAAAGCTTAGCAGTTTTAGCTCAGAAGTTCACTGATGTTCTCCCAGTAGGATCGCTCTTCATCATGAAAACTGAATGTACCACTGATATTTCGTGTGATGAAGACCAAGGCCTAATGAAAGACATTTAAATCTGTGCCAGTGAAGAGGAAATTCAGACTTCTGAAAAGCAAAGAGATGCCTGAGCAGCTGGAAATACTCAGTATGATCCTCCAGCTGAACACAACTGTGCTGGCAGACAGGAAGAAAGCTCAGGAAGAAAGCAGTGCTTGCTCTTACACACCACCCCATGGACTACCCTCTTAAGGGTTTCCCCCTGCCAAAAAAAATAGGAGACAGGAAGGGGAGATCAAGAACATCACATGAGAAAAAACAGCCGAGAGTAAAGTCTCAGCATTATCCATAGTCCAACACAAATGAAATACAGCAGTTTTACTACAGCAGGACATATGGCTGGTGTCCTTCACAAATCTTTCTAATGATGGGACCAGATTATTCAGCTATCTTCCTCAGAGAAATATGAAGAACTGGATACATGAGGAGAATGGTAATGCTTGGCCAATTAATCCATCGAGTAAATGCACTTACTTAAGATATAACCACTAAAGGTAGAAAAGATTTCTGGTTTTCTGCCTGTGTGACTACAGCTGACTTCAAATTGAAGAAGAGAGATCACTCAGGATGAAGAATCAGTTTTACAAGAGGAGACTGAAGAGGCTTAGCTTGTTTAGACTAGCAAAATAGCTGGTGAAAGGAGAAAGATTGCTCTCTATAAATCTATCTTGAGGATAAACAGCAGAAGATAAAAGAACTATTTGACTTAATGGCCAATACTGGCACCAGAGCAAATGAATAGAAATTGGCCATGAATACATTTAGGTTGGAAATTAAAAGTGGTTTCCTAATCACTACAGCAATTACAGCCTGAAACAGCCTGCCAGTGGGAACAGCAGAGCAGATTGAGTTCAGCTGCTTTTAAGACAGAACTGAACACCTTCTGAAGAGCTTAGAGACTTGGGAACAGAGTTCTCAAGGCAAAGCACATTGGTCTATGGCTATTCATGGTCATAGCAGGAGGTACTTTATATCCAACCTGCCCACAGACACGAAGTCTATTTTATTCTGCACAAGATTGTTAGTAGTGGCCTTGGTCTACAGAGGTGTTTATGGTACCAGAATCCTCCCAGCTGCAGAAAGAAGTGTGTACCCTGAATGGTTTTCAAGCCTGGCACTTGTACAAGGAAGGGGGATTTCACCCAATGTGCTTATCTACATATTTCACTTGATTCAGTAGCATTAAAAGTCCAGTCATTATCATCCTTCAAGGCCTCTGAGGGAGTCCAAACTGACTTTCCTTGTGGCACAGAGTACTGCCTATCCAGCCCCTTACAGACAGGGATCTCCATAACTGTATAACACCTCATGGAATACTGAGGGAATAGCTCATCTCCCTGAGGTTGATGGTAGCTTTGCCATCAGCTGCAGCAGGACTGGGATTGAATTTGGCTGTTTCCTGCTGGCTTGTGCAGCCCAGAAACAGAGAACTGACAGGTGGCAATTTGATTAAGTGCAGTGGTATGAGCTGAGAGGAGCCAGGATAGCCAGAACGGAACCAACAGGAGGGAGCAGCTGGTGGCTGCAGTGATCCTGCTTGGAGAGCAGTCTGTCAAGTAAAAGACCACCATGGGACCACAACAGACAATTTGTTATCCTCAGGTGAATGGACACAGGATTAGGCAATGGGCTGTGACTCCCTGAGTATCCAGCCACATGACAAGAGATTTGTGTGCAGGAATCAGTTGGGAGAAGCTCATCGTGCAAGGGATTAGAATACAAAATCAGGTGACTAACTGGCCTGTCGGTTCCGTGAAGCAAAATACTTGCTCATGTTATTTTTTTAAGTTATTTTCATTTTAAATGTCTTTAAAACTCTATAGATAACATATGCCTTAATGGAAAACCATTTGTGCCTCTCCTATGATATGCAGAACAATTACCAGAGCAAACGCAACTGAAGGCTTTGTTTTCTTATTACTGGTGGTTGAATTTGGATTTGTATTGTTTACTTGAAAATTAAAATGTTGTTTTTCAGTATACTATGGGAGACCACAGATTGCAGGTTAACCTGCCTCATTTGAAATAAACTGAAAGTCTGAATCACACCCAACCAATCCCTAATTATTTGAGGCAGATGGGTCAGCCCAGCCATTCTTGCCAAGAGTGGAGAGGTATCATTAGCTGTGGGAGGATGTGGGGAGGAAGCCACATAAAGCCAGAAGTGTACCTCAACCAACATCATGGAGAGGAAAACTTCTCTGTTGGAGCATTTGAAGACCAGAAGGCCCAACAAGTCCACTCTTACTAATTCTATCTAGAGGCATCAAAGGTCAAAAACTACCAGCAAGGCTGGAACAGAATGGTCTGGGAAGCCAGAAGCCAATGCTCGTGTTATCAGATATCCTTAGAGTGACTTTTCACAAGCTTACTCTTGACACTGAAGCCAGATTCAAATGTCACTACTGCTTACCTACATTGGAGGTGAGGTTGAGAAAGCCAAGATTGCTTAGCGTAGACAAAAAGAAAAAAAAAGAAAATACTCAGGAGAAAGGAGAATCTTGTCAATATGTATAAATACCTGTCAGGGAAGAATAGAGATGACTGATATACCTCAGTGGTGCCTAGTAAAGAGGCAACAGGCACAAAATGAAACATAAGAAACTCCCCCAAACCCAAGAATTAATTGCAAAAGGAGTTGTATGTGAGAACTGGTTGCATAGCATAGTTGTGGAGTCTCCATTCTTTATGGTATTCAAACCTGACTGGATATGGCACTGAGAATACTGCTCCAGCTGAAACTGCTGTGTGCAAAGGAGTTTGAATGAGACAATTTCCAGAGCTGCCTTCCAACCTCAATGATCCTAAAACTGTCTTCCACAAACCACTGCTGTCTGTCTGCACAGCACAGTTCTTTTGGGTTGATTTTGAGTGATACTGGTTCATCTGTCCATTTTCCACTGTTGTCAAAATAGACCATTTTGACATGAAGGAGGCTGTGATCCTGTGTGATAAAAGCAGGAAGCAGGAACACACAGACAGCACTGAGGCTGGGTAAACAAGGAACACCTCTGATGTCAGTCAAGAGAGTCTCTTGGAAAGAAGACCCTTAGTGCTACAGGATGAGCTGCTGTCATCATCTCACTGCAATGTCAAAAGTACACAGAAAGGCTTGATGCCCCACTTCTGCTTGATTCCAGCATGGGAACAACAGCAACTTAATGCCTCCCCTTATGAGGGCCCTTCTGAGACTCTCATCAGCCTCAAGAGCAGTTAGAAACCTTGGACAAATCTGGTCCTTCATCTCTCTCTACTTCAGCTGTTTCCTGTAAAATGTGTGCCATTGCTTTACCTGCCTCAGCAGCTTTAAAAGAAGAGCTTGTCCTTTACACTAGCCAGAATGGATGTAACATCCAGGAAATATAAAAAGCCCTTCTTCTCATTCCCTTTTCCCGAGCAAAAGATTATCTGACTGACTCCACTGGCTGATGACTCAGGAGAAGTTTGTTCATGAGTGCAGAAAGAACTTTCCAATGTTTCCTATTAAAAAAACCCCATGAGACCTGAATAATTAATAACCTACCAGTGAAAAATTGGTCTAATTACCCAAGCAATCCCCCCCAAAAATGTTAATTGCTTGGCCTGTGTTCCTCCCTCAATGGAATGACTATATTGACAAATCTCATATAGGAAGAAAAATCTGGTGGCCACAAGATACACTTGTTACAAATGGATCAATAGCAATTATGAAGTTTTCTTGCATTTCTGAAACTGCTTCAGGCTTCAATCTATCTTAAGACAATATCATACATTTTTATTAAGGCACATTTTTTCCCTTTTTTGAAGGGAAAAATTTTCTCCCTTCAGCTGAAGATGATTCGTATTTTGCTGGGGACAAAATAAACATGATGAAAATTTTTAAACAGTTTTAAACAAAGGAAGTCATTATCAAGCATTGGCAAAAGCATTCAGTTAAATTGCACTCGTGGTTGAAATTAATTTTCTGAAGCAAATTCTGAAAGAGGTAGAAGCCAACAATCAATAATCTCTTAATGAGGTGCAAGAAAAACATGTGTAGACATGACAGGTTTTGATGGCTAATGAGCTTCAGAGGAAGAACATTGTTCAGAAGAAAACTCTGAAAGGTACAGAAAATTGATTAATTGCCAGACCAAGATATTGCAGGAAGGCATTTGGAAATTCGGCAGCCCTCAGACCTCATATCATTTACACCTCCTATGTGACGTGTTAACTTTAGAAAACATTACAGCTGAAGGGTGTTGTTTTTCTCCCCCCTCTCTCCCTAGTTGCTAACTCACAATCAATCTGCTTGCTGTGATTTGTTGCCTCAGAAGCAAAGTTACCTGGTGAAACTTTCCCATATGGTTTGTGGGGTTGAATAACTGAATGCAAAAGGCAGGCCATGGGGGGTCCTGTTTTTCTTTTGTGTTAATAGATGCTCTTCTGGATGTAAGACATAACTAGGCTAACAGGTATTTTGGTCTTCTGTCACTCGTGCTCGCAAGTGTCAGCAACACAACATAAAAGATTTCACATTTACCAAAAAATAATTTAAAAAAGATCAAAAGAGCATGACCTATTTTCCTGCAGTTAAACACCTTCTTTTAAGGTACAGAACTCAGCTCCACTCTATTTCCTGTCAGCAACAAAGACACAGCTCACGTAGGTGGGAACACAGGATCCCAGCAGTGGGAACATGGAATCCCAACGTGGGACAATTGATGCCTTCTTCTCTCAGGTCTTACTGAAAAGTGTGGTCTTGAGGAATCCCCTGAGGCCAGTGGGGAAGTCTGGAGCAAGACTTACCTGCTGTAGAGGATGATCAGTTATGGGAATATTCAAACAAACTGGACAACAAAGTCCTTGGGACTTAATGGATGCATCCATGAATGCTAGGGGCCAATGTCACTATGAGGACACTCTCAATAATGGTGGGGAGATGGGAGGTTCCTGTAGACTGGGTGGAAGAAAATGTTGCTCCTACCTTCAAGGAGGGCAAGGAAGAGGTTCCAGGGAACAACAGGCGCATCAGTCTTCCCTGATTCCCAGAGCAAATCCTCCTGGAAACGATTTCCAAGCATATGAAGGACAAGAGGATGATTTAGAGTGGTCAGAATGTATTTTAGAAGGATAAATCATACCTGACCAATCTGACAGCCTTTTGCAATGAAATGATAGGCTTGATGGATGAGGGAAGAGCAGTGGATGTTGTTTATTTTGACTTCACTAAGGCTTTTGCCTTAACTTGTCTGCAATAACATCTTCCTGGACAAATTGATGAAGTACAGACTCAGTAAACAGGCTGTGAGGTGGACAGAAAACTGCCTGAGCTGCTGGTCTCAACATGTCATGAGCTCCTGCCCTCTACTACCACCATCTCAAAAGGTTTCACTTTCATAAATAGCAGAGATTATGTCCCACATGCCCCCTTCCATTCCAACAAAGCCATTAATACAGCCAACATGCATTTTGTTCTCCTAACCTGAGGTGTGACCACCTTAGCCAGAATCAGGAGATAAGTAAGCAGCCTACTTTTTTT
Source organism: Hylia prasina (assembly GCA_013397195.1). NCBI lineage: Eukaryota > Metazoa > Chordata > Aves > Passeriformes > Sylviidae > Hylia > Hylia prasina. The sequence continues at coordinate 811,809 of VYXD01002847.1, forward strand.
TTCTTATGTGAAGTAATATATATTTCCACGGAATGTACAAGTATATTTCTACAAGAAATAAACGTACTTCATCAAGGATCCAAGCACACTCAAGGATCAAAACACACTGAGGCTTCACTAACTATATGGTCAAAATAAAGAAATACAGGTGAAAGAAAGAAAAAATGAAGATAATTTATGTCCAAAAGTTATGAGTTCAAAGTCAGCTGTAATCACCTGTAAATTCTTTGTCTGAATACTGACTGGATTGGGAGATCATAAATGATCCCACTATCTTAGATGATGACCTTGTCTTACTTGCAGTGCCTCTTTTTATAAGCAATCTGTTCCTCAAGGTCTTTATTAAGGAGACAGATGGTTATTTCTACAGACGTGTCCTCTTATACATAAGGCAGAGACTAGAAGACAAATATCTCCTCATCAGCAACATAACACATAATAAAGAGATGAGGAGAAAAATTATCCTGTTTACACAGCCCCTCACATACTGACCAGTCCTGTAGAGTTGCTGTATGATTAATAGCAAGTTATAAATGGGGTAAACTCATCTGAGAACCTCATTTGATCCCAGAGACAAACAGCAGTTACCAGCACATCTGGACATTGATTCAGAAGTAAAATGGCCCTCAAGGAGTACAGGCAAGAGCACAAGGCAGTGGCTTCAGGAATCCCATCTCCACTGATGAATGTGATACACCAATTACTTCTCCTCACTCCCTGTAGAATTCTTTTTTCATTTGCTGCCTAGCAAGACAGTGATCACTTCAAGGTAGTGATTCTCTCTCACTGCCAACATGATTAGGAGCTTGCTCTTGTTTAAAGCCTCAAGCTGTCATTTTTATTTTTAAAAACATAGTTTAGGTTAAACACTCCCAGAGTGCTGCAACTTAACCCTTGGGCACCTCAAGACACAAAGTTCCCATATGGAGATGATAAAGTTAGCTTAACTTTAGGGATATAAAGTTAGCAGTTTGGGGCATTCCTGGAGCTGTCCAAGTCTTTATGTTGTGGAGCAGATGGACACCATCTCATCTGCCCTACTGTGATTCACAAACCAGATGTTTCCCAGACTAACTCACACCTGTAGAGCCCAGTGCCCCTCCAGCTTTGTTTTTCAGACAGACAGACAGAGATCCATTGCAGCACATAACACATCAGAAGAGGGCTTGAAAAGTCACTGAACAAAGCCAGATAGTCTCACAAATGGGGACAGGGACACAACAAAAAGGGGGCAAATAAAAACCCAGTTAGGCAATGATGTAAGAAAACAACTTGGGAATTTGTTTGTAGGATTTTTAATTGTATGAAAGAATTCTACAATTAAGAAAGCACTTGAGAAATAAAGCAAAGAACAGACCTGCACCAGGCCCTGACCAAAACATGAAGGTCCAAGCTCTCCAGTTTTAACTTCTAGCCTAGTGATAAATGTGTTTGGCTGGAATGCAGGAAGACAGGATTTGAATTCCTCTTCTATCCCAGAGGCTGAACTTCTTCTGTCTCATATCAAAGAATCTCTTATCAAAGCTCAGTTACAAAAATACAGCAACACAGCTTGCAACTCATATCTCCTTCATCTAAATGCGCAGACATGCAGCAGGGCCATCTGGCCATGGACAAGGTCAAACAACAAGAAAAAATAAAGTCTCTTGGACCCAGCTGGAAACATGGAAAATTCACATACCCTTGCTTGGTCCCTCAAGTAGGATCATGACAGAAGAGAGGGGACAAGGCTGGAATTCAGCCAAAGCCAGGAGCTCCTGCCTCACATAAAGGTATTGCAAACCAGTTTGTCAAGGAGTCTAAAAGATGTTCAGTCCCACAAGTACCCTGACCACAAGTCTCATGAGTTACTATCTGTAGCAAGGTAATTATTTCCCCATGCAAAACAAAGAGCTCTAAGAAAAAGAGGCCAGTACCTCCTGTCTTAGAAGAATCTCCAAACCTAGTGGGGCTCAAGTGGGAAATGAGGGTTCTCCATCCCCCAGGTAAAGAGAAGATTGGAATAATATCTCAGACCAAGGTCCTAAGATTGTTACAAAATGGGGAATGGGGGAAGGGGAAAACAGAAGTGAATAACACATCTGATCACTGCTTTGAGAGAACAGCAGCTCACCCCCCTCAGATGCCAGGAGAGAGTGATGACATGAGCCCCTGCTGGGGAGGCATCATTGAAATTTAGGCACCACAGCACTGAGTCCTTCTGCTCATCAAGCTTTCAGAGTCTGATTCAAGACTTATCGAGTCAATGTAGAGTCACACTGATTTCAGTGGGCTAATTAAGTCCTGAGTACTCATAAGCTTTACTGTGACCTAATCCCCATTAGAGCTGTAATTGTACAGATTGATTTATCATTTGATACTGAATTGGTTAGACTCCAAGCAATAAACTCATTCTGACAAGGTTTGGGGTTTTTTTAACAAAAAAGTATGCTGTTTCACAAAGTTAATCTTTTGGAAGAACATACAATTCTACTGAAAAATTTTCTGAATAAAATTATTTCAGTAGCATTTTGACTGTCAAAATGTTTGTCAGAATGAAAGTTCAGCATTTTTTCAGATACTTACACTACACTTACACTGTAAAGTTAAATTTAAAAGGTTACAGCAATTTCTATCTTTTCAGAAATAGAAATTGCAGCCCCTGGCAGCTCTATTCCCAAGAGTTGCTGTAACCCCCTGCTGTGTGCTTCATGCTCTCTTCCCTGTCTGGTGCACAGAGGAGGAGAGTCTGCTGAAGTTGCCAAAAAGAAGCTTTTGCCAGAAGTCCCACCTCCTCAAAAGTTGTTCCATAAGCAGTGGAACTGTTGAAGCCTGTTTTCCTATGATTTGGTGCCCTGCAGCCAGATTCTCCCGTGCCTAACAAGGTGCTAGACTGTCCCTCTCAAGGTTTTCCTGCATCTGGGGTGTAATTCCAGTCTTTACCCACGTAAATTCCTTCCCACCTAACAAGAGGTGGAGTTGACCTTCTCTCCCCATCCACTCTCAGGAAACCATCAGGATGAAAATTACCATCTCTGTCAAACTCAGCCACACAAGAGACCAGCAGGTTTGGAAGTCAAGACAGTGCACAGGCAGGTGCATGCATGTACACACACAAACATCCCCCTGTGCTCATAAGCCTGCCCTCCTAAGGAAACCAGCCTAAAAATAACCAGCTGTAGCTGCAATGTGAGCTGTGCCTCTGCTCCCTGTCAGGATGCATTAGAGCACTTCTTAATTTCACATTTCTGTGGCTTGTCTCAAAAGAAAACCTGGTATTTCTCCTGTGATCTTTTCCTAGTTTCTTTATATTTTTACCACAGTGTATTCATACTGTTTTCCATGTCAGAGCAGTCCCAGGACTGCAATATAGGCTTAGACATTCTTCATTCAACTTCTTTGCTTAAAGTACTTTATAAAACATGAATTTTAACAATTGTTAGAACAGTACATTTTATTTTTAACCTGCAATGTAGCTCACTTTATATGCAACTCAGGCAGAAATCTACAAAAGATAATTTAGCTGTTAACTGACACAGTTTATATATGCCAGCAAAAATGCACTGTCACTAGAAAACATTATATTTAGTAATTATGTAGCAGAAGGAGTTAAAAGAAGTCTTTTTTCCTTTTCATGGAAACTATTTCTGTAGATTGGATCTGGTAAATGCAAAGTAACACATGCTAAAGACTCCTCTGCAAGTACTTTTGGTCGGGTTTTTTTTTTTAAATTGTTTATATAATAATATTTGAGATCTTCTATATGGTCTTGCATTGAAAGCCACAATGAAAAGTTTGCATGTGTTCTTTCTCCACTGTCTGCTTTTAGCTGGCCACCATACCCTCCTCTCCAGCATTGTGTTATTTGTGTTTCTCTGACAGCATGAGCTTCTCAAAAAGTGCCCTTTTATTTTTTCTTTCCATACAGTGATAGTTCTTCATCATCACAGAAATCCAATATAAGCTACTTATTTTCAACACATTCTGTAACACAGAACCTTTGCTCAAAAGACAGACTTCTGGAAAAATAATAATCCTGCATAATACATCTAAATCCCTCCTGATCAGTAGCATATTCCCGAATAATTTCCGTGATTCAGCCAAGTTTCCACTCAGAGGCACAAAATTTGGAGGGGAGAAAGTTGAGCTCTCCAGGTGGCACAGGCAGCATTTCACATCATTCCAGTAGCTCAGGAACTCGTGCTTCTCCTCACTGTCTCAGGTTCAGGGGAGGGACACAGACAGAAGCAGAACCGCAGTGTTTGCTGAGCATCAGATCTCCTTACAGCAGAGCAGAGGCCCAAATATTTAATGCTCGTGAGGGAAGGTTCAAACACAGAGCACCAAGAAAGAAAATGGTGCAGTTATAGCACCAAAGCACACTGTTTTTGTTTATGTTTGCCAGAGTTTTCAACTGTTTATCAGAATGGCAACAGATGGCACAAGGCAAACACACGCACTTTTTCACAGTTTCCTACAAAACGAACAGATGTCTTCATTACATGCTACATGACCGCGTTTAACAAAATGTGACAAGAAGCAGAGGTAGAGAAAAATGGCATATCCCTTTCCTAACCTGAATTGCCTCTTGGCACAGATTTGAGTTGTGCCTGAGCGTGGGACTGAATGCACAAGAGGGATTTTCACTTGTCTCTAATCCATTGTATCCAGCGTGCGTTGGAAACAGAGGCAGGGACTTCATGGTGGTTCCATCCCTAGGGACACACGGCAGCTCTCTGGAACAGCCAAGATGGGCAAGGAGATGTTTTCATCATCTCTCCTTAGGAATGTTTTCAGGGGATGACAGTGCCCACCTGCATGAGGGAAGCCTCTCCAACAGAGCCCATATGAACTCAACGCCTTTTTTCTCTGCCAAAAAGGACACATCAGCCACAGTGCAGTGCTGCTGGGGCCACAGACAGCCCTTGTACTGCCCAAGCACTTCCAGAGCCTCAGCAAGAAGATATCGGACCTAAAATGGATAAAATTCTAAAGGTTTCTCTAGTGATGCAAGTGAGTAGAGCACCATCCACAACTTAAATCTATTCTGAAAGCAAGGCCCACGTTGGGTTAAATACTGCCTGTCTGCTCATTGAGTGGCTCTGCAATTCCAGGAAATGTATGTCTTGCCACATGAGGAGGGATAAAGAGCGTGAAGGCTTGCTCTGTACTGGAGATCGACATTTTCAACGTTCATTTTTGCTAACTGCTGCTCCAGAAATCAGACAGACTTTCTTTTATTTTCAAATCAGCTAAAGAAGAAATGGAGAGAAGTGTTCGGGTTTGGTGAGTAATGGGCACTTGACCTCCACTCACTCAGGTGTTCTGTAACTAGCCATGGTTCTTAGCACACAGTGAATCAGAGTAAAATCACAGCTGATGTGAAAATTTTACAATAGGGCAGCAGACATTCATATATTTTATTTAGTTTCTGCTGAAGGGAACAAGGCCAACCCTTTCAGACAGCTCTCTGAGTTAGATCATAGACATAATTTGCAAACCCATGTGCATTTGTGACTGTAAAGAAAGAAGGGACAGAAGCAGAAAGGTCTGCAGCAAACAGCCTTGGACATATTTCTTCCAGCTGGAAGTTTTGAATTGCTTAAATGCAGAACTATATTCCAGCCTCTTAAAGAAAAATTTAGACTCCTCATAATAAAGCCAAAATCTGTCTCCAAGCCAGACTGTCACAACACAGTGGGAGGACAAACCCATAGTGAACAGAACAGACTTTGCAGGCACTTCTCTTTGCCCACAGTATACATAGCTACAAAGGAAGAGACCAAATCCTGCCCCTCTTCCCTGAGCTTCTCCAAATAGGCCAACAGAGTGGAAACTTTCATACTGTAAAATGCTAAATCAGCTAGTCAGGGGTTTGTCAGGCGCCAGATGTGCCAGTGAGGCAAATTCTCTTTCCAACACTATCTCCTAGTCTTGTTGGGTAAACCTCAGAACTGACTGTCCTTGCACCTTTAAGGGCTGTACAGTCTCCATGAGGGGCTTTATACAGCCAAGATAACAGTGTACAAATAAACAACAGCTGACTCCCTTTTTGGGAGCTGTTATCTGCCAGCCCAAGAGCAGAGGCCCAGGGTCTCCCTCATCTGGTACCAGCTCACCTCAAAGATCCTGAGATATCTGCAGATTTGCCCCTCTAGACACACACTGTTGGCCTGCAGCTTTGTGCAGGGGGCTTCATAAAGTCATAATCCAACATGAAACAGAGAAGGCTCCAGAGTTCAGTACACTAAAGTAGTCATCAGATAAAACTAGTGATCAACTGCATGCTATTCATCAACACCTGTTTGCATCACTGAGCTGCTGGTCAGGCTGATTGACACGGCACAATGACACATGGCATCCCTGAGCTGCACTGAGCTGTCCTCCTCATTCACAGACAGGGCTGGGTTCTGCACAGTGCTGTGACAAAGAGGGACCCTAATGGCTCTGAAGGGCCTGGAGTCCACATAGCAGTCACCACAGTGCTCCTCATTTCACCCTGCCAGAGGCAAAATTAACTATGAATCTCCCTGGGAAAAGAGTTTTGCCTCACTCACAGAGGGTTTTATGCAATGCAGTCCTCTTCTACTCACCCATGGCTGGCTCTCTCAGGGCAACAGAGACAGCCTTTGCTGCTGGTAAAATTCTCCCACATGAAATATCTAAAACCCATCTACATTCCCATTCCCAGCACCAGGAATGACAGCCCAGGTAAATCCTTTGGCTTTCAGATAACTTGTGCTCAGCCTAGCAAAACTCCATTCATAGCCAGTTAGGAAGACACCAACCCGATTTCTACTTCAGAACACCATTTCCAGGAGTCGATCCTGTGCTGATGAGAGGCCATAGGAGCTTTCCCAAGGATTTCAGCAGATAAAATCAGCCCCTCTGGTAGCACAAAACCCAGAATGTAATTGCAGGATGACTGCCATCCCCTTAGGAGAGAAAAAATATCAGGATGCAGCAGAGCAGGAATTCACCCAAGGAGCAAGGAAGAAAACATTTGTCATTATTTTAGGCAGGAGAACTCTCACCATTCTTTCAACCATTTTATTACTTTAATGACTGGCTTTTCATTGTCTCAGCAGCTTGCAGAATTTTCTCCTCCCTTCCCCTCATCTCCACCCTGAAGATTCCATCTGCAGCTGCTCATAGAGGTAGTGTCCATCTGGAAGGCAGTGACTGCTAAACACAAAGTTTCTTGTGGAGACACTGTTCTTAGCAAACTGCTTCTCAGAAGCCTTATGTTCATCACCAGTTCTCTGGGACTCTTCCTAGTGGCATCTGGCAGCCCCTCCAGCAATAAGAGATCACACAGGGTCTCATTAGCAGCCAAGGCACTTCACAGCAGGGGCTCTGTGCATCAGTTGCAGTGATGTCCTTAGTATTTATGTCCTGAAAGAAAGTGTAAAAATACAGGCAGTGGTGACACAGAACGCTTCTTGCATGTGCCTCTAAAATCTACAGCAACAGTCTCACCTACTGCAGAAAAAGGCAGAAACACAAATCTATCCTGTGTTTGAGTGCATATCGATGTTTTCATGAGCACATTTAATGCTACCCTCAAAACTGTTCTTAATGCACTTACCTCTGCACAGAATATTCAAATTTGACTGTTTCCACAACACTAAAAGACTAAAAATCTTCCTTCTAGTGAAAGGGGACAAGGGGTTTGAAACTAGATGATCTTTAAGATCCTTTCCCACCCAAACCATTCTATGATTCTACAAAAAGCCAAATATAACAGAGACTTCAAATGTCTACATCAAGTGGCTAATTTCTGCATGTGTCTAAAACTGTGACTTGGGCATCCTTCCCACCCACCCCAGAAGTCATTCGTCACCTCCTTATCTTAGCCAAAAATTTGTTGGAGTCTCTGGCTTCATGTTGTCTCCTTTGAAGAGAGACAAAGGTGGATACATTGCAAATCACGTTTTTCAAACAAAAATCCTGAGTCATTAAAATATTCACTTCACAATAAGACTTCTAGGTTTGAGGTTCTCTACAGCCTGACACTACAAGTTCAGTTCCTCTCTTTACTCTAAGTGAGTCTCTTCTCCATTAAGCTAGTGTTTCTTCCTGGCTATCTACATCTTACCTATCTTGCCAGAACCCACAGGAATAACAAATAGGACCAACCTATAGGCCAGGAGGCACAAAGAGCTGTGACAGAGAAGCCCTGCAACCCTGACATCATTCATAGCATTAGCAAAGACACCCTTTGATGCTCAGATGACACCTCTTCAGCACTAGAAGCTGTCTTTGTTGTTGTTTTAAACCATTTCGTCTGTACAACTGCACACACTCTAAAGGATCCATTGAAGAAAACCTGTGTAATCTGGCTTTTGCTTCAGCATTTTCTCCAATACACAGGAGGGGAAGGGTCTATGGCATTGGCATCTCCTTGGTAGAAAAGTCAGAAGGCTAAATAGCTTGAGTTATATGGACATATCAGAACATATCAGACATTCCTCCTGGAGGGAAGCATGAGCAATCTGAAGCAAAGTTTCTCTCCTTCCGAAATTCAACCCTCCAGTTCTGCTTCCTCCCAAAATAGTCTGCCCTATAAGTTATCATCAGCTATAGAGAGTGAGAAAAGACCATCCACAATTTGTTACATCTTTTGCTCAAAGATCTCTGTGTAATGGAGAGAGAGACCAAATCAGACAGCAGGTCTTCCATAAACTGAGCATTTGCTTACACACCAGAAAAGGAGCTCATAAGACTATGTTTAACACCATCTGGGGATCCTTCCATACAATATTACCATCAATAATAACAGAAGCATAGCTACAGATTGTTGTACTCCATGACAGCTAAATATATCAAGGCTAATTAGATAACACAGGCCAAAAAGCAAAAATCTGCAAACACAAGGGAATACAACCACAAGGGCCAGGAAGATGAAAGAAACCCTGCAAAATAAGTGAAGGGATGAACCTGGATTGAAATCACCAGCCTCAACACTGTAACTGAAATTTAGGAAAGGTCAGCTCTAAATAAGGAGTCTGGTTTGAACTGCACAGCTGGGGTCTCTCTGTGACTCAAGCCAGAGAGCAGGCTCCAAACACCTCCCAGAGCTAGAAAGAATGCACTGGGGAATTTACCTCAGCTGGTGTACATCAGCCTGGCTCCATTGACTTCAATTAGCGTGATGTTAAATGTGCAGTGTTGACTTCAGTGAGATTACAGTGATTTACATCAGCTGAGGAGCTAGCATTTCACTTTTAGGCAGACTGTTCTGTAGCATCTTCATTAGTGGAAATTCCATAGAAAGAGAAGAAAAGGAGAGATACTCTGTTCTTACATCTCCAGCTACCTCATGTAATGGGTATATCACAAATGCAAGACGTGGACTGGCAGCCTACTATAATTAGCTCTGTTTTGCTCCAGTTCAATCTGTGGTTACAATTACCCTTTCTTTGCTATAAAGATCCAGCTAAGAATTGCTGGAGCCACTCCTTCCCCTTCCTGCCTCTCCCCTTTATTTAACAGCTCTAAAGGCAGGTTTTCATAAAGGCTCAAGGGTCTTGCCCTTTCCTGTGCATGCACAGCTGGCAATTATTGCTTGCAGCCAGACTTCTCACTTCCCAGCTCCGTCTTCCTGCCTGTTTTCCCTAAATCTGTAAACACAGGAATAACTATAATTTTGCTGGATATCACACGTGTATCCCAGGTTTGAGTTCTACAAGATACTTAAATCCAATAAACTGTGAAATGTGCGACAAGACACCGTGGTCCTCCCACAGGCTGCACTGCCAGATGTTGTTGGAAAACAACATGCTGGTTCCTCCCAGATTCTAGATGAGCCACTGCTTGTTAAACATTGAAAATATTATCTGAAACACAATAAATACGGTCTTTTGAGGAATCCAGGGAAGGCATCCATAATTCCTACTTCTAGGTACCCAATCTCAGTGGTGTGCTTGGGCTGCTTTACAGCTGTGGAGACTTCAGAGACAATTTAAGAGCTAAACTAGGAGTTTACCTCTCCCCATGGAACACATAACATGCCTAAACTCATAAATTAGGGACCTTTATTAGAAAGCCTTAAGATGGCATGAATATTCTCAAAATACCTGTAAGATCCAAAGATCCATTTCCCCCCCTGAACTCTTTTTATCTCCTGACAACACGAATCATACAAAGTGAGGAACTTTGCTTAGTCCAGGGTTCTCTTAAAATGTGAACTCCTTGAGATTTGCACAGCTGTTTAGCATCAGGTCCTGCTGCCCAGTACCAAAACTGTTTTGAGAGGAATTATGTAAATCTTGGACTTCACGTTTCCCGGTCAAATTGCTGCAGTTTCAGACTGATCTAAAGTGGAAGTTTGAATGTCTCAGTGAAATTGGCTATTTAAAATACTTTTTTCAGCCTGAAACAAAGGATTTTTATCCAACGTTGCTTTAAATTTACATTTTGCTACAATTTGTCACCATGTTCTAAGGTTTAGCTCAAAAATGTAGCATTTTAGCTTAAAAAGAATTCTCTTATGACTCATTTTTTATCTGAAAGTATAAGAGATCAAACCCAGCTCTAACACGTCTAGTTTCCTCAAAAATTCATTTTCAGTAAATAAACAGGATGTTTAAATGAAAAACATGCTACTCTAATTTGTGTATCAGTGAAAAATACACACATAAAGGTCCCCAAATCTTATCCTTAATCTGTGCAAAACCAGGGGTGATTTCCTACCAACTACTGGTCCTCTAAGGACTACTTTGAAGAACAAAGTTGCTCTATGACCCAGCCAAATGCTCCTCAGAAGAAGAGTTGATTTAACAGAGAATGGCAAAATTCATAACCTGTCACCTTTTTATAGATTTTTTATATTCCTGACTGTCTAAGTACAGAACAAAACAATGTGTAGCAGCATTTTTTTTTAGTATAAAAATACCTCCTTTACTGGGACAGGCTGTGACTTGGCTACAGGAAAGGTGCAATAATTTCTCCTTGCACACACAAGCTATGATGCCTCAGATTCTCCTGTTTCCTTGTTTCCTCTTTATCTTCCTACCCTCAAGGGTCTAATACCCACCACTCATTCCTGGAAAATAACAAGAATCATACTCTCCATGGGTACAAAGGTCTCCTTTCTGGTAATTAAATAATATTTTCAATTTAATGGAATGTGAAGGATGGATTAAAACTGACTGTAGAAGGAAATAAAAGTGCACATACTACTTAGAACTTTTGAAAAGCATAGTTCTATATGAAAAGATTCACATTCCCTTAGATGAAGTTTATTCCTTCCTTATGTATTTGTACAGCAGTTGTCATCTCACAATATTGGGGTTTAAGATTCACTCCCAGTTATTGGCATCATCTCCTACAGAGCTGTTAAGCCCAAGAAAATGCCTTTTTGTGTCAAGAATAATTTTTGTCTGGACTGTTTCCTGGGTAGTTGATGGGAAGAGGAATTTATTTTTCTAGGAAAATGTCACTGAAATATCAGACACGCTGCCCACTTTGGTTGTTATCATTTCATTGTTACTATTTTTTTATTTCCCCTCTAAGCTTCCTGCTTTCAGGACTTTTCTTCCTTCCCTCCTCCTCCTCCACAGAGCTCAGAGATTTCTCCTCTGATTTTGCATCATGCCACTTTCTAGTCATGGTTTGCATAACACATTCCTACTCTGCTGTGGTTTTAAGCCTCAACTAAAGTAATTCTAATTTTAACCATACAACTGAATTTAGCTCTTCTGAAGGTCTTTAAGTCAAATGGAGGTGGGACATTTTGACCTTCTTGCAAGACAGTCAGCTGCAAATGACATCAAGGACTGCCATTTAGCAGCAGCATCTGGAAAAAAGAAAAAAAAATATGGAAATATGAATAAAATTGTCAGAGACCAAGGAGAGAGGAGGTATGGATCACAGAGAGTTCCCAATTTGTTAGAAATCACAGGAGAGGGCAGGAAATGTTCTGGACAGCTGCTCTGAAGTGAGATACTGACCTACAGGAGCATCTGTATTGTGCAGATTTTGTAATTCTAGTTCCTCTTACTTGGTCTTGTAATTCTAGTTCCTCTTACTTGACTTTTGAGTAGATAAATATAGATTCTATTTCCAAGTTTTGAGAGAGAGAAAGAAATCAGACTTTTGGCTGGTCACATGGCCCCAGGAAGCCTCAGGGAGTCAAGAAAAAATATTAGATCTTTTGACAAATCATGTGGGTACTGACTCAAGTACAGGTTAGATGGTGTTCTGAGCAACCTGATCTAGTGGGTGATGGTGATGCTCCTGACCATAGTGGGGGAAGCTTGGATCTACATAACAGATGTCCCAACCCTTCTATGATTTTGTGATTCCATGACTCGCTGGAATTGCAGCCATGCAGAGCTCTGAAACAGCTACACTATAACAGCAATTAAGCCAAGAAAATTATTCTACTCTTCATGTATTCTAACCTGAAAAGGAGTGGAGGAAGTGCCAGAGCTTCTCCCCTTAAAAATGACTTGTTCTTTAAGGTGTCCTCTCTTTCTCAATCTTGTATCTCCCCTCTTTTGACTCCTCCTTTCCTAATTTCTTTGTTTCTTCCTCTCTCTTAGTGATCTCACTCAAAGTTCAAATGTGAGGCTTTCCCTGCACTCCTGCTGCCCAAGGTCCCATCCCAGGGAACCAAGGACAACTCCTGCTGCCATCTCCAACATTCCCAATAACTCTGGCAGAGCTTGTGGCTGTGCCCTTAACCTCCCTCTCCATGTAATAAAATTTAATGACCTTTTGAGTTTACTTTGACAGAGAAATAAGGGATCCTCACCATTAGGTAGATATTTTCCAAATATTGGCTTTGCCCTATTGACAGCTTTATCTCTATCTGGCAGGCCTGTAATTACACAAGAAATTAATATAAACTCTGTTTTTAAAGTTATATATTGAACATTAACCTAGGAGCAGGAGAGTGGTAATCCAATTAATTTCATTAAACCAATAACAACACTAAGATTTTGTACACATCTCAAATATCTCTCCTTACCATGTCAAATGTTTTAAAATTCTTGATCATTAATTTTTTTAAAGAGTGCCCATTCAGAAAATCTTTTCTCTTTCTTTAATCCTTGCCTCTCTGTTCCCCATTCAACATTTTTAATGACCTTTTTTCTAATACTGCATTCACCTCAAGTGACATTAAGCTGATGTAATAGAACCATTTTAATCAGTAACAATCAATTTTATTACTATGAAAACCTTAGGGACAGAACATTAAATACATACCATGTAATTAGTTTTGATAAAACAAGCCTTCATTTTAGCAAATCAAATATAATGAAAAGGAAATTTAACAACTATAAAAACCTATGCCATAAAATGGGAGTGAATATGCATTCTATATGCACAGCAGTATAGCAGCATATTTCATTTCATCCACACACATAATCCATGTGAGGGCAAAGATGAATTCTGGAAAGTCTTTGGAAATGAAGGAATGACCCAAATGCACTTTTATTGATAATATCTACTATAATTGCTTTGTTTATAAGCTACATCAGTGGTTGAATCTTAGAAGAGAGTTCAGCCTGCAAGGAGGCTGCAAAAGCACTTACTGAATGCAGTTATTGATGCAATGAAACCAAGAGGAGAAGCAGTACTGAGCAAAGCAGAGTAAATATCCACTACCTAGCTAGTGATAAAACCAGAGTTTCGACCTCTGTATTTATTCACAGGGTAATTAATATCTGACATGGTTCTGCATCCTCTGTGCCACTAAGGCTGGGAGTGTTTACAAACAACCATTAGTCCTGTGTCAGGAGAGAAAGCTGGGCACATAACATCCTCCCCTGTAGGCACAGACCAATATTTCTCCAGCAACCAGGAGTTCCAACTGAGGCCACTAGCAGCATGAAGGCACTTTATTCTGTTTCTTACAAGGACCATGTTCTTGTGCAGCTCATGATATTTGTCGAGCAGGAATGCTTAATAGGACTGAGGGGATTTGGTGACAAACTTTTCTTTTTCATTAGCCAGGGGTTGTTTTGTTTGAAATTATTTGGAAAATATAAATAATGTTTCCACACTTAGTAATGGTCCACTGGGGGCACATTTAGGTTGCAATTCATCAGCCTGGAGTTTTACCACACAGACACTAACAGAGAGACACCATCTTTCCAGCCAGGATTCAGCAGTGTCCTACTCCAGCTTTCTCTCCTTCATTTCTTGGCCAGATGACCTCCTGGTCCTTGGGAAAGACTCAATTCAGTTTTCAGATAGCCATTAAGATAACTTTATACTATTCCACCACAGGGGAACTGAAGAGCTTCACCAAAATCAAGAACAATTGACAATATTTTCTTCTCAACAGAAAATTGGATTTTCTACTAAGCTTAAAATCTCTTCAAGGAAACTAGATTGCTTCAGAAAGTCTTCTGATTCTAAATCAGTTTTCCCAGAGCAGATTTTGATTCAATATTTTCAAGGGGTTCTCATCAAAAAACACAAAGCTTCTAAACAAAAAAAAGTCCTTGCAACTTCCCAGTAAAAGTTCTTCTCTAAATTCTGTCTGTAAAAATTGCAAGTATTTACTACTTTCCTCAACCCTTGCAACATGAAAAGAAGGCATTTCCTAACTGGTTCTACTGAAGCATTTTCAGGTCCTGGTTTGTCTCACTCTTCCCCACATAAATCAGGAACCACACCATAGCCAAGAGGCTGTAACTACATCTGAGGGAACACTTTGTCAAAAATATCCTCTGCAGAAACCAAGGCATCTGGTGCAATGGAAACCCCACGGCCCAAGAACTGAGAAAACACACCTGAGTTTGGGCAACTGCAGCCAGTGTGGGGTTCCCGGTTTGGGAAGGGCTCGTGAGATGGGTGGTGTCAGGGCTGAGGATGGGATTTCCTGCGGCTCTGGATCTGGGGCATGGCATCCAGCACATCACTCCAGGGCAGAGGAGCCTTGGTCTCCAAGTCACAGCCACAGGATGGGACTTGGGACCTTTGGAGTCACAAACAGCCTCAGAGGCTGCTGGCCCAGGTGCCCCAAAGTCGGTGGCCCTGGGACAGCAGAACAGCAGCCCCAGGGGATTGTCTCTGATGGAGAGCTGGGACTGTGAAAGCTGACTGGCACTGGCACCAGTCCAGCCACAGATCCTGAGACACAGAGCAGCTGCTACCAGCAGCAAAACTGACGAGATCATCGATTTCTCTGAGAAACTGCAGCATCTGGGGAGCAGATTTCATTTCGGAAATGCTGTGTGTTGATGTGTCGAAAACAGTCTTTCCTTAGGTTTTCTGGTTCATGTGAAGTAAAGAGGAAGGCTTGTTTTAGACTGAGAGGGAAAAAAAATCCCACCACAGTTTTCTGCCACCTGGAAACCCTGGGGGTTTAGCTGTCTATATTTGGCACAGTGTATGTCTGATGAAGGAAAAGAATTGGGCTGAGAATTCTGCAGGATCAGCCTGACCTATCCCTTTGCTGTGCCTTATTATCCTTTTGGCTGGGGTTGCTCACAGCCTCGTGTAGGCCAGGTCAGCTCCACCAAGTGCAGGCACATCCTCAGCCTTGTGCTTCTCTGAACTAGTGACTCATGCACAGGGACTAAATTCTCCCAAGTCATTGCAAGTCCCAAAAGCCAAAAATAAATGTTCGAAAGAAACGTTTGACACTCAAAACTGAATCCTTGATTCAAGGTGACCTTGCAGTTTTTATTAATGCTTTGATCACCTCCATGTCTATGAAATGACATGATTCGATTACCATGTGTTACATCCTCACATTTCCTCATACCTCAGAGGGCCTAATTTGTGCCTCTGATGTATTTCTGAAGCAATTTCTATGGAAATATATTTTTAAAATTCCTTTAAGTGTATAAATTGTATTATTAATTCAACATACTACTTTTGGTTCATTGTTCTTTTTTTTTCCCTTTCCTAGCTCTTAGAATACGTGAGAGGAAATTTAAGCTGATGAGCCAGTAGGAATGTATCACCTCTTTATATGACTAGAAGAAACATTCTGGTTCCAATCTGGACCATGTGAAAATAGGTGCTTAAATTCCTGCAGTTTGATACTTTGGGATGAAAATCCTGGTTTTGCCAAAGTCAGTAGCAAAATTCTTACTGATTTGAATGGGGTAGAATCAAACCTAGAGAGTGACGACAGGGCACCTCTGTTCAGCACATTGGTCTCTCCTGTTATCTGTGCAACACATGGAGTTTGCTGATAACTTAATAGGAATAAAATATTCAATGACATTTTTTATGTGTGTCTGCATATGCACAGCAGCTGGATGAAGAAGTCATCGTTCCAGGATCCTAACTTTTTGTCTGATCACAAATTACCAGCCAAGGCAGTGGTTTTCATCACTTTTATTCTATTTTTCCTAAACGTGCAATGGATCAGTTTAGGAATGCAAGCTGCATTTTGTAACTAGCTCGCAAATAGCCTGTTCATATGTGCCTTGATCCAAGAGAGAACTTAAACCTGTTCCCAGAAGGGGTTACATAAGATTTAAAGTATTTCCTTGCATAGTGACCCGTGTGTACTGGCTGGACACAACAACTCACACATCCCAGCTTCACTAACAGACCTCACAGTTCCCTCACAGGATCCAAGAATGGAGAGATTGTACAGGGAAGACTGGTAACCTGTCTCCATCAATGGACTACAGCAGATATATAGGGGATGGTTATAAAACAGGGCATTGAAACATTTCAAGAACATTCCCCTGATCACCTGCAGCAGCCTGAGGCTCAGACCTCCAGCAGCAGAGGGACTTGAGGTTCTTTGATGGTGTTTACTAAATCTGCATGCATTTCTTCTCCATTAACTCATCCAGCCTCCCCATAATCTCATATGAACTCCCAGCAAACAGAACATCCTGCATCAAGGAGTTCCTCAGCTTCACGTCCCATTACAGAAGACACTGACTTTTGTTACACCCACCACCCAAACAAGATGTGAACAGAAAAGGCCTTTAAAAAATCCTAGGAAATATTTCAGACTCTTGAATAGAAAAGGCTATTGTTTTTTTGCCAGAGCAGTAGAAATAACACACTGTCAAAAGTGAGGGACACTGCATGATCCCAACTTTGTTGCTGCCCATGGGTAGATGTGTGCTCTTACATTTTCCTTATGCATTCCCCATGGTACAAGTAAATTTCAGAAAGGACATAGCATCATTTGTTGTACAAACACTCTCATGGATAATTATTTACTGTATATTTCTGTTTTCTGCAGAAATTATGAAGGGATAAAATCTCACTTTCTCATCTGTTCACAAACAAGCCAATAAGCAAGGCTGCAATTGCAGCCACTAGAAAATCAATCACTGACATTTCAGCTGGTTTAGCTCATTTGGAAGGACATACACGGATATATTTGTGCTGTATTTGCCTAATTCTAATATACATTCACGTGCCTGTATACATTTCCATGTCAAGATGCAGTAATTAGATCTATGAAATACAAACAGGGTTTTATGGTGTTCTTCCTCCCTTCCTCCCAAACACTCCTACACTAGTAACTAGAAATAAATACACAGCAACATGAGAAAATGGGGGAAGGGAAGGCTTTAAAAATGATCTACTGATTTCTGCATGGAGGGGCTGGTTAGGGTAGTACCAAACCCTCTCAGGGAAAACTTGCTAAGTGGATTTACTCTACCAAGGTGGCTCTTAATTACCAGTATGTGATGTGACATGTCACAGCACAGCTGTGGTGGCACTGTAATATACATCTGTCTCCAGCCAACACCACCCTAAAAGAGCAGTTTTCACAATAGATGTTACCTCCCTCTGGAAACAGGATTCAAAGGAACAATGGTTTTGGCTTCATCCTGGGTGAAATAGCAAAGGGAAAGGTAATACCAACATAGCACCTTTATTATGTGGGATTTACCTAGGACTTAAGAAATATGATGAGCTAAACACTTTTGATAGCTGAAACTCTTAGGCTTTCAAATTAGCCATGTTTCTTTTAGAAAGATCTTCAAACAAAACTGGGATGAGTTACTTTCTCCTGATCAGAATTCAGTGTCATTTATTTTCCCTAAAAACAAATACAATTGGCAGGATTGGAGGGAACTGCTGTAAGCATGTCCAAACCCAGGTGTGCCTCTCTGTGGGTCTGTGTTTATTAGTAGACAAAGGAATTATTATTGGAAAACAGCTCTTGCTTTTTGAAAGGCAATCTGGCTTGTGAATCCTTCCACCAGGAATCAATATGCAAATGCTGATACAGATGTTACCTAAGGTACAAGCCAGATCAAAGCAATGCTTGCAAAACTCAACTCCACTTTTTGGCAAAGGTGCTGATGGTGGATAGGGATTAAAAATAAGTAGGGCATAACAGTTCCAGCATGAAACTCCACTCCTTATGGGTAATGCACCAACCCACATGGAAGATTGCTGAAATGCTGAAACCAGCTAGACTGGCAGGGCTGATAGGGAAATGGAGTCCATCACACTGAGACTTCAAACAGGGTCAGATAGCACAGGGATCTGCAGGCTGGGGCAGGAAAGGTAAGAGGATAGCAGGAGATCGGATACCAGGGACTTTATAGCTGGCCTGCTGCCAGCAGACAGTCAGAGGCAGAAAAGGACACAGTAAAGGAGAAGAGGGAAGGCATTGTCCAGCAGGAAAATGCATTACTTGAGTTCTTTCTGCTCTCTGGAGGCTGTCATTCAAGCTATTTCAATACCTGCAGAATGCAAAAGAAAATGTGCCACCAGTGTTTTAGTTGTTTGATTGGTCTAGCTGCAGTTTGCTTGATATTTAGTAAGTCTGGTCTGAATCCCCAATGCTTTTAATATCACAGACCTGACATGGTTGGACTAGATGATCTTGAAGGTCTCTTCCAGCCTTGACGATTCTGTGGTTACTGCACACAAACTGTATCAAAGAAATGATACACCATCCACTTTCATTTGAAGTTTGTTTGCATCCCAACAGGTTCCCGATTCTCAGTCAAAAGATGGACTCTGAGGATGTTCCCCCCAGCAAAAGTATCCTGATAGGTCTTCTCCTGTTACAGCCTCAGAGGTGCAAGAATGAGGAAGATTTTCAGGAAGAGCTGTCTTTTAAAAATAAAATGAAACAAATCTCATACACAGAGATGCAGCTGGAAAAGGCCCCACAGCTCATCTTCAGGTCTGAGACAGAAGCAAAAAAACTTCAGGCTAAGAAGATTCTGAGACAAATGTCCCAAGAGTCACTTAATTGTGGGAATTGCATTGCCACCCACTTTTTGATAAAGGCACAACAATACTCAAAACTGCCTGACAGACAAGCTATATTAAAAGGTGAAAAGTGTGAGAAATTTAGACTACTAAAAAAAATACATCTCAGTCATATTAAGCAATCCTCCTTTCAAGCTGGTGGTCTCTTACACCAAAGAGTTCCCAGCAGCTCTTACAGGAGGTAAGAACTGGGTCCATTGCCTTTTAAACAAGGTGTCAGGAAATAAATGTGCATTGCACCTTTTATGTTTCTCCTCTCATTGTTCATATAATAATGAGCAGATGCTGTCACAGGATCCAGAAGATTACATTTCCCATCTGTTATAGAAAGCACAGAGCAATGGTTTTACATTACCATGTAGGGTTCAGGACCTGTGTTCACAAAAGTCTATTAAGAATGCATACTGACAGGAGATTCCAATTAAGCAGCAGAGGAAAGGGGGGAAAAAGTTGGAAAAAAACCCACAAAAGTTTGGCTTTGAGTCTTAATTTCCTGGAAAACTACAATGCTTTGGGCTGGTTCTTCTCCAGGTGAAAATGGAGAGCTCTCTGCACAGTAAGAAAAGCATCAAGAATGAGGCTGGACACGTGGCCATGCACTACTGTCCAAGAGAAATGAAAATCAGCCTCCTGTGTGACTTTGCGCAGAAAAGTCAATGGAAGTTATTGACTGATTTAGTTTGCCCAAACAGGAAGGTCAGGGACTCTGCTCAGGGATGGCTGAGTTTGGATCCTACCTGGTAAACAGGAAGGGCAGGGACAAGTGTGACAAGCCCAGACTGGGTATGCTGGAAACCAGAGAGCAAAATAGCAACAGGATGGGTCTGTCACTGCTTTGCAGGATACCTTATCCAACACAAATCCCAGGAGGACAGGTGACCTGAAAAGCATGAACTCTAACACACAGCCTATGATATTCATCTCCTCCTTTAGTCTCTAGGCCACCACGACAAGGCTGACCCTTTGTCCTGTTCTTGAAAGGAACTGTCTCAGGAAGAGCCTCTGACTTTAGCTCTGTGTCAACTTCATTCACACACACCAGCTAAAGATCAAAACCCCCCTTTCTATTCCCTTTCTTAATGCATCTCCTCCTTTTCACTTTTAATGTATTTTCTAGCTTTTCTTTTATGTTCTGTTTAGCAAATAAAATAAAAAGCATCTAGTTTAGATGGTCACTACTGGTCATTCTCCAAAGCTACTGTGAGTTTGTGAGATGCAACATCTGGACATAGCACTTGAAGACATGGGTTAATGGTGCCCATGGTTGTGGTGCTGGGTTGATACTTGGACTTGGTCATCTTACAGGTCTTTTCTAGCATCAAAAATTTTAGGATTCTGTGATCGTCTGTATTCTGTATATTTTATACTGCAAATACATTTGTTTTTGTCATTTCCTCTGCCTTTAAGAAAAAGTCTGAAGGTGACTTTTTGAGCCAGAATTCAGCAAGGTAAAGTCTTTACACTCAAACCTATGCCTGGTGTAGGTCTTTAATATGGCACAAGTGGCAGAATTTGCATTCTGAGACTCTGAGTCCTTTCCATACTTTCACATCAAGCATGTGCAAGTGCACCTCTCGGTGAACTGTGGCTGAGACTGAAAACCCTGTTTGTGAAATAACCAGCTGCTACTGCCAACACTTTGTGTCCAAGCAGGAGCAGCTACAGCTCTAGGTGTTTGTCTCTGCAAGGGCATCATTTGTTAGAGACCATGAAAGCCCCAGGGCAACAAAAATCTTACCCACAGGACAGTGCAGGACTCAGAAGCCCCAGATCCCAATCCTGCTCCACACTGCTCTGCAAACACAAGCATGGCAGGTTGACTGTGGCCCAGCAGAGCAGTGCTATAAGTAGGACATCCTGCAGCACAGAAATGGCAATGAGAGCA
This sequence comes from Hylia prasina, assembly GCA_013397195.1. Lineage (NCBI taxonomy): Eukaryota > Metazoa > Chordata > Aves > Passeriformes > Sylviidae > Hylia > Hylia prasina. Next base: position 832,852 of record VYXD01002847.1, read on the forward strand.
CCATGACCAGCATCAGCCTGGGTACACCAACCTCCCAGCCCATTTTACTGACTGAGGAGAGCACAAGGGGCTCAGAGGTTTGCCTGCAACCCTCTGCAAAACATGCCATGAGCATCCCAGGGCTGGTGAGAGGAGCAGTGCAATAGCGACAGTATTTACTCCCCTGCCACAGTGTGATGCAGAGTCTGAACATCAAAAAGAGAAGAGGTCATAGCTTTTAAATCATCCTCCCTAAAGCTTCACTTGATGGGCAATCAAGAGCAGTGCTTTTGAAGAGAGTTACATGACCAGAGAAATTATGAAGCGAGGCAGCTGCTCCTCCAGACACAAACGCTACAGATGAGGAGCAGGCTCTGTGCTTCACCCTCCTGTGCCACTCGGGGGAGGGACCTTGCAAGGGAGGCTGGCAGGATTTAAAACTTTAAACTGCTACTCGACCGTGCACTCCATCTGCATACAAACCTGCTCAGGGCTTCAAAGCAAGGGCTACACACGGCCTGACTACACAATCAGGCTTTGTACACAAAAGACGAGTTAAAAATTAACTGTGCCGGAAAGAAGGAAAGGAAGGGGGTCACCTGGCCAAGCTGTGAGCACAGGAGCAAAACACTCACAAGTAAACTTATTACACATAATGTGGTCACATATGGTCACTAGCCAGAGCAGCCCCCTGCCCTCCCAGAGCAGGAAAATAGATGTCTCTGAAATGAAATCACCTGAGCAACCTGGTTTTTTGGGCATCACCTTTTTTCCCTTGCTGACAGATTTGAAAGTCCAATTTGCCATCCCTGCACGGATGGAGGCTTTCAAAGTTGAAGCATTTGTCTCTTAGCAACTGGAGAGGCTTGAAGGATCTTTTTTTTTCCTCTCCCTTGATACCCACTGAGATACGTCAATTATTCAAATCTCCCCAAATAAAGATAAAGGATCAGATGTCCTCATCACACTCCCTACCCCAACCACATAATGCAAAGAAGAGAACTCCATGGAAGGGGTAAACAAAACACCATTACCTAGAAAAGAAGGAAAAACCCAGTCTGTATCCTTCTGTCTGGTGGCACAGTCCAGGGCAAGTGATACCATAGGTGCTTGGTCTTTTATGAGAAGTGACAATGCCAGGAGAGAAGGGACATGTGCTGACATCTGAGACTCACACTCCCTCTAAATCTGATGGAGATGGTCTGGGCACTTAAGCACAGAGGTCCTGGTTTATGGTAGATGTCCCTCAGGAGACAACTCAAGGCTGGGAGGAACTTTGGTGAGGACATGGGCACTGGGACGTGATGGGCAAGTGTCCCACATGCAGTGTCACACTGCACTCACTGGGGAGGAGCAGCAATATATTCATTGATATAAACCAACAACTTAATGAAGTGTGACAGAAAATGAGGCAGTGGTTTAACGAGATCTGATGGCAAGTATTTACTTCATGGGGGAAACCAAGCTGTCAGGGAGACCCTCCTGTTACAAGGTCAGAAAAGTCATGAGGTTCAGAAAAGACCCCCTTGTGTCCTAAACAGCTTTTCAAAGGACTGTTCAGGTGCAGCTGGATCCAGACTTAGTCCTAGACTTGGTCAATAGTTTAAGACTAAGGGATTATATGTGCACAATCAATCCTTTATGTCATTTAGCTAAGATTTCAAGGTTTATCATGCTAATCATCACCTACCAAGAATCTCAAGGAATATCCCCTCAAGAGGCGATCATCATTAAGGCTCATTAATGCCCTCAGACCCCTGACAATATGTTTGGAAGTGAAATGCAGTATGGACAATATTTGAAATTTCTTCTCCTGTGCACACCTCTCTGTTGAGTAACATCCTGCAGCATTGTCCAGCTCATATTGTTCTCTGCTCTTCACAGGCAGCTTGTGGCATCAGGAGACTACCCACCTCACACAAATCACTGAGACTGGTGCCACAGAGCATCTTCTGCACTGAGCCACAGGACTGGAATCCCTAATGGACCCCCAAAATGACCCCAGTTTGGCCAAACCATGAGCATCCTCACCAGCCTTCACTTCATATGGCGCAGCATGGGAAGCTCCTTCCCTGCTGAAGGTACAGTACTAGCAGAGGCCCTCACCATCTCCCTACTCCCTTAAAGCTAAAAATCAGTGTAAACTCACAGGCTAGCATATGGTGTGTCTGACACTACAAAAACAGTTAAACTTGTCAGCATAATTTCAAGAGCTTTGCAGGGATCTTTAGTGTAAACAGCAGGGATCTCCAATGCAAGCATGGGGAAGGTGGAACCTGTGGCAGCTGAGTCAGGCCTGGCATGAGGCAGGATTCAACACTGAATAACAGAAAATGGAGACGTTTCCTCCTCTGCCTCACCCTCAATTGTGCTTTTAAATATCCCCGAGTGAAGGGATCAAGGGGGTCACATTCCTGGCTGGATTCCCAGCTCTGACTCAAATGTAGCACTGTCCCCTACACAGATTTTCAACGGAGCAAAATACACTTGAAATAATTTGTACTCTAATTAGAAACCTTGCCTGCAATTTTAATTGAAAAAAAAATTCAACTCTAATAAGCAGAATCTATTATACCCTCACTGCTGTGCCAAAGTGTTTATTATGCTGTATTTGCAATCTCTGTTCAACATGTGGAAGCTTTAACAAGAATGAAAATACATGAGACAAAAATAAATCCATATCTACTTGTGTCCCTCTTTACACACACACAAGCACAGTAAAATGCAACTAACCTTAGCAACCAAACCTGACTTAATATCTTCTTGTAATAAAAAGGGTGAAAAACCAAGAAACATTGACTTGCAAGGGAAGAATAATACATTTTTGGACATTTCTCCCAGAAAACAATAGGACAGGCCAGAATTCTCTAGTTTAAGTTGAGATAGATATAATTCAATATCACTAGTGGAAACTAGTCTTTGCAGCATGTACATCTCACAGTAACTCAACATGTGAGCACACATATTTGATGATGTAGTATAGCCCCAGAACCTTCATGTGAAAAGAGGCAAGGCCAGTGTTCAAAAGTGCTTTAAAAACCCATAATATCAATGGGTTTGATCTGCTCAGCCATTCTCAGCCAGCAGACTGGAAGCACAGTAGGATGTCAGCATCTCTGGCCAGTGAGTAATTTCACTGCTGAATTCTCAACAAGAAGCAAATGGACAGGGCAGTCCCAGCAAAGACCTTAGGGAGGGTGACAGGTTCAGCCTAATGCACCTTTCTGCTTTTAGCAGCACTGGTTACTCCTTCAAGGTCAGCTCAGCCTTGAGTTAACAGCAGCAGCTGTCTCAAAGGGCTTGTCTCCCATCTCCCAGTCCCTCCCTTATGGCTGGGAAGTGGCATTTGAGATGGTCACCCCACAAAAAATATACCTCCCTTCCCAGAGCAGGCAGTGAGCAGAACTGGGATGTTCTGCAGGCCCTGCCCTTGCCTGAATGCCAGCTGGGGCTGAGGAATCTCAAGAAAAGTTCTTGACCTGCTCTTGCAGAAGAAGATCACGTGCTTTATCCCTTGCTCCAAAGCCTTCTCAGAGCCCTGTAGCTGTACACATGGGAAAGGCACTTCCAAGACCTAAAGCAGGGCAGGATGAAGGCTTGCCCACACCTAAAGAGTCACTGTGAACTCAAATAGATCTATTTTATGGAAGACAGAACAGAATACAAGGTGCAGTGAAAGCACACAATGTAGGTCTGGTCTACTGGAATATGTACAAAATTAGAACACAAAGCAGCTGTCCTTGGTTGTGTGCACCCCATCAGAAATAAAAAGGCAAAGGTCCCAACCATCACCTGCCCTTTTTAAAATTATTTTTTGCTACTGTTTAAACTTGTACAAGTTTATTATTGTGTATACTAGCTGCTGGAAAGGTATAGGTTTTGGGCCTGCAATTATTTATGAAACTCTGAGAGTATCAGCAATAAAAAGGGTGGCATTGTTTTGAGGTTATTTTTATTATTTCCTCAAAGGAACACAGCCCACTAAGGCTACGCAGTTTGCATAAATCTTGTAATCTTCTCTTACAAATGTGTACAGAAATATTTCCCAGTGTCTGCTGAACATGGTGACAGCAAATACATGTAGGCACAGCATGTAATTTAGAGAATATTTTTGTTTTATTTATAACATGGAAGTGAACAGGACAGTCTGTTTGCAGTTGCCATGGAAATTGCTGGCATTAGCTCACTTCTTACCAAAGAGGAAGCAAAGAGCTTTCCACTTTTTGCTATTTAACCTCTTTTAATATTAAAATCTTATATACTGTAGTAGTACAAATTTCTCCTCTTTGGAAGGTCAAGGGCATTCTAGAGCTATCATTGCTAAAAAGAAATTAGCTAATTTGAGTACTGTGCATATGCTTGGTGAACATGATATTTCTTGAAACAGATTGAGTTCATCTGCTTTGAAGCATTTCTCTTTTCTTTTTCTTTTTTAATATTTAAGAGAAGTTTTTGGATTTTGAAAACTACAAAAACTGGCAAAAGATGTGCAGAGGAAGTTAAAGCAAAGCACCTCCACATAATTTTTACTAACTTCTCCCTACCTTGTTGCTCACTAATATAATTCCAAGGGATTCTCATCAGTGACACACGTTTGTATTTCACTGGCCACCCTCTCCACTCTTCGGGTTCAAATAACAAAAGCAACACAAAATCCTTTCTCCCTTGCAGAATTATGACCTTGAAGAGAGAGAAGTAACTCTGTCAAGTCTGTAGTATTTCACTCTTCCCTTTGCAGCTAATGGCAGGTTAAAAGTTCCCAGTTAATATAAGATTAGTTAACAGCATAAAACCCCACTTGGATATGACAGCAAAATTCATTTTCAATGAAGACCCATTCCACCTGTATCTGTACAATCATGGAGTAGCAATACTGAATCTCACATAGCCTGAAGCTCAGTGTTGCGAAGGCTGAGTGTCCTCAGGATCCAGTGGGGGATGGAAGAGAAGCATCCACCTTGTCTCAATCACTGGTATTTTATTGTTATCAACAATTAAAAAGCCTGGAGCATCCACTTTTTCCTGTAAGTCTGACCACTGCGGGAAAAACACACACACAGAAAACAAACAAACATTTATTTAATCCACAACTTGTCTTTTAAGAAAAGATTTGAAAGTTTCTGGTGATGGAATACCCACCAGCCCCATGGACACTGGAAGAGGGGTTAATCCATGTTTGGGCAAGAGAGGCTCATTTAGCCTGTTTGGAGCAGGAAGGAAAGAGGTCAGCCTAGGGGGAGCAAGGAGGATAATTGTGAAAACCTGCAGTTCCTCCTCTCTCTCAGTATGTCCCAGATATCAAGGATGTAAAACTTTATAGTTCTAAGGAAAAAATAAAAAAGAAACAAGAAAGAACATCAACAGCTTTAATGCCAAAACCTAGTTTCCTTTTCCCAGCCAATCACAGAAACAGAAAATATTTTTAAATACAGAAAAAAAAAGGAACATCTCCATGGTAAGAAGTCTTTTGCCCACCTTGGGTTTTGTTAGTTTATGCACAATAATGCGTTTCAACCATTCCCTGCACCTCCTTCTCCTGTAAAGCCCCCTGCCACTCATTTTTCACCCTGCACCATGCAGTTTCCTGCAGGGTCACAGTGTTGGCAGTAACTCTCCGTGGTGTACGGCATGTGATGCTCCCTGAGCCACACAGTCAGCTCGAGCACTCCTGTGTTTTCCTCCTCTGGAAAACACAGGAGAGACCCCTGGGCAGGGCAGAGCAGCCAGGACACTACAGGCACGGCTGGTAAAAATTTTAGGCGAGGAAATTTAAAAGATACAGGAAAAAACAGGCTGGATTCATGCCATCCTGTTTAGAGGTGAGCCACAAATAATCTGTCACTAATGCACGGGATGTGAGGCCAGGTGCCAAGTGCCCTTCCCAGCACCATTACACGGGGCAGGCAGCACCTACCCGTGCTTTCATCTCACTTCTCAAAGCACTGATGGGCATAAATGTGGGTAAAAAGAACAGTTTGTCTTTAACAGGGAGCTCTTCAAGTCGATATATTGCTTAACTGGCAAATAACACAGCGCTTTGGACAGAGGTGAAATGTGGAGCTCATCTCTCTATTACAGGAGCCTGGCAGCAGCATTCAGCACCAGCTGGAAATTGTACAGGGTCTTATCAGGCCAGGCTGTCAGGAGGCAGTCGCAATAATCTAATCTTGATGTGAGAAATGTACGGGTAACCAATTCAAGGTCAGGACAGCCACAGACCATAGATATTTGTTAAAAGATAAGGGAGTCTCTGGAATAACTTTTAAGATCTTGATTTGCTGAGGTAGGCAAATCATAAAGAAAAAAAAAATTAAAATCTGCTTTCCAGCGAGGAAAAGTGCAGGTAGCAGTGATGGACAAAGAGCATTTCACCTCAGACAGAGCTGCCTTTCAGCACTGTTTCAGTCAGTGATCCATCTGCATCATTTGTAAGGAGCAGTAATAGGTTGCCAATATTTTAATAAGAAGCTGCCACAGAATTCCCTCTCAGCTGTGATAAATCTGCAGGCTCGAGGGAAGGGTTGTTTGTGGAAGGAACAGGCAAGAAATTAGAAATCTATCCATTTGTCTTCCCTTTCCCACTGAAACGTGCACTTCAGCAAGCCTGACCCAGCAAAGGGGACGCTGACGCCATGAGATACAGCACTCCACCCACCCTGTGTGCTGGAAAGCCATGAGCTCCCTCCAGAAGCTGTTTAGACTCATTAGCACACACTGCTCCGGTGCTAATGAATCCTATAGTGCAGCCAGGCTCCCCCAGTTACAGGGCTTTAAACAGGAGGCAGCTGATTCCTGTCTGGCTGAGAGAGTGGCAGAGCTAACCTCCATCCCTGAGCCTGCAGTGCCAAGTCCCAAGAGACCAAAGCAGAAAATTATAGGGACTGGGGCTAGGGAGACCAAGAATGTACAGGCAAGTAGAAGGAAAGGCAAGCAGGATGTCAATCACAAATGCAGGATTCAATTTCCTGAGAAACCTTGGACTGGTTCAAGGTGTCCCTCCCCACAGCAGTGAGGTTGGAATTAAAGCTTTAAGGTCCCTTCCAACCACACCATGATTCTGTGATTTGAGGACACTAATTTTAGTTTGCTGGCACACTCTGCACTATCACTGCTCATCTGGGTTTTTTTCCATATAGAAATCCCATGTCTCACGAAAATGAACACACAACCATCTCTGCTCTGAGTTTACAGTACAGATGTGCATCAGACATTCAGGGCTTTGGGTCACCCCACTAGCACCATCCTAAAGCAAGAGCCTTGTCTTACCAACTGCTTTTGAATGAGTAGTTTGCATAGTGGACAAGACTTCCTTGGGTTGGAGTTAAAAGTCACAGTTATCTATGCCAAGGAAGGCATGGACAGAGTGGAGGAAGTCAGAGCATCTATCCAAACCCAGATATCTGGAACAGAACATAAAAGCACTTCTTGGCAGCTGGCTAAATTAAGAGGGACAAGATGGGCCTCAAAAAGACAATTAGTCAGTACTTTGCTCCTGCTGCTGCTGCTGCAGACTGTCTCTGGTTGCAATGTATTACCATTATCTGCTATTTTTATTGAACTTCTGCAGTCAGATGCATGCTAATATTTTATTTCTGAGGGACAATCAACTACCATAATGACAGTGCACAACCCTGTAAAATGCACCACTGCTCAAGCTCACCAGCTGACACACAGCAGTTAGCTAATGGCTTCTTTATTTCTTCTTTCTTTTCTCTTTTTTTAAAGGAATGATTGTTGGCATTTCAAGCTTTTCTTCCCAAATATTCAGTAAAAATACAGGTACCTGGAATGAGTTAGTGTTTGTTGAGAAGTTTGTTTCTGAACATGATTCAAGATTTTTTTTTAACCAAGTCATCCTATTTTCCCTGCTTTGAGTTTTTAGTCTAACACAAGAAGTCAGGTCATTCCACTTCTTGGAATTCTTCTACTTTGGTAAAAAAAAAAGTCTGTAGAGGATGTTTTTCTTTCTAGCCATAGTAATGAAACACATTTGCTGGCTTCACGCCAGGGATTGTAAACAGGTATCTGTCCTTGTTTAATTTCACAGTAAATAAGGTCTTCTATGCATTCTTACAGCTGAAGTAGTTTAAAGTAGATTTATTTCTATCTCTAGTTCTTATGGCTTGGTTAATACCCATAGAAAACTATGTTGGACTGCTACAAGGTAATCAGATCTCTGGTGGGAAAGCAAGAAGGGTCACCGAATACATATTCTTAAGGAAAAATGAAATAAAAACCTGTCTAGAGAGAAGTGAAAATGTATCAGCTTTGTCCCCTGTCCTCATCTCTGACAGCCCAGGATTCAGAGTTTATAGAAACTACCTTTCTTCAGCAAATGGTAGAAAAATTGAATTAAACATATTTGCATGATGATGCTATTGAGTGGAAGAGAGGGAACTGGCAGAATATGGGAACAGCAACGAGTTCCCCTCCCTTTTTTGTGGAAGAACACAGAAAAGGCTGATAGAAAAGGCCAGCATGATCTGGTCCAAGACCTATGGCCAGCATGAGGCAGGCATCACTTTTTATGATTCACATTCTGCCGCTGCAGTGCTCCATGTACTTCTAGCAAAGGTAATGATGCTTTATTAGTTTCCACAAAGTCCCTTTCCACTCTGTGGTCAGTTCTGTTCTGTAGCTTCCACTTTTCCATTATTTCCTCCTTTCCATTTAGTTTGTAATTGCCGTTTTCCCCCTCCACAGCCCCTGTCAGTCAACCATCATATTGGTGATTTGGGCTGAAGTGGCTCTAATGACAGACTGGCCCCGCTGCGCTCGGCAGCCTGCAGGCAGGGGAAGAAAGAGTCCTTTGCTGCAGCCTTGCAGTCCCAGCCCCTCCAGTCCATTATGCTTTGTCTTCTGTTTCTTAAAACCTTAGTTAACAGCATCCAGGCAAGGTGTCGCTAAGGGCTGTGTAGCCCCCATGGGCACACGCTCCCCGGGAGACCCGCATTGGAGGGGACACTTCCAAAGCAACAACCACATAGCCTCACTTCACTCACAGCTCCCTTCATCCCTCCTCCTCTGATGGTGCATTCAGCCTCCCGGGGCTCATTGCCACAGGCTGGCTTCTCCCGTGAAACAACCTCCCCTCTGAAGTCTCCCAGCGCTACCTTTCCTCTGCTGGGGCCTGTTTTATAACAGGCTCCTTGTTCTCCTGGCACTGTCCTGCGCCTCAGGATTGCTTCCTGCCACACGCTGGCCAAACCCACCGCCTTAAACAAATCCGCAGCTCCCCTGGAGGCCCGGCTGTGCCTCGGTGCTTCTGAGCATGGATAGCACAATCCAGGGCTTTATCCTCCCCCAGCCCAGAGCTGGATGCATAGCACTTTTGTGTGTGGAGCTGAGTTTACTCGCCCCAGTCCCACAGAGTAAACGTGGCTGTGCAGCAGCACGCTGGAAGACAGGAAAACACCCCACAGACATCGGCTGTGAGGCTCCAGGGATGAAGGCCCCTTGTGTTTCATCGCATCACAGGAACACAGAATCCTACAATGGTTTGCATTGGAAATTTCCTTTAAAAGCATCTATTTCCTATCCTTCCACTAGATCAAGTTGCCACCCACTGGATCAAGTCGCTCAAGGCCCCATCCAACTTGGCCTTGAACATTTTCTTCCCCATATCTATCCCACACCTCTTCTAGTTTAAAGCCATTCCCTCTTTTCCTATCATTCTGTGCCCATGGGCATAACAATTTAAACAGCCAGATAAGAAATGATGGAAAGTCTCTTCCCAACAGCATAATGATTTCTGTTGGATATCATCATATCAACAGGAAGCTTATCAGTCCTGAGATAGGACAGAAGAGAAGAGATGGTGACCAAAGGTGACAGGGCCTAATGGCTTCTGGGGCTGCGAGGCAGTGCTGAAGACTTCAGCTCTGTGTATCAATTTCCAGTCATTAGCATTAAACCACAGTGACCACAAAGATAAATGCCCACACAGGATCTAAATTAAATAGGGTCAGGAAGGGCAACATGAATACAGGGAGATAATCAATAAGCTTTGCTATCAGCACAGATGGGACAGACTGGTGAATTTTTTATGAAACGGTTACTTCAGAGTGAAAAGGACTTAAGTTTTCCCCAGTTTTCAGAAGCTTTGTGATGAAACACTGGAACTCTCCATTTCATATTTTTATCTCCTTCTGAATAAACTGGGTTTTTTCCCTATTGCTCTTATATCGCCCCTCATTATACCAAGGCAAGCAGAGAGTAAAAACTTTCAACGCTGTTTTTAAATGATAATTTTCAGCATTCTCCATTTCACTACTCTTTATCCAGTGATTCTTGTGGGGTACAACCCAAAGAAGTCTGTAAATACCAGTGACAGCCATATATACCAACAGCACACTTTCAGGAAGGTATAAATTACCCAACATCATCAAGCTGGGGAAAAAAGTACAGAAAAATGTTTTCTAAAGGAAAAGATGGGTAAGCCTTATACTGGAATCTATATTATGAGCATTTATATAAAATATTCCTGATGGTAAAACTAATTACAGTCTGGAATAAATCTTTGCTGATATTTGTATTGAAAACTGCATATTCAGATGTGATGGAGAGCAGAAGAAAAATTAGGGTTGTTCCCTAGTTTGAAAACAAGTGACTTAGCTCTAATTACACAAGCAGTAAAACCAGGAGAAGTCTTCCAAAGGCTTCAATATGTCTCTGGGCAAAACTCTGGTAGGTAACTTGCAGTGGCAGAGCTTCAGGTTGACCAAGGTCAAGGACTCACTGAAAACATTAATCCCAGCAGAGCACCCCAACATCTTATCAAAGAAACATACTGACAGAAAAACAGATCTTCCAAAAGTCATGAGATTAATGGATCCCCAGAAGGCTGCAGGTACCTAGTAAAGCAGGCAAAATCACCGGGTCAAGTTCAGCTAACTCTGATCTAAAAAATTCAGGACAAAAATGAGAATTAACTAGGAAAACAAGGCCAAAGTGGAAAAGAAAAGCATAGTTCCAGTCAGAACTTGTCATAACTTAGAATTCCCCCGCTACTGTAAAGTCCAACATTTCACAGTTTTTGTTCAGAGTATAAATAAAAACTTGACATCTTAGTTTCCTGTAGGAAGAAAAATATTTCAGTTGGTTTTTTCTGAAACATATTTTTTCCATCTTTTTTTTTTTCTCCAAACCAGATGAAAAAGTTCATAGTCCTAACTCCCAGAAATCCTCCAAACAGCCAGAAAATTGAGAGAGAACTGTCCACTGCTATCTTCCACCACAAAACTAGAGGTTCTTTCTTTCAGCCCAACCTTCAGCTCTGCAGCCTCTGGCCCCTGTGCAGCTCTGCACATTGGTGTGTTGATACTGAGTGCTCTGGAGGAACGTCCCTCTAGGTGCACAAGAAACCCCTGCCCAAGACAACTTCACCTCTGTTTCAGTCAAGTCACTGACACATGAAAAGGGCAGGAGGTTTGTCACAAACTTTACTGCAGAGGACAAAATGGGAGCAGCCCTGGCCAAGGGTCTGGGCTTGGAGCCAGCACACATGACGACGGACAGACGCACAGCCACAGCCTCCTGTTGCTGGCCAAGCCAGGAGCAACTGCAGATGCTGCACTAAAGAAAGCTCGTGCTCCCCACAGCTGTTTGCAGAGAAAGCACTCTCAGGACAACCACAGCCCACATGAAAGAACCAAAATATGCTTCAGCTGCAGAGGACAAGAGTCCAAAGCGGATCGCCCTTGTTTCGTCACAGCTCTAAACTGGTGGGTCTTGACTTTCTATTGCAGGATGCAGATGGTCCTCTGGAGATGTCAGTGGAGAGAATGGACTGGTGAGAAGTGGGAAACGTTGTCTTTCCAGTGCTCTGCCCTCCAAACTCTGCAGTCCATGCCTTGCCCCAAACACTGAGTCCATGCCTCCCTCACGAGATGAGGGCAACTTGTCCCCAGGTATTTCTTTCCTCACTGCTGCCTGAAGGGAGACATGTGCATCATCAGCTGTCAAAGCACTGGGTTGCTCTTCTCCTTGTTCTGCAAAAAGGTGAGCTTCCAGCTTTTCCAGGACCTGGCATTAACATGCTCCCCACTCTTCCAGGAGCTGTGCCATTACATAGTGGTGGTTGTTGGTCAATGCTGCCTTTGGCAAGAAAGGCCTGAAAGACACAAACCAGTTCTGATCCAGCTCGACAGAACCCCCACCAGAGCCTCCAAACTATCTTCAGCTTATTTTTGAAGATGAACATTTATCAGAACAAACACTGTATTTTCAGGAAAACCTGGCCACTTGGAGTAAAAACAGAGGCCCTGTAGCAGATGAAATAAAAGCTCACAAGCCTTTCCAGCACTATTACCAATGTAACAGGCTGGCTTCTTTTAAAGACAGTAATAGCAAATTCCCTCCCACCTCTCTAACTAAAAATTAATGTTTGGAACAAATGGTGCATCTGAAGAGAAATCTCTTTTGATTTTAGAATCCCACACATATTTACACAGAGTGTTGAGATGCTCTGAAGTGTTAAATCCTTTCCCACCATCCTCTTCCTTGCAGAAATATCTTTGCTCTATTCTTCCCTCCTCCTCCTTTGACATTAATGACTATAATTGACATTATTGTGCTGGCCTAGAATGCAGGCTCTCTTGTGCTAGGTCTTAGCTTTGCCACAGAATTTTTTGTATGACCTTGGAAAAGTCATTTCATATTCATGCATCGGCTTCCATGTGAATGGATGAAAGAAGTTTTATTTTATATAATCCTTCCTCTCTTTGGCACGGAAGATGCACAGTGCTTAAGAGAATGGAGCCCCACTCTAGGTTATCACCAACAGCCATTCCTGCTAAATAAACCCTGCTGTGCACCTTTCGCATAAGCACTGCCAAAAAACCAACACAAAATCTAGTGAGCCATAACTTGAGCCTTCTGGAGGGAGAGACAAGGATGATTTTAGGACTCAGCTTCAAAGGGTAAGTGTGTCTCTTGTAAAGGAGCTCCACACTGAGTATTAGAAGACCTAATCATAAGATCCTCCAACATATCACTGCTACAATCAGTTAAAAAACAGCACCTAAAGTAGTAAAATAGCCAAATGCTGCTGAATATCAGTTGGAACTCAGTGCCCTAGTCCCTTCCTGCTGCTCTGAAAGGCTGGGGTGGAAGAACAGCTGATAACTTTTGGAGTTTCCATTATCCCTGCACTCCATTGCCCTTTTTTTGTGTATACTGGGCCCTTGTCAGTGATATCCATTTAACAGCACTCTCCTCAGCAAAGGCCAATAGCTGCATCTAAAATAAATTGCTCTACTAATCAGCACAAGCTGAAGTTAAAGGGCTGAGTGGCTCTGTGAATATCAAGAGTGGCATTCCATCTGTGGGACGCCATCTGTGGCTTAGGCTCAACCAGAGTGCCTATGTTTAATTAATGTGGCTGTAATTTGCTCAGATCTTAATAGATCATGGACAATTCCACTTAATCATAACACAAAATTTGGCATATTTGAGCCATCCCACATGATATTCTGTGGGCTAAGAGCTGATCTGATGAGGAGTTTGCACTAACTCTTACCCTCCAAAGAAGTTTGGGTCATTGCAGAGGTCACGGATGTGTAAAAGCAGCACAGGAAATCTCAGATTGCTGTTGCCTGTCCTGTACCTGACCTGTAAATAGACAGAGGATTGATGTGTCTAACTTTGCCAGTGCCTTCACACTTAAAAAAGCAGAGGTCTCTCACTTGAAACATGAGAGCAAAGTGAGGAAGAGCTGCCAAAGGCCAGGAACAAAGAGAACTCAGGGATAAACTCATTCCTTCTGGAGCAGAAGTACAAGGTGAGAGTGGTGCTTGCAGCAGGGAAGAGGGGACCCCAGGTTGAGGGAGATGGATGTGACAAAACAGAGCATACAGAGAGGATCAAAGGCAGCATGAGAATGTATGGGATGCAGTGGGAAGGAAGGATATTTTCCCAGTACTTCTTTTTTCACCAGGCATCTTCCTATATATAAAGTATTTTCTTGATTATGTGTGTGGTGAGACAGTGGAACAGGTTGCTCAGGAGAAGTTGTGTAAGCCACATCCCTAGAAGTGTGAATTGCAGCAAATGTTTGCATTTCACCCTCTTAATCAATAATGAAAATGTGCTTATTTATAGAGACACCGAAAGTTTGATTTCCTTAAAGAAGTTTAATGAAACCTGAGGAAGTGCAGCAGAAAGGTGTAGGGGGTGGTCAGTTCAGAACAGTCTGTGGGGGGCCTTTATTTTGTGGCATGAAACCCACGGCGAGAAAACCAGAAATTATGGTCAGCATTTAACCAATTTCTGACACAGAGAAAGGTCTCATGGAGGAGTTTTGGTTTCAGGGTCACCCAGCCCTGATTTCCACAGGCAAAACCCCAAAGCACCCTGGTTTGTGCACATCCTTCTCAAACAGGAGGGCCTGCTGAAATGCATAACAGCCTAAAATCCAGAAGTATTACCTCTCTTCTGCTGACGTATCAGAAGCCCTGAACATCCAAAGTCAAGTATAAAGAAGAAATAAAGAAGCTGCCATTTCCTTCCAGAGGCTGCATCCAAGGAAGAGATGGTCACTGAATGAATTTTTCCAGGTCTACATCTGGATTTTGGGACATCTTCCCTCAGTTTTTCCTTTAAAACATATTCAGGAAAAAGTCCGCCCCATCTCAAATTGCCAGGATGCCACTGCAGTAAGAATGCTTGACAGAAGAAATGCAACCAAACTGAAGGCTGCCTTCAAAGAGCTGAATATCTTCATGTGATATAAAGATTTCTTTTCATCCAGCTGAGAAGACTACAACATGAGGAGAGCTAGTGATACATAAGCTCTGCCAGAAAATAAGCACTGAATGAATAGTCCTTTGCTGCTGCTGTTCTACAAAAATAACACCTACCAGCAACACAGGAGATCTGCCATCACTTGAAGTCCAAATTCTTTCCTGAAGTGCTATTTCTGAGGTGTTTTCTCAAGTGGTGGTGTCTGTAGCACTGGTGGGAAGTGATGCAGCACAGAAGAGGGAGAGAGTCACTGAAAGCTGTGCCATCTGCTGACCGTGGCATCCTCAGGATCACAGACTCATCAAGCTCTGTGCCACCAAAGGCAGAGCACAACGCTGGCTTGTAAGCAGCTCTGGAGGGCAGGGAGACACTCAGAAACACATTCTAACTCTGCCTTCCCCAGACAACATTAAATTAGTCTCTCTGGCACCTCCATCATGTGCCCACAGATCGCCCTGAAGTATCAGCACAAGTGTTTCCCAGCAGCAGTAAATCCATCAGTTCTGCCCATGTCATGGCCGAGCTCCAGCCACTCCAGCTTGCCACGGCTGGTGGATTTGACACTTTCTCAGTGCCCTTTTTCACCACTCTTTCTGGGATTTGAAGATGTTTCCCATTACTCTGAATGTGTGCCTTTCTAAATGGCAATAGCACCCAGACACAGGGACAGTTTCATAATGCTGCTGTTGTTTGCAGTTGTTTCCAATCTGAGACACTCAAAGCCTCATTCTCACAACGTACTCCATGTGCATTGCCCTACACTGCACTGAGTGCAATGCAGAGCTTTATCTCCCTTGCTATACCTGCACTTCACACAGATGCCACTGACTCTCAGTGCCTAAAATTCCTGTTTTCAGCAGGTGACAGCTTGTGCTGCTCTAGTGGTGCCTCACCGAACTACAACCAGGCCATAAACTCATCCTGTAACCCTCCTTATCAGATCGTTTACAGGACTGCCATTGGTCCTCTCCACTCCACTGAATTACAGATAATTGAAATTAGTGGCAATATGCACTCAGTGCAAACTGCTTAAATTTATGCCACAAAATTCTGGATCACTGACAGAGCTAATATGACTGTTGGAAGTAGATGTGACAGGACTCATCTCAGACTTTGCTGATCTTCTGTAGGACAGTGTTATGAATCTGCAGCACGTTCAGCTTAGTGTGTCACTTTTTGTGGTGTATCACTCTGAACATCCCTTTTCTTTCTCAGTCTCCTTTCCTGTAGAGTTCTGGATTTCTGCGTGCTTTATGTATTTAATTTTAGGCTTGATAACTCCCTTTGCTTGTCAAATGCCAATTTTTACTGTTTAATGTTTTTCAGGTTATTTTGGCCCCAAGCCTCAGTCATAAATACAGTAAGAATCTCAAAGAGCTAATCCTTCTGCTAAAACAGTTAAGTCCCAGATCAGTACCAGATCTGCCATAAACTCCAGATCTCCAGTTTCTGTGCTTCATTTTTTGCCCTCCTGAGTTACAGAGAAAAGAGAAAAACAAACAAACAAAAGCCCAAAATCAACCAACCAAACAAAAAAACTCAACACAACTAGTGAAAACATCAAATGCTTGAGAAAGAGCTGTTATCAAAATCAGGTCACCTTCTGCCACATTCCTGTTTGCTGGCACTTGTACCTTGCAGATACAGAGAGAAATGTGGAGGTCTTTTATCCCCCAAGTAACCTGTATAAAAATATTTAGCTCCAGCAGAACTTTTGGTTGTTTTGGTTTTCTGTTTAGCGTGATTTCTTGTTCCCTGGGTGATTTCTTTTCCACTTCTGAACCCACACATTGTTCAGAACCACTCAGAGCAGAGGTGTTTGAGGGCCATTCTTTTTGAACTGTTTCATCTCAAAGATCAGATCCCTGTGGCTCTGACACTTTTGTGCATCAACATATGCTATAGAGGGCAGCAGTTTAGACAAAAAGGGATGGAAAAAACTAGAACAGTAAACAGATGAATAATAGGAGGGGGGAATGGAAAAATACAAGTGTTTAACAACAGAATTGTAATCTCCTAATGATGCAATCAGCAGAACAAAGAGCTTCTCTCCCAACACAGGGAGAGGCAAATGAAGAGGGAGAGTCTTGGGGTGCCAGAGATAAGAAAATCACATCTGTTGGACTCTCCTGGTGGTGCTGGCCACCAGCCCTTAACAATCCCTAGCAAAGCTGTGTACATGTCACTAAACCAGTGTCCAGGCTTTACCAGCTGGAACAGTGAGCACCAAAGTTCAAAACGAGCCAATTTTATCCTGGAACATCAACACTAAATTGGTCCTGTCCAGTCATTAAAAGAATTTCAGTCTAAACAGATGGAGTTTAAAGATTTAACAAATGGTCAGTATAACACAATAGGGTCGCTGGAGTTTCTGCTCCTGGACACAAAGCCCTGGTCGTAGCTGTGCCCATGCATGAATTTGCCATGAAGGGAGGGGGGTTTTGCCCCCTCCCTCAGGCTCACCACTTGCTGTGAACCAAAGGCAGAGGGTGGGAAAGGGGAGCTGCAGGGTACAAGCCAAAGTGGGCACAGTGTATGACATGTCTGCAGCACCCATGTCACACTGCCTGAAAAGAGAGCATCCCAAAGACAGGGCTCAGGGGCACACGACAAAGCAGACAAACCTGCCAGCCTGGCAGTGCTCATGGGAATGAAAGGGACACTGGGGGTAGAGGAAAGGTTAAAAAAAATCAGACCAAGAGATGAATTTGAAGGGATGCAGAGAGGGAAAGTAGAGAAAGGCAAACCTGGACCCTAGATGATGTCTAATTTATAGTAGTCAGACAGCACCACTCCCACCCCTTTAGCAGCTGGAGCATCGGTCAGCTGAACTCTAATGGAGTCAATTTGCTGCTGGAAATAATGACTAAATTACTCCCATTTGACCACTGAAGAGGCTGAAGTCTAAGTAGATGAACATCAGGAGGTAACTGTTAGTGGCACCGAAACTGCGGGAAAAACAAAAACCCTCCAACATGTTTTAAAGTTAGAGACTCAAGGCATTACTTTATTATCTGGCCAGGATGTTGTTCTGGCCAGGATGTACCACAGAAATCATCTCATCCACACATAGCTCAGGTGTGTAAAGAGAATCATTCCATGACACATGACTTTTACTAGATTTTTCAGATCTTTTATATAGTCAAAACACACAGAAACTAACTGGGTCATTGGTCCCAAGTTGTGTAGTTCTCAGTATTTGGTCTCCTATTGGATCCAGATTTCTTTGCTTCAGGTGTTAATAAGATTTTCTTTCATTTTCTTATCAGTCTTTTCTGGAGGAGATGTCTCCCACTCTGCCAGAGGCAGAGTCTGGGATAAATGTTCCTAGGTGGCCACTGGTGGCCCTTTATCTTTTGGGCTAGTCTCAGTCTGTTGATAGGTTGAGTCCATCAAACCTCACCCGGTGAAAAAATGCCCTGGAAAGAAACTTAAAATTCTTTTTCCTGGGTCAAAGGCAAACAAAACCTCTTGACTAAAGTTATACAAAAAAATTTAAACTGGTATGCTTTCCAACATTAGAAGTAGGCAGATGTGTTGTGAGGGTTTCTTTGCCTGCAAAGGGAACCCCCAGCACCCTTCAGCAGCACCAAACATCTCCTGCTGCAGAGCCCTTCTATCAGGCTAAAGTTTCTATTCTCTAAAGTTCCTGCCAAGCCCTAAGGAAAGACAGCTGGGCCGAAATGCCAGCTGATAAATGAAAGGGTTTATCTGAGGAATAAACAAGGGACAAAAATTGCAGCAGCAGCACTTCCAACCCTGCCCTTTCCCACCCCCTGTTGACGGGGAGGGGGAGAGGATCAGTCAGTAAAGAGAAGTGGAAAAGGATTGTTCATTTACCTTTTCTGCACAGGCAATGGCAGGCATAATCTTTGCTCACACCCCTGGTAGCTGAAGCTGCTAAAGGTACAGCAGCTCCTGGGGAGTTTCTAGACCAGTGGCACAACAGGCCTGTAAGAACTCATGTGTCAGAAGATGTGTCTCATACAGCACTGCTGGAAGGTCTGAACAGCATGGGAAAAGCAATTTGTTTCATGAGAGACTCTTACAAGATCCCAGTCCAGATGGATTCAGTTCAGCCATTTCACCTTGCTGCCTCTGCCCATTGCAGGGTGAAGGCAGGAGCCCAAAATGGAAACTAATGAAAAGCACAGATGAATTCCCAAGTGCTCTAAAATAAGCAGAACTTTTGCCAAGAGGCAGATCCAGAAAACCACTTAGGCACCAAAGCCCTCAGTATTTCTCTTGCAGGCTCTGACAGCAGGTGGGAGACGTCTCCTGACTAAGCCCCTCAGCACTCCCCAGGGGCTGACCTGCCTCAGGCCCCACAGCCTGCTCTCACCAAATGCTGAATTGCAGCAGAGGCCAGGCTCCTCTTATTTAGATGCTGCAATGCCTGCAGCATCTAAATAAGAGGATGCCAGCCTTTTAGAAGCTCTTTCTTTTATATTTTTTTAGGGGTCTTCTTTGAATCTTTTCCCAAGAGCCATCAAGATATTTACTTCCTCATCCTATATAGGCAATTACTCTGTTACTGTTCCCAGGATAAAACCAAGAATGAGACCCTGGCTATAGCAGCCTTGTGTGACAAGCCCTGGGGAGACCTGTCAATGGGGAAATGAGACTGAAAGAGATGGTTGCCCACCCCACATACCCCTCCCCACCTCACTTCAGTACCAGCTGATGATTCATATGCTGCCTGTCACTCAGTGGCAAAGATATTGCAACGCTCCATCAGCATCACCCAGTCCTGATCCACACAGACATCCCTCAGAGAGGCAAGCTTCAGAGTCAAAAGCAGCAGCAGTCTGCTGAGGAGGAAGGGAGGAAGCCAAGATATTCCACAGTGAGCCTGCACCACCTGAGGATGTCTGAATATACTCCTGTGGTTATACAGCGGTTCAATAACAGGTCCCAGTCTGTGAATCCACTTGTCTCCCTTGTTCCTGTCACCTCTTCCACTCCATCTTCCCCATGCAACTGTCTGAGTGAAGGATCCCTGCAACCTCCATGTCACCAATAAACTTTGGTACTTTGTCATTTCAAGAGGGAGTGTTCATTTTATTTCTTACAGGAGCTCAGTAGCTCTAGGCCTCCCTCGTGATTTGGCAGGTTTGAACTATTTTTAAAGGAGTCAAAAGATAGTTCCAGCAATTCCCCACTCCTGAAGATGATGAGGAGCAAATCCCACATGTTGCAATAGGCAGGTGTGAGCCAGGCAGGGCTGGACACACAGAAATGGCACTGGTACAGACTGCATTCACTGGGCGCCTATCAGCTGCTTGGACCAGCTCCTTCAAATTAACAAAGCTTGGCCTTGAGGAGGAAGGGGATCTCTCAGACTATTACATGCTCTTCATGCAGTTGCCTTTTCAAAGCACGGCAGCTGAAACGCTCCCTCCAGGCTCCAAGCCTCCCGGTCACCCACCCGGAGCCAGGACCAGAGCAGCAGCAGGAGGCAGTGACAGTGACCTCACCCGCAGCGCTGCCCTGCCATTCCAGCGGAGATGCCCCGGGCACCGGGGCTTCAGGGTGGTCGCTGGCTCAGCCCCAGGACCAAGGGACAGCATCGCTCCGAGGGGGCTTCTCAGCCCAGCATTCAGATCTGCCGGCGTCATCTTTTGGCACGGGCCTGATGTGTGAGTCATGTCTTTAAACAGATTAGGGATCTAGATGAGGTGCTCTGCACATTATTCATGGCAGAGCTGCAGGTAGTGGATGAGCAGAGCTGTTTTCGGTCATCTTCCTAACTGGAATGATCTTTCCCTGCTCATGGCACAGCCTCCTGCCCTGCAGCATTAGTATGCGTGTCCCAATGACTCCCAGGGTGAGTCACCAAGTGTAACACATCACAGTGCAACCAAAGCTTTAATAAACAGGGCTCCGGGTTTTTTTAACTTTATTTCCATAATAAAAGCTTTCTGTTATTATCTGTGCACGTACTTTTCAAATCAGAATATTCACAGGGATATTTTTAATTCCCAATCACTCAATAACTTATAAGGAATGCAGAGCAGACACGAAAGCCAGGACACCTGGGGTCCTGTGTCTTGGAGCACAAGCACAGCAATGTAATTCCGAGTGAATGTACTGCAAATCTGCCCAGGAAGATTTTCCAGCCTGCTTCAGACTTATCCCTGCCGAGATTAAACCCTCCCAGCCCTGGCAGCTCCACACTTGCGCTGCACAAGAGTCAGTGGTACGTGGCACCTAATTTGCCGGCCAGTGTAACTGGCATCCCCCAAGTTCATCAATCAAATCAGACCCAAAAGAACGAGGAACAGCATCCTCTCAAAGAGAAAAAAAAAAAATCCATCTGAGCTTTGTAGGAAAGGTGCCTTGAAGACATCTGCTTGTATTCCCCAAGGGCTGTGCCACCTTTCTCACTGAGCAGCAACCAGAACATCTCAGACTTCACACCCTGCTGCTGATCTAGGTGCTGTGACACTGCTTCTAGCTCGAGTCCAGGGTAACAGCCCCCAAAGCAGAGACTTTCTGCAATCTTCTCACGTCTCCAACTGTTCATTCCGTGTGGCCTGGCTCACCTTGGCATGGAGACAGACAAAAATCAATACTTGACCTATCTTTTGGTGACATGCCTGACATATTTCTCTTCAAGGCTTCTATCATATTTGTTTACCTCCAATGAACTAATGTTTTCCAGATTTTTTAATCAATATTAGCCAGGACTTGAAAAAGGTGCTGACCAAGATTATTCAAAAATGATCCAAATGAATCAATAAAAACAGCCAGACTACAAAGTTATTACTGTCATCGTATTGGAGAGACAGTGGGGGATGCTGGGCCAGGCTGGTGTTTTGGGAGTTTCCTGTGTGACTGCAACAAAAGTCCTCAGGGCTGGGCTTTAGTGATATCTCCATAAATTCCTAATGTTCACAGTCATGGAATAGATAAGGTAGGCAGTGGAGATCTAGAAGAGAAGATTCGCATTTAGAGCTGATTTGAAAATTGGTTTTAGGACGTGCTGGAAGAATGAAGGGGTGAAGGGACTGGAGGGGCTGCTGGGCTCTGTTCTGGAAACCCAGAGAGAGAGCAGAAATGAGGAAGAGAAGAAATGAGGACACAAGGACATGGACAATTCAGGGTGAAATCCGGTCCAGAGAAGGTCAGAGGCTCCAGAATGGGAGCAGGTCTCAAGGGGCATCTCCACCTGCTCCCTCAAATTAGACAATTAGATTAATTGACTTCTAGCAACAAGCTGTTACAGGAGGCTGCAGCTGTGCCCTTGGCAGCCTGGTCCTGCCCCTGCTTTAGCCTTAGGAGAGGTGCAGGGTGCCCTGAAGGGAACAGCGTGGTGGCACAAGGGCAGCGGGGTCTGACAATGCCACCACGCTGGAGAGTTCCAGAGCTCCTGCAGGTCCCACAGCTGCTGCAGGGCAGAGGGCAGGGGGTTTCTGCCCTGCCAGAGTGTAATTCTGCCCTGCCAGAGTCCACTCACAGGGAGCAGGGTACAGGGATACATTCAAACCATTTCACTGCCTTTGAGAACTGCAGGCTTTTGCATTGTTTTCAAGGAGAGCTCTTTCCACCGCGTGAAAGGGAACACCCCAAGGACAGAAGGAGGTGAAGACTGGCCTGCTCTAACCTCTGAAGCTGAGATGCAGGGATCCATAGATGAGGCTCAGAGTGTGCTTGGACATCCTGGCACCATGTGGAGCTGTGCTGCTGCTGAGCAGGCTGCCACAATTCCTGTGCCAGCTCTCTCCCTGGCTCCTTCTAGCCTCTGCCCCCTACTCTTTCTTCCATAATCCCACATATGAACCCAACTTTGAAACTCTGCCTTTGAACTGAGTTATTTTTCCCTTCCGCAGTCAAAATTGCTGCAGCTTAACCTCAAAAGGGTAAATCTCCCAAAGGAGCACAGAAGCAACTGTGCTGCACAGAGCCTGCTAAAACCCAGCCAGACTCACCCCACAGCATCCCTGACACTGCACAGGCGCACACATCCCTCACATGTCCCACCCTAGGTGTCACAGCCATTTCCTTCTGTCTCCTTCCATCAAGCAGAGGCAAGTTCTGTCCCTGTGACTCACTAAGGACTTTGTTGAATTATGTTTTGTGTGCAAGGGGATTGGTTTTCTGCCTGGACTTAAACATTGCCAGAGGTAGGACCCCTGGTGATCTGACCCAAAGCTCCCTCTCTGTACTGGATGTACACTTCCTTCTCCCTTGCAAAAGGTGAGCACCAAGGATATCACTCTGTTTGGGTGATGAAGGCCTCTGGCAACAGCATATAATCCTTTCAGGCATCCTAAATCTGGGGAGCTAAAACCACGTGAGGAAGTGAGGGTTTCAGGCTCAGGCCTCGCTCTCCAGCAAATCTTGGTACAAGTTCTGATAAATCCAAGCTTTGGGAAGCGATTTAGGAATGAGCTGCCCCTCACGGGCACATGCAGGGAGAGGCTGGGTAGATCAGGACATGAATTCACAGACAGACAAGGTAACTATAGGGACTGCCTGTAGGGAACAGCCCCTGGAGCAAGCAGTTCCCGGAACAATACTGGGATTTACATTCGAAGAGAAATAGCTGATTGCCTCTGAGGGCCTTCTTGACATTCATGGAATGCTGGCAATCAAGAGATCAGGATGTGAGAGCAAACAATGGCACTGGTTTGTTGGACAGTGCAGATAAAACTTCTGAGAGTAGGGTTAGTTGTGGAAAATGCTGTTGTTTCGTAGGAAAGAAAGGGAGTGGAGGACTTGGCTTCTCCTTTGGCAAGACATCTATAAAAGGATGAAAATAGACCATGACTATCCCCTCTGCCTTGGTCAAAGTGGTGCCCTGACCAGGCTGACCCATAAGAAATAGCAATATCTATATTTCCTTCTGCTGTACCAATGGGAAAGTCCTTCACCTTTTTTGGGTTCAGCTTGGGCATCTGCAGAAGGCACTGTGACACACTGACAAGACATTCCCAAAGAGACTTTTTATGTCCCTACTAATTACCTATATTTTTAATTGCAGAAGGGAAATTTTGAAAGCCACATAAAGAGCGAAATCTAAAAGCAGATTTCTTAGGTGAAATAAAAATGCCCTGAAAGTATACATTCAGGTAGCAGTAAAAGGACTTTTTTGTCACTGCTTAGAGGCATACAATAAAAGTATATTTTGAGTGCCTGGCTGCCACAAATAACTGTACTACAATTAGATGTGTATATTATAAAATTGTGTGGGTGTGGTAATTATCACCCTTTGCAGCAGAATATATTTATACAGATCCTAAATTACAGCAGAAAGAAACATCATTTGTGAAGGTTTTTAAAAAAGCATGTTGGGGGGGGGATTAAACTTTGCATTTTATTTTTGGGAAGTATTCTATGAAAAAGTAGGATGCATCACATTTGTTGGGGTAGGAAAGGGGAACTATGCAGTCAGAGAGAGAGGCAGCCTGTGTAGGTCTCTATTCATCACAGGGGTGTGTAAGTGTGTTTGTGTGCGTGCACACACCAGAAGGATCATTACACAGCTGCTCTAGTGCTGCTCTCTGCCTAAAATTCCCCTTGCAGCAGACTGTGCGTGATGTAGCAATCCAGACCTCACTTTGGGGGCACAGCAGCTCATGCCTGCTTACCTAAAATGAGAATCAGGCCTTGTCTGTGCAGCGTCCTCTCACCTTTTGGCAGGACTGCACCTGCAAATGCCTCTTCAGTGCATGGAAAAGTCACAGGTGGAGCTGTGGGGAGCAGCTGGATCTTATACCCACAGGATATTTTCTCCAAGAATATTCCTTTTTCAGTTCTAACTTTTCAGTTCTAACCTTGCATTTGGTTTCCAAATGCAAAACATCCTTGATCCTATAATCTACTCACGATATAGCCTGAGATTAATTGTTTTCTTATGCTGTAGTTCATACAGCAGACACAGATGAATCCATCACAGCTTCCACCTCTGCCTCTAGTGTGATTTTTTGGGAGATTCTTTTTATCCCAAAAGTGTTTCTATTAAGACATGGATCCATCACATTTATCTCTTATATAAGGCTGCTTAAGCACTTTCTTGCAACCTCTCAGCATCTGCCTAAAGCGACTACAGCTCATTGCAATGAGATGGAGCTTGACTGGGAGCTTTTTATTATTTGGAATCCAATATTCCCAGCTTGCATATTATATTTGCAGAAGCCTTCTGAAGCTTTATAAAAATTCTGTCACATATATTCTATTTTGATAGGGCTATTTTCATTGTGTTTCCAACTCTATTATTTAAAAATTGTCTAGCTCGGTCTCCCAAATACCATTTTCAGGCAATTTCTTCTCCTAATTTGATGAGCATCCCCTCTGTCTCTCTCTCACTTTTTACATAGCTCTGTTCAAATTTTCTAAGAGGTCAACTTAGAGGGCAGAACATGTTCTTTATAACTGGTGTATTCTGGGCTTTCTTGGCTGTTTAAACAAAATCAATATATTATCCTTCAGTGATGTTGTATTGACTCTCCATCTGTTGAAGGCTGTAGTCTTATTTGGTCACAGTATTGTTTGTGTGAGCTGGGGGCCAGAGGTCAGCAAGGCCATGACTTCACCACAATAGCAGAGTCTCAGTGTGCCTCATTTCCTCCCTGGCCCATCAGCTTTTCAAAGGCCTGGCAGCGCCTGTTGAAACACGGTTGGGCTGATGAAACAGAGTTGTCTGCAAATTCAGGATGGAGCAAGAGCCATCACTGACTGCTCTTTGTGCCAATACCACACAGCAGGATGACGGAAGTTTTTTAGGGCATCCTTGAAGTAATTCCCAAAGTTGCTGCCTTCTCCTCCTACAAGTGTTCCCTCAAGGAGCACTTTTCTGTGACACCCACAGCAATGCACTGTAGGAAAAGGACCAGTGCATATTTATGGCAGCCCCACTATCAGCAGAAGCCAGTGCAGCACCAGTGCCTCTCTCAAAGGCCAGGAGGAGGTTTACACGGCATGCAGGGGTGCTTGTGCTTTCAGCCTTCCTCAGGCTACAGCCCTGTGGGACATTTGGGACAGACCGGACTGAGGAGGTTTCAGGTGAGGTGTGTGGGCTGCAGGTACCATCTAGAACAGTAAATCAGGGTTTCCAGCCACATTTCTGACCAGAAATTTGTCAAGGCAGCTTTCCCAGCTGGCACAGGAAAGATTTTTCCTGCCTACCCTCAGTGAACACCTGGTTTCTTACAGTGACACAGATCAGACTGGCAGGAGCCAGATCAACACTGTCCACACAGCTCTGGTCAGATCCAGCAAATCTATGGATTTTTTTTCTGAGATATGTATTGGAAGAATCAGCAGTGCTGTGAAAAGAGTGTGAATGCTGAAGACACAAGAAAAGAAACCAAACAATATCATCAGCCCATTCAGTTTGCACAAGAACAGCTATAGCAATTAAGTCTGGACCTATGAACTGGTGCTGCAGTGAAGCATCACTTCCAAATCTATCAGAAAAGTTGCACTGTTGATCAGACTTGAAGGTTTTAGAATGAACAGACAGATGAATATCCCAACATGAAAACACCAGGGACTCCTGAGACCAGTGGAAAGAACCAGCACTAGAGTCAGATTTGTCAGTTTGCTCACCAGCCATGGAATAACCTCGCATATCAGTGTACAGAGAACCAGCAGACTGGCAGAAACAGATAAACAGAATTTCAAGTGGAAACTGTTAATGGCACTACCAGCCATTAGAATTTTACAGTGCATGACATTTTTCCTCCTAAAAACTTTTTTTTAAAGTATTTTAGAAAAGAAAAAAAAACCAACCAAAAAAAAAACCACAAAAACAAACAAAAACACAGAAGCTGTAGATCCTGATAGGAATTCTAGTTCCCTTTTTTTTCTGTTCATTTATCTACAGTGCCAGATCCTCAAAGGTGTTGTATTTGCCATAGAGCATCAGAGCTCTGGGAGAGGATATGTGAGAAGATTCAAGTGTTGAAAAGGAGGGGGCACATCTAAGAAGAACAGAGGGACAGAGATTCAAGAAACACCTAAAACTCAAGCAAAGAACCCCTGCCCTACTTTGGTTCCTTCACTGAACAGTTTAATAAAACCCACAATTTTCTACAAAAGTGTCTCCCAAAAACCACATCCCACAGGCTGCCCCCTCCTAGACACTGTCAGCCTTGCCAGTTTGCAGCCTTCTGCATACAGTCCCAAAAGAATCATCATTGATCTTTCAAGGATTAAAGGTCAGAAATTCCTCCAGTCTGCCCCACTGACTACTCCAAAACAAAGAGCCACACCTGGCCAGGGGTAGCCTACAGCTATTTTTGGAGCTGCTTCTTCCTGACATGGACCACAAGGATCAGAGCATCCATTCCAGCCTGGATGGAGCAGTACAGCACAGCACTCTGCTTATAGAGTCATTTGGGAATCATGGAATCGTTGAAGTTGGAAAACACCTTTAATATCACCAAGTCCAACCATTATGAAGCTGATTGCCTCCCTGCAGAGCAAAGGAGACCATTGCTGTGCTCACCATGCCAGAGCCCTCCTGGGGCATGACCCCCAGTCCCTTGTTCCTCATCCAGTCTAGGGACAGTGCAGTTGGGTCCCTACCTCTAGGTTTCCTGAGTTATTTCAGGGCCAAAGAAGATATTTTCTTTTGTGATATAATACAGATTTATAAGATATTCTTCTGGAATATATTTACCCTTTTCATCCAGCCAAAAACCAAGCTTACAGTATTAGTAATATGCTCTACAAACAACTATGGCAATTAAAAAAAAAAAAAAAGAAAAAAAAAGAAAAAAGAAAAAAAAACAACAAACAAAATACAAACAAAACTTGAAAAGGTGTAGAAGTTTAATCTCAGAAGTTTTCCTTTTTCTGCTTGAACTTGAGGTTTTGATGAGAGGCAGGAATTTTCCATTTTTAACTGAAAAAAGAGCAACCACTTCAGAAGAGAACGAGCATTCAGCCAAAACCCTTGAGATTTTTCACTGAAGATTTCAGCACTCTTGTTTTGGGGGCTCATTGTTCCTGTGTTGATGAAAAATCTGTGCAAGAATGTTTTCCCCAGTGGGTTTTGAAAATTAAAATTAGAAGTTCCTGCTTCTTTTATTGCCTTTTTTTTTTCTCCTATGAGCCCTTCTCACCCAGGTTTACTATTTTTATATTGAGTCCCAGCTGCTAACTAAGCCTTGGCGTAGTGCTCTTACTGCAATGATGAGGCATTTCCATTTCTGATTTCTAGCATATGTTGCACTTAATATAACACTGCCCTTGTGCACCAGTTACTCTGGAATAATGGCTGTGCCAGCAACAGAACAGTGGTAGAGTCCCTCGAGAACAACCAGGGCATGAAACCCGTGCCAATATGCAGATGTCAACCAGTTAATAGAACAATGATAGATCCTCGAACTATACAGAGAGGTATTTTTGTAATGTATACAGAAATACGTCTGATACTGCAATGAAACCTTCTATTTTTAGATTTCTCTTAAATGAACTTGGAAAAAAATATCTCCAAAAGAGCCAAGAGATAATGACAAAAACCTGAATAATTAATTCTGGGGATGAGGCATCCACAGCCTGAGCTGATTACTTTTTGTTTCTTAGGTCTGTAGCCTGGACAAGATGATTACAAAGACCAAGCTCTTGTGTAGGATTTATGGGACTTTATCCTTTTCAAAGAGGAAGAGACACTATACTGCAAGATCAGCCTTTTGCAAGGTGTTTTACAACTTCTGCTCTGGAAAACCAGAGCAGAACATCTGAAAAGAGAAAATAAGCAATGGATTTGAAACCACTACTGGACACAATTAGGTGTCAATTGGGTTCTGCATCAGTCAAGTCTCATGACTCAAATCCATTTTTGCTTTATTCTAGGAAAGATTAAGCTGAGCAAACATCTTCAAGGCCACAAGGTGAAGTTTTCAGCTGCAGCTGCAGCAGAGCATCTCCTTGCCCTGGGACCCAGCCCAGGCAGCCTTTGGGAAGGTGCAAACTGGAATATTTCCAGTCTTCTGGGTGGTTTGGCTAAAGTGCACACCAGACCTAGCAAGCAGAAGCCACCTCAAACCCCAGCTTTTGGCTGGTGTCGGAGCTTTTGAGAACCAGTGCTGTCTGCCATCCACACAGAGCAGCAGAGGCAAACACAGGGCTGGGAGCTCTTGCAGAAGGAGCAGCTTTCCCTGCTGCAGGAGTAATTGTTTCTGCTTCCAACTAAGTCAGAAGTCAAAAAGAAATTCTATCCAGGAGACAAACAGTGCATTACATAAGACTTCATAAAAAAGTAAATTGTCATCAGATTTATCTCAGTTAGAAAAAGGCTCTTCTGTCTCTTGGCATAAAATAAGATTTTAAGAGGCTAGTGAGAATGAATGAAAGAGTATATTTGGAGTTCCACGTCCTAAGGCTTTCTGTGCAGGGACCTGTCAAGCTTTTGGAGCGGAAATGTTTCAAAATATTTTTTTAAAAGTCATAAAATTGTATAAGATATAACTCCGAAGCATCAGGTCTTGATCAATTTTGCTTGTATGTGTAGTACTAAAACAAAACAATAAAATCAGATTTAATATTCCACAGTGAATTCTGATCACTGGATGTTTGTTTTCCTCTCCAGGCCAGAGAAAAAGCTAAAATACCAAAGTTCTTTTCAGAATTTAATTTCAAAGATTATTTAAACTATGAAAGATCTTATTTTAAGGTCATTAGAAACAGCTTGCTTCCAGGCTGCTTGGCACAACTGCATCAGCTTATAGTCCTTGATGCCTACTACAAATGGATGTTTGTGATTTCATTGCTCTTATCCTTTTTATGGGTTGGGCTTCATACCAAGCATTTATCCCCTATGATGCCTCTATAGGAACAAAACCCAATCAAAGGAGAAAGACCAGTAAAGGAGCCAAGTCTGTGCTGTGGGCAGTGATTTTAGGACACAGACAGACTCAATCTAATAATGTTCAAAACAAGGAGCTTCGGTTCAGTTCAACAAACTAAATATTTTTATTTGGATTAAAAAAATACCATTTTAGGGTGGGAGTTTTTTCTCTCATGGATTTTTTTTAGAAACTGTGTGTCCAACCAAAACGCACAAGATTTTACCATTTGTTATGGACAGGAATGTTGCATTTAATCTAAGGGTCATTTAAAAACCCACCACTGTACAAACTGATAATCTCAATTCTTTGTCCTTTAAGCTGATACTTTCCCGTAAATCACACAAAAGTCTCAACTGGCAGGAAAGACAATGACTCTTGATTGGAAAGAGAAAGAAGCCAGTCAGTCAACTCAGATCCCAATTAGCCCCAGCTGTAAGCCAAGCAAATTCCCCAATTTAATGGTTCACAGGGGAACACATCCATACAGTAAAAGCTACCAACCAAATAAATTCCATTGCCTTCCCCCAGACTCCCCTACTCCCACAGGTCCTTCAGATGAAAGTCTATTTCCCTCCTTAGCTGTTAAAAATATTTTTAGTGCTCTTCAAGTATGGAAGGCAAAAAAGGAAATAAAACAACAATAGAATTTGACACAAAGGCACCCTTCTCATTAGGACTTTTTAAATAGCATTAGAGCACATTGAATTTCATACACTATTAACATTCCTACTCAGTCCAAGGCAAACCAGTCAAATCTAAATCTATCAGATTTTATAAGCAAAGGAATATTGCCAAGTTCTAATATTTCTCCTGCATTCAATGTCAGAATGGGGTATGGAGTCTCTTCCAAACTCCAGATTTCCTTTTTAAAAAATCCCTTTTAAATCTACTACTCTATGGTGTTAAAAAAATCAACAACTACAACAAAAAACAACCCCAACCAATAAAAAAGAAAAGAAAAAAACACACAACAACACAAAACTAGAGTTAAAGAGGAAGTTAAATCTTGAAAGCAATGTCTATGCGGGATTCTCAGATAAACAATGTTTGGGGAGTGAAGCTGGCTTTAGCACAGCAATCAGCCAGGATTTGAGATTAAAAAGTAGCTAAGACCCTACCAGACAAAGCCTTTGCGCAGATAAAGCTGACTGTGACAATAATAAACCCCCCAAAGACACAGAGGCATGTCTGAATCCTTGGCCAGTCAACGCCAAGCTGCCTCTTCAACTGGGAAAAAGCAGCCAGGGAGGCTGGTGCCACTGAAATCAGGGAGGGCAGGTACATGGGCTTGAAGCCCAACATGAGATGCTGGTCCCTCCAGTGCTGCCTGGTTGGGTCCTTCCTGCACAGCACTTAGGGCTCACACAGATAACTGCAGGGATCTGCAGTCTCATCCACCTCCACACAGCCTTGTTAGAAGTGCCAGCCACTTGCAAAACCGTGGCAGAAGCTGCGTGAGGTGCTGTGGCTGCAGGAGCAGCTGCCTGGCGTGTGTGTGTGTGTTTGTGTGTAATACATTTTCATTGAATGGCTGGTGAATAGAAGCGATAAGGAGGAATAAAATCAGTAGTTAGAGCTCATTTTGTATGGTATGGGATGTCTTGGGGGTTTTATGGGTTTAATATATTCCCTGCTCCTGCTAGATCTCAGCACAGACCTCCAGATGAGAATATCTACTTGAGATGCAGGTTGCACTACAATTCATTTATAATGAATATA
This sequence comes from Hylia prasina, assembly GCA_013397195.1. Classification (NCBI taxonomy): domain Eukaryota; kingdom Metazoa; phylum Chordata; class Aves; order Passeriformes; family Sylviidae; genus Hylia; species Hylia prasina. Next base: position 864,093 of record VYXD01002847.1, read on the forward strand.
ACAACTTGTGAAGTGGATTTAGAAGTCATTGAGTTATAGATTATTTGGGTAAACGGGGCACAAGCACTGCAGCAAGAAACCCATTTAAATATTAAGGAAAGCTATAAACTGAGAAAAGAACCGTTGACAGGGTAATATCATGTCAGAACATGCCCTCCAGAGAGGGACCTCTACTGTGTATTGATCTGAAAGAGCTCCAGAAATCATTCTGCAAACCCATAAAGCTCAGCAGTAAATGTAGAAGGTGAGCTGCAAAGGCCAGCAGAGAGATGGGATACAGGAGCTGGACCAAACCCTGCCAGCCTCATCTCATGAGTAGTTTCTCACCCCTGGTCTGTAGCACACTTACCAACCCAGTGTTAATCAGTGAGTAGAAGAGTCACTCCCTTGGACTGAAAAGCCATTTCTGGGAGGACTTTCACCCTCTGTGTATCAGCTCTGTTACTGTGCATGGGCACCTTATTAAAATTATTGATAACAGCTAGTCATCCAAATGTTCCCATATCATAAGCAACAAACAGGGTTTTCAGACTTGCCTGGTGCTCTGCTTAGTTCAGAAAAATTTCATTAACATTTCACAGACCCTCTTGAACCCAGCATTGCTCCTCTCTGCTGCATCATACACAGAGCATATCCAGGTGAGGTTGTGTGATTCGGCAGGAAGGGCTCAGCAAGAGAGGTGAGCACCAGCCAGCTCAAGGACACGTAGCTCCTGAAAAACAAGAGGTTCCTGTTTGGCATGCAATTTGCACTGCTACAGTCACTCGTTTGTCCTCTTCCCTCTCTCCTGCCCTTGTTTAGAGAATGCTCTCCCATTTTTTGCAGCATCAGGGAAAACGCTGCGTCTGGCTGATGGGGCAGAAGCACCCGACACCACTTACACAAGGCTGGCAGTTGCTTTTAGCATGAAAACTGAAGCATGCTCCTTGGATGATGGAGCACTCTGCACAACTTAAAAAATGCTGAGGAGCAAAATTCAGGGAGAAGTGCAGGAAACTGTGAAGGTGTGAACAGTTGCTCAGTGAGCACAAAGAGAAACACGGTCCCAGTGAGATGGGGACTGGGGAGAATGAATGAACTCAGTCTCAGCGTTACACCCAGTCTTATCCAATTTATAGCAGGACATTATAACTGGTAATAATCTAATGGGAGGGCATAGCTGGCACTTCTGAAACCCTTGGATCTGAAGGTCACTCATTTTATCATTGAGACAACCTTTTAAAAGCCCCGTTGGCGTGAAGCATTAACAGGAGGTGATCAAGGCTCTTAATCTAAAGCCTTTTATCCACAGCAGACCACGGTGGAACGTCATGCACCTGGAGACTGGGATGCATCACCGAGCGTGGTCCTGGCCCCCAAATCAAATTGCCCAGACATCCAGGAAGGGGCTCCACACCACATTACTCCTTGCGGGCTGCCATCCACGGAGCGGCACAAAGGCAAATTCCTGCGCACAGAATTCCATCCAGAGCATCAGTGCTCCACCACCCAGGTCAGGCTGAGCTGGAGGCACCACGCCAAAGGGGGTAGCTTTTATCAGGGCCAGACCTCTCCTACAGCAATTAGTGGCAAAGCCTAATAACAGGATTAATTAGGATATTGCCAGAAGAGACTAATTGTCTACTGCAAAACTGCCTCTTTAACCCATTTCTTGGCTGAAAAGTTTCTCAGTGACCTGTGTGAGAGCTCTGCAAGCCAAATGTAGGCACAGACCTGGAATGAAGCTGAGAAGGGAAAAGCATGGTAAAGGGCTATGAAGGGAGAGAGGGAAGAGCTCTCCACTCATAGGGCTTCTTTATAAAATATATGGGCAATGTCCCACTGAACCTCACTGATTAAAGGTATACCAACATCAATGGGTGACAGAGATCCTTCTGTCATGAGTTTCAGAACTCACAGTTTCCAAATGGATATCAGTGAGCAATTTCTTTTTAATCATCACCGAAGAACAACAAAACAGGACCCCTATTTTTCCCTCAGTTGTTGCACTAATTTCTCTCAGGCCAAAATTAGAATCACGTTAATTACAACTAATCTAATGGCTTGCATTCTGTATTTTACCTTTGCAGCCACCTTAGCAGGAAAAGGAGACACATTACTGCCTTATTAAAAAACAAAACAAAACAAAACAAAACAACCCACAAAAAAAAAAAAAAAAGCCTTGCTTTCTGCAGGACTTTTTGCATGTAAAGATGCAGAGATGTATATACACAAACCGAACTTGTGTCACTCTTACAACTTTATAAAAATCTAGGGATTGGAAATCATATCGCACTTTAGAAATATGAACTACTGGATATTCCTTTTCCCAAAGACAATAAGAATGAGGTATTCCGTTAGAGTTACATCCTGAAAATCTGGTCCTTAGTATTTTTCTGTTGCCCTGGGGTTGTGAATTAGAGATGTCCTAAGACAGTAATACAATTCCACAGTACATCCGTCTCAGTCCTGCCTGGGATTGCATGGGAAAAATGCACTCCATTTCCATACAGATCTGTGAAGGTTTTCAAAAACATTCCTCATCCTAAGCTGTGGCAAGAGGCCAGCACTTCAAACATTTTTGGTTACAGTGAAATCCCCCAGGACCACAATTTGGAAACATCAAAGCTCAACATGCTCCCCCAGCATTCTCCAGCTGCTAGTCTGGCACCCAACAATAAAACTGAGGCTGCTGCGGATTAAAACTGGCATGGTTCCTCTCTCACCTATTCCTTGAAAACAGTTCAAAATCCATTGTTGCTGCTTCTTCAAAGGCCTGTACCTCTGAAAAGCACATGGCAAACCACAAGTGTGAATCAATGTCTTTGAATTTGGTGACTCTGCCTTGTAGGGTGCTTAATCCCACCTGGGATTCAAGGCTCAGCAGCAGATAAGAAGCCAGACAGGTGATCTGTCAAGAAGCTGTCAGGAGTTCCTTAGATGAGTCTAGCCTTGAGAAAGACCTTCAAGAAAAGTCCAGGCCCTTGAGGAAATACGATTAGTCACCAACAGCTCACCCACACCAAGTGACTGCAGTAAATCCACCAGCGGGAATTGCACGCTATCCAATTTCCTGGTATTGTGCCACTGCAAAGAGCTCAGGTCACACTAATTGCTACTTAATGTTCACTGCCCACAGCTTTTAGCAGCAGGACTTATCTTACCAGGTACCTCCAGCTTCCCTGGAGTGAGAACTGGTACTAGCACCAGTCAGCTGTGCCATGGAGGAAGTTCTAATCCAGGACTAGACAATCCAGGCAGAAAAGAGAAGAAGACAAGGAAAAAAGAAGTGGACAGTAGTGGAAACTGGTAAGAGCTCAGTGTGAGAGGGAAACATCTGGAATAGTCATGAGAACATTCTTCCAAATGGCTGTGAGTTGTCATTCCCTCCTAAGAGACCACTGATAAATGAACTGTGTGTTAGGGCCACACTCACCCTGGTTCCACCATGCAGAATCAGCTTTCAGAAGAAATTTTCTTTCAGATTTGAGAGAGAGAACTTGCCAGTCTCCCTGCCCAAGCCTGACACTAGGACCTGATTCCCTGGCTCACAGGGAGGCTGCTGAATAAATAGGGAAGTCTCGCTCCATCACCTGAGCAATGAGGCTTCCCAGCAGGCTGAGCAATTGCTCTTAATCCTGACATACCAAGCCAATTGCTAACCATCTCTGGACATGAAAGTTTTGTTAACACTGCACATTTGGGATGCTGGATAATCACATGTTCTCTCTCCCTTTTATTCCCTCTTTTGCTTATCCATGTCAATATTTCATTGAGTCAAAGTAGTTACTCTATTCTCCTTCGCCTTTTCCCCCCTGCCACCAGAATGATTTTACGAAAATTACTTCCTTGTTTATTCCAGTAAAATTTTACCCCACTCTGAAGCCAAACAAGAAGGAGAAAAGTTTAATTTAGAAAGATTTGAAATTCCTGAAATACATGACAGCTGAGAAAAGACTGGCATGTTAAATCATTCAACTTCACAAACACCCTACTCTCATTTAGGCTTGACAGATGTAAATGCCAGCCAGGTACTACCTGCTAGTGATGCTATCTTTACTTAAATTAGGCAAATACATAACACAAAATCCTTTTCATGTATGTTAGCCATCTGCAGAACAGTGGCTCTCTAGTGGCTTTTTCCCCCCAATTTTTCATTTATGTCATGTACAGTGGTGGGAGGACAGGCTTGACACTTTCTTCAGGTTAAATAACTAAGAGATCATCAAATGCTCTTAAATCATGTCACAAGTTCTGCCAGTGTCCTGTCCTGAATAACATATATTATTTTTTTATGCAACCATGAATCAAAAATACTGACTAGGCCTGCAGTAACTGCAGTGATGAGATAGCAGGAGAAGGGCAATCTATAAGAAAGCCAGTCTTCACAAATGTACACAGTACAAAAACGCCTACCAGACAAAATAAGAAACTGAAGGATTTTATCCATTTAGAAACCAGGCAAAAAGAAACACATTCAATGCCAGATTGAAATTCAGACTGAACAGGAGGTTTCAAACCAATTGCCAGGTCCACCAAGAAGCAATACCTTCTGCTCCACTTAGTAGACTCCTGGTTATATTGGCAGGTGCAGAGAGATCTGCTTCAGGCATGGCACCGACGTCGTGGCACCAGTTCACTGAAGGTCACTCTGAACACAATATACTCCAGAGACTTGGCTTATCTCAGCTGAAAATTGCAGGGGGTGGAAGGATGAGATGGTGATAGGCTTCAAATAAAAAGATCCCCATGTGTAAGGTTTTTCACTAAAATAAGATTTGCTATCAGGAGAATTGCCAGCTGCAGTCTGAGACCCAGTGGCTGGCCCTTGCTCACAAGGTGATTCACTCAAACAAGAGGCTTACAGATCATGATATTTTCTTGTGCAGTGTCTGAATGCCAAGCAAATACTCAGTCAAAATGGGTTGTTTTAGAGGTGGGAAATTGGATGATTGCAGTGCTCACCTCTTTGTGGATGATGCCTTGCAGTGTGAGGAGGGAATGGGAGCTTGTGAATACCTTGCACTGGGAGGAAGGAACAGAACCCCTTCTCATTTTTAGGCAAATGAACAATCAAAAATGCAGGGACAAGAGAGCCAACACTGAAAAAATAGGTAGCACTTTCTGCCTGACAGTCCCCATGCCCAAGGAGGAAATCTTGGATATGCACCCTGGGGGCCCCAGTATTTATCAGGATCTGAGCCCTTCTGTGCAGATTACAATAACACACATAAAACCAGCCCATGCCCCAAAACACTTGTAGAGTGTTTAAGATGCTGTCATTAGGTAGCAAGGGGGGAAAGGTCAGTATCTTGGGTTTGCTGTCTGGAGTGAGACAGCCCCACCCAGTCAACCTCACACCAAAACCTTTATCTCCCACCTCTCTCCCTTCTTTAGCTCCATGTGCCAGGTGAAACCAGTTAGTCTGTTTGAGGCTGACAAAGAGACACTTTCCCCATCATATCAGATCACTCAAAGTGCTTGGGAGAGAGAAAACACATCCTCTGGTCTCCAATTTTCATTCCGATTCTCCCTGTACAACCTCCTCTGGAAAAAAAAATCTTGGGATTTGGCACAGGTAAATGCTTCCCAAAAAAAGCCAAGGACCTCAAGATGTGTCCTAGAGATGACAGAAACTTGTGGCATATACAAGTGGGCAGATCCAGCTCTCTGTCTTTAGCTCTCTCTGCAGTGGTGCAGTTTTAACAGAATTGTTCAAGCTCCTTCTCAAGGCACACACTGACAAGGAGAGCTGAGTTCAATTCTTGTTAATTATATCACTCACTGGTGGAATGTCCCAATGTTTCAGACATCTTCCAAAAAACTTTAGAAAGAAAACAATGCACTTGCTTTCTCCACTTTCTTCTTAATTCAAATCAGTCGTGTTTTCTTGAGGTGGCTCAGCTCTGCTGCTCTGTGGGCAAGAGAAGCTCTTGTAAATGGACAGAAAGAGGCTTGGTGTGTCCTGAGAACTGCAGGTAGTTACCACACTGCCAAGCACAGCCAAAAATCCTGGGGGCAGCCATTAGGAAAACAGCAGGTTTATGCCTACAGCAGGCTGTGGCAGCTCCATTCCAGGAGCCTTAGAGATGCCAAGACTGAGCCAATACAAAAATCTGCTCAATTAGAAATGTGTCTCAGAGCAGCAGCTCCAGTGCTGGGAGCTCCACAGGGGCAAGTAGGGCAGCGACCAAATCCAAAATCCCCTGCACGACATATCCAAATGTCCTGCTGGGATGGAACCTGAGGATGTGTAATCTCTGGTGAGCTCCTGGGAGTTCTTCTGCCTGCACAGCCCCTTGTGAAACCTCCAGATACTCATCCCTGCCTGGGAGGTTCTTGTATACTGGTAGGGGCAAGCAGGGGCAGGGCACTCAGTAGCCTGCAAAATTATGGCTCTAGCAAGCAAGAGCAAATGTTAGCATGCTAGCCAGTGTACATGAACATGTTCAAATGTTTAAAACAATATAAAAAATTCTGAATATAGGGGTTGTAAAAGTGTATGTAGGACATTAAATACACAGAATACCAAATCGTGCACTAGAGTTCCCCTTAGATTGCTGAACTGTGTCAGCTCCACTGTGTTTCACACACACTAAGATGAGATCTCAGGCTGGGATGTTTCCCTCCTACTCGGCAGTGTAGCCTATCCTCCGGGAAGAGTTCAGAGAGAGGTATTCCTCACTGTAGGGAAAACAGCAGTGCATTTTAAACCTACCTCTAAATAACCCTGACAGTCTCTCTGAAAAAAAAGGGATTCGGTTTTCTTTGGCAGCAACGTCTGCTGCACACCCAGATGCTTTCTGTGCTCACCCAGTGGGCTCAGCCCAGCCCAAAATCTGTCAGGATCTCTGACAGAAGCAAACACCAAAGAACAGCCCTTCACTTCTCCTGGAGATGCACAGAAAATTCCCTTCCTCTGCAATGCAAATTCCAGTTCTCTCCGCACCTTTCACACGCCCTCCTCTCCGCTACCATCCCTGAGCTCAGCTGCCACCAAATCTGACTGATGAAAGGTGGCAGCTCTATTATATTAATTCCCTCCAGAAAACAGAAAAAAGCCTCACATGCTTTTCATATCAAACACATAGCACATTTCAGAGTTTCTCTGCCTGCTCTGGCTTCTCTTCTGCACGAAACGTGGCCACCGAGGGGAGTGCTCCCCAGACTGGGGGATGCTCTTGTCAAACAAATGGCAGATTTTCACTTATTGCTATTTTCATATTAGGCACACATGCAAAATTAAGTATGCTCCTTGGCTGATCCAGTATGATAGCTGCCTGCAGCTGCTCCATTCTAATGGACCCGAGCCCTGTCTGGGTGGCCTGAAAGGTGTGTTTGCAGAAGACAGCCTTAGTGCTCCAGTACATGAACTCACACCAAAGGCATAGTCTTAAAAGAAAATTAACAAAAGCCTTACCCCCAAATTTTCCCAAAGCAGGAATCTTCCACATACAAATTGTCACACTGCATAAACTCAAATTAAAACACCTCCTGTAACTGCATCTTCATTTTAATGACAGCCTGCTTTCACCTCATAATCCACTGCCCATCCTACCACTAGGGATGGTTTTTACAGTTTAAACACCATCTTGATGTCAGGTAATTGCATCAATCTGTGAAAAGCTTCTCCTCATGACAGTAATTCCCAACAAACACTGTCATTTGATCACCTCTATCTCCAGTCTATTTCTTTAGTTCCCTTTTGTAAAGCCTGTGCTACAGTTTGTCCCAGTGCTGTGCCCTGAGTGTTGACAAAACCCCTTCACCACAAGACTAACCACAAGGAAAGGATCTGGACCAAAGAACCCATGTTTCCTGATAAAAAGTTTATTTATTGACAACAGTCATAATTATTCAAGCCAAAATGCACTGAGGGAGACAATTTTCTCCAGCATCTTTAGGATTTACTGCTTTCCCTGCACTACATTTGCTTCCTGAGCCAAGGCAACTCACTCACCCCCTCGCCCTAGACTGGGTCTTTCTTGGAGGGCATCCTGAAGCTCAGAGACATCTTTTCAGGATCTTCCCCAAGTTTCTGACCAGGCCTTCTGTCTCCAGAACAAGCTCAGCCCCAGCAGAAGCAAAGCAAATGTCCCCAGGACACCCAACCCACGTCAGAAAACTGGCCCAGGCAGCCAGCTTTGTAATGAGCACAAATCAGTCAGAAAAGCTGAAAACACTTGACCGTTGTCTTCTCCACCCGTGTACAAAGGAAGGAGCAAAGCTCCCAGACTCCGGTCGCAGCCTGAGGACTGGGAGGCACAGCAGGTCCCAGACGAGCCCCAGAGAACACAAGGCAGCAGGATATGGAAACTTCCCTTGGCAGCCAGACATGCCTTTTACAAAAGCAGGGGAACTAACTGCATTTTGCCACTCCTCAGTTTTGGGCCAGTTCCCAAAGGCTCTTTGTGCCGCGCCGGGCGGAGGAAGCCGACCACCCCGAGGAACAAAGGGCTGGGGGACAGCCCCGGCTTCGGGCTGGTGCCGCTCTCCTTGGCAGCAGACTCTTCCCTGAAAATCCCTACCAAGCCTTTTCCTTTAAGACTTTGTCCAAAATCCTCTGCAGTTTAGGGACTGCACACCATTCAATGGCCTTGGAGCCAGACCCTCCTTTGCATTGCTCTACTGGCCACAGCAGTAGGGAATGGCTCTACAGCAATTCCTGGGAAACTGAGAGGAAAAGCAATGGGTGGCCAGACACGCATCACCTCCTTCGCACAGTTTTCTGGTGCAGGGTCCAGCCCTGCTGCTGGATGTAGGGGTGAAACTCTGACAGAAGAGGATTATTTTGGAATCTAACAATCAAAGACTGTTCTTCTCGTTACAAAGTGAAAAAGAGAGTGAGAGAGGGGAAGTCCCTTCTGCAGGAGTTTCTCAGGCATGAGAGAGAATATGAACAGGTTTTTGCAGGAGCAAAAGGGGAATTGGGGTCACCCCGTTACTCTTGTACAATACTTTGCCATGGAGAACAGCTGCACATTTAAAGACTGATTAAAGTGGGGGCACATGCAGACATGCCCATTTATTTAGCACTGTTCCTTGGGGCACTGTAGCCTCAAATCCCACAGGGGGATGTCTCTCTCTCCCAGCATGGTCCCCATACCCAGATGGGCTGGTTTGGGGAGCTTCACAGGTCCCCAGGCACACAGGAAAGTAGGGCCCACTAAAATGAGAAGTATGTCTCTCTCTCTCTGTGTCAGACCTTATCTCTAGTTTCCCCTCCTCAGCACAGCAACATCTCCCAGCCCACCCAAGTAGTCCTTTGACTGTGTCAATGAGACCAAAAACCTAAAAAAGGACAAGGGGAACTCATTAAGTTGATTTTACAGCAAGGAAAGACCCTCCCAAGTAACTTCACATCAGCAAAATGGCCAGTCAAAAAACAGGCTTCGCCCATTACCCATGTCTGCTGGCCTCAGAGAAGAAAGGAAATCTCAAAGCTTTTGGATAACAAACTGGAACATAACTGGAACATCTGCATCTAAGTTGAGCACAGGAGGCAGTGTGGGTGAGCAGAGGACACAGAAGCACTTGGGGACAAATGCTTTCTGCCATGGCTCCAGCACTGCTGTACCACACAGCTACTCCTATTCCCAGGCTCCTCCATCCCAGCTTGCTGTAGCAGGGATGTGTATTGCTGGAAGCTGGGAGTGACCTCAGCTGGGGTGGGTGCTTACATGAATTTACTGGTTTGGGAAACTCATCTGCCAGTGGGTTTACTGAGGAAGAAGCTACCACACACTCAGGTCATCCAAACTCCTTTCCCAGGCCACTGCAGCACCATCTGTCCTACCAAACCCAAATCTAAAAACCACGGGAAAAAAAAATTTTGACTGTCACAAAAGTAGGAGGCTAGTAATGTCATGCACTATGGGCAGTGCACTTTGCATTTGGGAGGTTATTTCCTTGCTCCTGGGGAGATGTGGTTGTGCTGGGGATGGGGATTTTCTCCCTGTCACCCTCCTGTCCCAGGCCACACAGCCCCAGCAGTCAGTGATAATGGAGGGGTGAGACTTTGCAGCCCTCTCTGGGAAACCTCAACCTGATTTATTCAGTGTATCCTCTGTGTTTTCTGTGTTAGGTGCCTGGCATTAGTCTATATTAGGAGTAGCAGTTCAGCCGCTGACTTGGAAGAAGTGGGGAAGACCAGGATGGTGTTTTTTCCACAGCTGAGAGATCCCACATGCCTGAGGAATTTCCCTCTCTTGCTCTATTAGTAGCAGTAGGAGTGAGTGATGGGGGCAAACCTGTTATCACATTACAGTCTGAAGTGCCTGTGCTGGGCTCCCAGCTCTCCCACTGGATGAGAAGTGTAAACACCTCTCCCTCACAGCCCGTGCCCCGGCACATGGAGACCAGCAGCTCCACCGTGGAGGTGGCCAAGGATTCAGGGCAGCAGGGTTTGGGTTTCCTGCCAAGGGAGTGCAGGGACAATCCAGCACACTGAAAAATGATCTGAGGGGCTGCGCTTCGAACTCCCCCTGCTCTGTCTCTATCAACTCATTCCTCATCCAGCTGCTATGAAAATACTCCTGGAGTGCTCAGAGGTTATGTACTATGGTTTGGCCATTTGCCAATTCAGTGAGGCTTTTTTTTTTTTTTCAATATTAAGGAAACTCCTTGAAACTCCTGCTAGAACCGTGTCCTACAGCACAGACCTTCATTGCTACAGCTTAGCTGCCAAAACATTGCATCAGCCATCACAATAGCCTGGCACCAACTAAAGAAATTCGGCGTCTTCTCCTTGTGCTCAGCTCAGAGCACAGATGTCAAAGTCATCGATGGCTGGAGCTGCTTGGAGATTTTGGGATGAGACTAAAGTTTTATCAAAACATTCAAGTTCCCTGGAACAGGAATTGTTTTATTCAAAGCCTCTTCAGTGTGATAAACATTAGCTTGGTGCAAGGCAGAGGTTTCCAGCAGGTCAGCAATGAGAACTGGGACCAGTTCAAAAGCAGGTGATGAATGCAGGCAAAAGTGCAGGGCCCCAGACAGCTGTATAATGTCACTGCAATGTTGGCCACCATCCTGATAACAAAGCTGCTTTACTGAGCAGCTGCACGGTCTAGGGACATCCATGTGCCAGAAAAATGGAAATATTTTACTAATGTTCATAGTGAGATCAAAAGCAGACATACAGAAACCAACATTTCAGGCCAAAAAGACAGACTAGTTTCCAGACAACTGTCTTCACCATCTCAGATCCAACTCTCGGCCTCCAATCTCTTCGCATTCCCTGCATCCTCACTCAGACATCTCACCTTCCTGAGGATTACTCTTCCTTTGGCTTCCATGCTACTCTTCTGTCCTGTTTCTACTCATACCTCTCTCACAATCTCTCTGAAGATCCTCACCTCCCTTGTCTCCTGATGAGAGGACTCTGCTCTCAGCACTGCCTTTTCCCATCGCTTCCAAGACCACTCCTATCCCAGACACCAGTTCAGCAATCCCATCCATGCAGGTGGCTTCTGGTTCAACCCTGACCCCAGACTGCTCAAACAAAGCCACACAGTGTCCTTCAGCTGAGAGCTTAGACCACATCACTGAAACAGACTTGAGCCCGCCTCTTCTTTCCACATCAGAGCCAGCAAGATCACCCTTCCAATTTCCAACTATAGTTCCACCCCAGGATCAGCACTGCCAAGCTGAACCTTCCAGGTTCAGTCCTAATACTGCTACCCAGGCATGGCCCTTTCTGCCATTCTGAACAGCCAAAAACCTGGGCAAATTCTCAGCTTCTCTGTTACTGCAGCATCATCTCTTCCATCCCTCACAAATGCAATCCTCAGAGCCACTCTGAAGGCTGCTGCAGAGACCCACAGTTTGCATCTCTGTGCCCTCAAAAACTCCAAAGACCCTCTTTCAGACAGGTACCCTGATGCTTTACACATCTGAGCTGTTCCTTCAAGTTCTTCTTTGTTACAACACCTCCAAGAAGCTGGATCCTTCAAAAGTTTCTGCTGGCTGGCATAATGGCACTGATCCTTTCTGCTGCCTCATCTGTCTGTCCCCACCCACTTGCTAATCCAGTATTGAGACTGCAAACTCTGATCTGCACCTAACACCACCAAGTCCTGACTGAGTTAGGAAAAACAACTGATAACATCATACACTTATCCTGACTACTGGACTTAATTCAGCTCTTGAAAAGCCTTAAGGCACCTTGTATTTTATCAGTTCCATTCACTCCCTAAAGCATTTTATCCTGAACACACAACTGTTCCCCATTGCTCTGGTCCCAGTGCAGCTTTCTGGAGCCCATCAGCAGTGGTATCACAGCAGAAATTGTGGCCATACCCACCTGCACTGCACTCAGATCATGGAGAGGCGAAGATCCTGTATCCTGTTAACAGTTCCCAAGTATCTGAGAAAGTTCCTACATGGGAATCCAGCCAGCTGCCTTGTCCTGCTTGAGAAAGGTGTTATTGTCCTACAGCTAAAGTAACATTTTATGGGCTTTGATGGTGTGCTGGGCATGGAGTTTCCTGAGTCACCACACTTGCAGCATTGTCATTCCTGGGCAGGAAATAATTCAGACACTGCTTTAGGCTGTGTCCAAAACACTGTTCCTCACATTTATGATGCACAGCCTGCTAGTACCACAACACCAGGCATTTTTCAATGCACAGAGCTGAGCAGAGACCAAGCTCTAAACTGACTTTTTTAGGGTTGGCACTAGATCCAATTTGGATCTTGCCAAGCTGTCCAAGCTCAGGATTGGCCAGCATCTGGCTCTCATTTTGGGCCAGAGGTAGCTGTTCATTCTGTTTTTCCATGGCCAACCCAGCTGCTTCCTGCTCCATACACTCACCATCAGACACTGTCAGTTTGATTTCTGTGGGACCCACAATGGCAGGAATTGGTCTGGAGGATCACTGGGGGTGGTGGTAAGGGCTATACCGTGCCAAGATCCCTGCTCCTCATGGAAACAAACCAGCAGGCACTGCAGTGCAGAGCTGCACCAGGCAGAATATTTTTCCTACTGAGCAGGTCCTGGCCCTCAGCATGACCCATCTGTCCCACTTCCAGGACCAGGCTAATGGTGCTGTGCAGCCCTGTGACAAACAGCTGTGTCATCCTGCTCAAAGGCACCTGGTGACTTCTGATTCAGATCAGTTTGTCTGATGCAGACGTGCTCTCAGCCAGCTACAGCCATGATCCTGCCTGGAAGGGCTTTCAATGCCATCAGTCAGACAAGCAAATATGAATTTGGGTCACCTCTGCCTACAGTATTTTTTCCCCATCCCAAGTGCCCTTCTTCTCTCCCTCTCTCAGTCCCAAGGACTCTCCCTCCTTGTTTTAGCAGTACAGGGAGTGCTGGAGCTGACAAGCTGGGTATGTACCTTGGCTGCATCCTGACCCTGTGTTGGACTGAAAGTTGCTTATCCAACTTCCTACAACACCCATGTTTTCACCAGAAAAAGCCATCCAGATGTGGAAAATTGATTTACAAGTCCAAAACCCAAGTTTGTTTCCTGTGCAGGGCAAGTTTGCCTTAGCTGTAACAGGGGTACCTGCTAGACCAAAACAGAACGACAGTAAAAGCTGTGCCCTTGGAGTGGCCAGCAAACACTTCATCCAGCAAATTAACACAGACTTGTACCAGAAATAAATAAATAAATACTGCCAAAAGACACATTAACCTGCTTTTAATTGGGAGAGTTGCAGAATGGAAAGAACTGTGAGAAGCATTAGAAGTAAAGCAGGGCAGAAAAAATGCCTTCTCCAGACACATTTTGGAAATAATTCTGCTAATAAGAAACCCATGTTATTGTACAAGAGAGTCTCTGTCATATTATTCCCCAGAACCTGATGCACAGAACAGCAAAGGGCCTCCTGTATAAGCAACAACTCTGCCCAGACCATTTTTAGATCATGAAGTTGTGGCTGCTTCTGAGCCTGTACTTCAAAGCAGCCAGGACAAACAAAGGTTCACTCAAACGTACGTGAATAGAAGGTAAACTGCCTAGGAAGCCAAAAAATAAAGTCCAGGGAAAGGAAAATATTTTATGAGTTTTCTTGTAAAAAGAAACTTGCATGGATGGAGGAAAAAATCTGGTATTTAGCTGAAAGACAGCACCAGATAAATGAAAGAGTCCCATAAAGACATCACTCGAAGAGAAATTGGACTGCAGAAGACTGATAAATCACCCCAGAGAAATGAGCTGGGGTGCAAACAAACAGGCAGTGTCACTGAAAGGAGATCAACATTTGAGTGTGAAAGAAAAAGGCCCTGCACTCGTCAGACTTCCAGACAAGACCAGAGTGTGCAGCCAGCTCACAAGCAGAGGAGATGACCGTGACCAGACCCAGGGACACTAAAAGCAGCACACAGATTAATTTCCATATCTGAGGAAAACTCACTGGTGTAATCAATGGGACCCCAAATGTGACAATGACAACCTAGTGGGTGTGCAAAGAGGGGGCCCAAGGGTATCCTGTGGTTTCACAGTAAACATACAAAAAAAACATTGCACAAGAGCCTTCATCCAGCTACTGCTTGGAAACTACCCACAGCCGACAACACGGCTTCTCCCAGGACAGTCTGAGATGACCCTTTTATAAAATATATTGTCAACATGCATCAACAGCTGTTCAGATCCTCTGTGGCCTTCTACAAACACATTAAGGCTGGACAAAGTATGCAAGGTCCATCTCCAACATCCCACCTGCACACCAATACTCCATCTAATGTTTTTCGCCACTTCCAGATAACATCTCTCCTTAATCAGGTTTTGCCAGTGTTTCCCCCTTTTTGGTGGAAAGGAGAGGAAGTCTAGCCTGTCCCCGCTACTCTGAAGCTGACTTTCAGAAATACAATAGTTTTGTCTCCAATCTCCTCAGTGTATTGTATCAATTCACCTCCACTGCCATAAACCATGTGAATGGGCCTCGGTGTGTGGGAGACAGACGAATACAGAAGGAGCAATTCTCAGGCTATGAAAGGAAAAGGGTTGGAAAGCTCCCAAAAAAAGGTCTCGTGCAGGTCAGTACAGGAGGCTCGGCTCTGCACCATTGAGGGAGAAAGCAGCTTCATGTTACTGGTAGGTGAGTTGTGTGAAAGAACAATAAAATGCTTCAGTTGTGGGACACTTCAGGTTACACTTGGACGTTTCATGTCGCACCTAAATTAGCACACGTCAGAAGTGACATTTGCAATGGCAGTAGTGCCACTGAGCTGCTGCAACAAAAGCTCAGGGTTTTATTACACGGGGTTTTATGAAGCTCTCTCTTACAGAGAGGCCCCTTTACGCCTGTCTGGCACTGGAGAATGGCCTTACAGTGGGTGCAAACAACATCACATTCATCTTTGTGCCCTCCACACTGGCAGAGGGCTGCAAAGGGGCCCTGTAGCAAAAGCAAGACCTTAGTCCAACCTATTGTCTAAAGGAATTATATACCCTAAACCACCAGAGTACACATTTTCTTCCATAAAAAACTAGGTTCAGAGGATGGTTTCACAAGAAACAAAATTTTAGTATGTATAAGCTGTAAGATGCTATGTTGGTTTTCTCATTGGATCATCACAAAAATTTCCATCCCATTATGAAGCTTTCCTTTGTTAGCATTTCTTTAGCACTGCTAAAAGAATGAATTGCTCTATGATGAATCCACAGAGCACCTTCCAGATGTGCAGCTCGGTATTTCAGTTTAGGAGCATCAGTATAGCTGGACTCTTCCAGCTGAACTTGTTTTTCTCCAGACTCAGAAAAATTAAATATATACACATATATATAAATAAATGCAGTACTCTTCCCTGAGCTTAGGGCATCTCAGATCTAGGTTACTGCTGAAAAATTAGTCATGTTCATTCACAGCTAATTTCTGCTTTCACAGATACTTCAACGGGAGCCCAGTCTTCCACCACCAGCCCCAAACCGCCCTTCCATCCAGGCAGCACAGTCTGTTTACGGGCAAGGCATATTGCTGCAGGCAGAGAAAACATTTTTAGTGTAGCTCCCCCTCCCTCCAGGCACTCCTGCACCCCCAGCACTGCCCCTGCCAGACTCTGCCTGCAGATCCCTGAGGATACAGGAGCAGGATGGGGCGCCGAGCGTCTGGCTGGCAGACACAGCCCCGAACGCCGCAGGTTTGCACCAACGCTCGGCAGCGCGTGCTCAGGAATTGGGTTAGCATTGATTGGGGCAGGCTGGCAGGAGCATCCTTTGCTTTACCCATAGACAGGCTGGTCACATGAGGAACAGCTGGAGTGCACACAGAGCCTTCTTTAATTAAAGTGCTACTCGCCATTTTTCTGGCAGCGCTCCCAGAAAAGCAATAAAATGGCAGCAGAGAAAACAAATACTACATAACACACTTCCACTCTCCTTTATGTTCCCAAGTCCCCCCTTCTCCCCCAAGCCTAATCTCCTTACTTTCTTTTTCTTTGTGGGTTTTTTTTAATTTTATTTTTAATTTTTATTTCAGTTAATAACTATTCCTCATTTGTGACAGGCTAGGAAAGGAAAAGGTCAAGAGGGAAGGAAAAAAGGGGGAGGAGAATTGAAGCAGCCATTCACTGCCGTTCATGATTAAACATGTGGAACAATGTACCTGCTTATTAGGACATCTCCCACTCCAAGAGAACATCTGCAGAGCGCACGCACCTTTTCCAGAGCCGCGAACACACACCAGCACCTCACGGGAACATAACAGCATTCACGTGCCAGTCGTTATGGAAACATTTTCCTTTCCCCCCCTTTCTCCCTTGGATCTACTGCTTAAACAAGCTTGGGGTTGTCAACACACCAAGAGCTGCTGTCTTATCCCAAATTAGCCAAAGTTCGTTGTGTTTCTCCAACCTCTGGCTCCCACCAGAGGAGCCCAAGGAGAGAGGAGCGGTGCCTGTCCTGCAGCACGTGGACATTTCACAGATGGATCTGTTCCCAGTGAGAAACCTGTGCAAGGATAATAATAGCCACGATTTGTTGTTGCTGTTTTATTATTAGGCTCTCTCCAGCACAGGGCACGGAAAGAAAAACACAGGGACACACAGAACAAAAATGTGAAACCAAAGACAGGTACACCTTGCTCCTGATAGAGGAAATGCATAATCATCTTCTGAAGGGGAGCAAGGTTATCAGGGACAGAGGTGCTGAAGCACAAAGGGTGTTTCACTCCGGGAAAGCACATTGCAGCTGAGAGAAATCAGGAGCTAACTCAGTTCATGAAGTTTAACTGGAGTGCAGTGGGACACAGGATGTGAGAGCCATTCCTCTCCAAATGCAAGGAGGGAAGCTGGACCTAAATGAAAAACCAGTCCCAAATCCTCAAACACAAAGCCCACAATGGAGCTGATCCGAAACAGAGAACGTCGGAAATCTGGATTTGAGGTTTTCAGCTTGAGCCCATCTCTGTGTCTGAGATTTACAGTTTGACATGTTTATATTGAAACAAGATGGCTATAAATACAGTATATTTTTCTCCCAGTAGAGTCTAAGGAGAGGAATGTTTAAAGCACTCAGCAGGGGACTAGCACAGCTCCCAGTGAATTTAATTATAAATTCTCCCTGCTTTTGCTCCAACTAGTTTAGGCTGGGAGTAGTTAGACTGCTTTTGAAAATCCCGCTTCATTTTTGAATAGCTGCAAATCATCTATATTTATATAGCTGAATGTGCATCCTAAGAACATAAACAAGAACATATTTTTATTAGCACAAATCAGAAATTTTCCAAGCAGAACTTTTTTAAATTTAGAGGGTAAGGAAGAGAGGACAAAATTAATTCTGTGCATAAGGGAAAAAAATAGCAACTTTGACAAAACAAATTGATGTTGTGAATAGCCAAAGAAATTATTTCACTTCATATCAGTTAGACCAAACCATTACCTCTCAGAACTGCTGGCATAGCCTCAGCTGCTGTGGATGGAGGGATGGTCCTATTCTCTGCCACAGGCTGGGATTTCTGGCCAGACCTCATGGCCAGTCATGCACAAGTCTCATTACTGCTTTAAAAGCAGCCTGGTATCATTTCTGAATAAAAGCAACACTCCTACTAACTTATTGGGCAACAGTGGCCTACTCAAGAGTTTTATCAGATCTGTCTGATGATCCATGGCAGGGACAAGAACCTCTTGCAAAATTTTATCTGTGACCATGTAATCCTGTGTGATTATTTTTCTCATTGTCTGAGCAGAAGTATTTTGTCTCATAAGCATTTCTGGCACTTTAGTCTGCACAGAATGAACCAGTTTTAAAAACTGAAAAAGGTGAAAGGCAAAAAAAGCTATTGTTGATGTACAGAGTCTTTAATTACAATAGTTTACCTTTGGAGAAAACTATTTTTCATTAACTGAACAGGTAGTAGTATATGATGGTGATTAAGTTTAATGGAGCTGA
This sequence comes from Hylia prasina, assembly GCA_013397195.1. NCBI lineage: Eukaryota > Metazoa > Chordata > Aves > Passeriformes > Sylviidae > Hylia > Hylia prasina. The sequence continues at coordinate 882,413 of VYXD01002847.1, forward strand.
GACCAAGGTGGGGAAGATAAAGTTACAACTGAGAATCCACTTTAAGTGCAAAGCCAGCTTCTGTTTGGAGAGGTGTTTGATGGAAAACTGCAGTGCTTCTAACTAAATGAGGCTTAAATAGGTGTAATTTTGTATGTATTAAAATTAAGATTCCTTTAGGTATAAACTATGAAAGTTTCCACACAATTACCACTCTTGAGGAGCACGGAGAGCACACACCATAAAGAAAATGCCACTTTTTGATTTAATAAATGAGACCAAACACAGGCTTTTCCATTGGGAGAAGGAAACAGCCATCAATGAGCCAGGTTTAGCCAATATAACTGAATAAAGTTCAAAAACAATCACCCCAGTGAATTTGCCTGTTCCAGTCTAAGGGAAATGTTTTTCTTCCTCACCCTGGTTTTCCTGACTTGGGCTGTCTCTCCTCCTGCCTCCTGTGGACCCTCCAGCCCCTCATTCCTGGATGGAGACTCATGGCTATGTATGAGAGTGGCCTTTTCACCCCCCTCTGCTCCCTGCGGTTAATCCAGAGGTTTATCCTGGGAGGATAAGTGCAAGTGGGAATTTCTCCACTGAAGGCAGGCTCATTTGGAGTCAGCCCCCTCGAGCCAGGCAGTGACCTGCCCCCATCTCTCAAGCACCATGAAACACAGAAAAAGGCTCTAATTTCTTCATTAACCATTGTCAGCACAGGGAGCAGAATAATGGAGTAAAAAGGTGGGAAGAAAATAAACAGACACCATCTCACGGGGATGTCTTGCCGAGACAAATATCAGACGCCGAACAAAATGCATCCCCTCTTAAGTGGCATTTCTATATTTAACACCATCTAAAATGTGATAATTTACACTGTCACAACATGTCTCTTAGAAACAGTCCCATTTTATTTGCAGTCAGCCAAAGTCTGGAACTCAAATTCCGACCTCCTTTCTAGTAGGAAAAAAAAGAAGGAAAGTAAAAAAAAAAGGAATAAAAAATAAAAGGGAAAGCTAACATCTGGCAGAGCTGGGTATTTATTAGACTTTATAAAACTCCACGCTTCTGTTGTACATAAGACAGGCACAAAAGGGGCCCCCAAAGTGTTATTTCCCCACCAGTGTGAAACAAGTGGCTTATTCAGTAAGTTTTCAAAGAACAGAGGCAAATGGATTATCTCAAGGAGAAGTTAAACACAGAGAAATGCACTGTAGCTCACTGTTGGGTTTAGCTGCCTGCTGGATGTGGAGGAAGGGGGGAAATCTATAAAATCTATCATCGTGGTGTCCAGCTGAGACTTCACACTTCTCAGGGAAATCAGAGCTGTGAAGCACCAACAGCTGCTTTTCTCCCAACTTGTGAAATCACCCACAGAACGAAAGTGTTTTCTTAAGAAATTCTCAAAACACAGCAAAGAAGAGCTCAGTAAATCCTCTGGCTCCTGAGGCTGGGTCAGGATGACAAGGTTTTTCCAGCCTAGCTGTGACTGTCAGGCGCAATGAGGTGTGATTTGTGACCAGTGTGGCTGGGCTGGTGAAAGCCCCAGTCCAGGGAGAATTACACAGGCTTTTGCTTGTTTTCCTTCATCCAGCCTCACCAAAACACAGGTTCCCCATTCAAAGCCAAGTCCCTCTCCAGGGGTGCTTGACCAGCTCCCCACTCCCAGCTTTCCAAACAGGGGCAGATCCAAGGTCCTCTCTTCACTTTGCACCCTGGCACAGTGCTCCTGGGATTTGCTCCAATAGGTGTGCCCAGCACCAAGATCACACACAAAACCTGTGTTTTTCAGGTCTGTGGAGTAAAAGAAGCAGATTTTACCTAAAAACGTTCAGTTGCAAAGTCCAGGCAGTGAGAGCCACGACCTGAGAATAATTTCCCTACCTAATTCAAAAGCAAAAAAAAAAACTGTTCTAAATTTGGATTTGTATATTGTTACCTTTTGTTTTGCTGAGACTGAGATGTTTCTTGTTGCTTCAGTCCCAAGGGACAGCTAAGGATGATGGATAAAAGTGAAGGACGCAAGGGGGTTTATGAGCAGTCCCATGGGATGATCAACACGGTACTTGGTCCTCAAGCTATTTATAGGGCACAAAAGTAAGAGACTGGTACCAGAGCGAGGCAGAGGTGCTGGATAGTGGGGCCAAAGTCCAGCCTGACCATGCCACAAGTTCCCCAAACCCTGGGCTCAGCTCAGGGAGCTTAGCTGAGCCCCTCCTGCCAGAACCCAGCAACTCTGTGCACTGTCTGAGCATTAGTTTTTCTGTACACCAGAGAAATTCTGGCTGTCATTTTCCAAAACAAGCAGGTCCTTAACACAGAGATACCATCAACCAGTAAAATGAGTTTGAGGATTTCTGCTTGGCACAGCAGTGCAACAGGCTGGAGAAGGTAGACCTGATATGTGAAAAAGCAATTTTTTTCAAGTATACAGGGAAGCTGCTAAAAGATCCTGCTTCAGCCAACCTGAAACAGTTTGGGTTGCACTTGCTGAGTGCTCTTAAATGTATAAATAGTTTCAGGGCATTTGGCACCTTTCACAGATTGAGAGACACAGCTGATGTCTCTTCTGCTGCAGCATCTCAGGCATTAATCTCAGTTCAAATCGCATCCCCAGTGAATTCAAAGTCTTTCTCCTCCAAAAATAGCCTGATCATGCAGCTGCAGGGTATGTCCAGGGGTGGGCACAGAAGGGTTTTCCCACACAGGGTGATCAGAGTTTCTTTCCTGAACTCGGCTCACCAGACAGAGAGATGATCTGCCTCTTCACCCTTCTGCCCATTCATGTTTCACACAAACGGTAGAAGAGATAGAAATCAGCCCAATTCCAAGGAGGGTGATGACTGAGACCCAAGCCCTCATCCCAGGGTATGTTGGAAAGGAGAGGGTCATGACAGATATTAGTATCTGTTCTGAATGTCCAACCTTTCACTCTTACTTATAGGACTCATTTTGGTCAGATAAAGCATCCATTTAACCCCAAAACACCTTTTTTTCCTTTCACTTTGCAAATCCCAAACCAGTCAATTTGGGGCCAATCTAAGTAATTACAATAATTGCTTTAATGTTGAGCTATTCACCCAACTTAAAGTAATTTATTAATTCAGCCTATTCCCCTTCACCTAGACTCCAGGTTTTACACCACCCAGCAGGGGTGACACCCAGCCCAGAGTGTCTCTACGGTGTCCTATCACCCCTGAGGACAGTCCCCACAGCAGGCACGGAGCACCTTTGCTCTGCAGCAGGTCCTCTCAAAACATGCAAAGAAAAAGACCGAAATAACACCCTCAGTTCTTGTCTTATCCTGTCTGCAGCAGAGATGTGCCAGTTACCTAATGGCATCAAATTAACAAATGAACAGGTCTGGTAGACCAATTAGCAGAGAGTGCAAGCAATTTTCAAACAGGCTGCAATTGTCAGCTAATGACCTTGGAAAAAGCTTTTATTTTTCTGGCTCCCTCAGAAAAGTCCATATTAAAATTGTTGATAGCTGCTGAGTGTCACTTTTTGGGCTTTCATGCCATGGAAGTGAGCTGGGTAAAAAAAAAAAATAAATAAAATAAAAAAGGGGAGCCAAGTAGGTGTAATTCAAGCATCATCTCAGTGCCTTGCTAGTCATTTAAGAGCACTGCATCTTTGCTCAGCAGGCAGATCAGCTTCTCTCTGGGGCCATTAACTTCTCAACACCCAGTATTGCACCAGGCACCTGCTGGAGGGACCACAGGATGAACTGACAGATCATCTCAGCTGCACCCTGCTCTTCCAGACATCACTGGGGCTTTCCTTAGTGAAAGGCAGCTGCCTTCTATGCTTCTCAAGGAAAAGCCTGGAACTGAGTCTTTCCCTCTGCCCCTCCTATTTTTTAAATAAAATCAAGGCAGTGTGTGCCCCACAGAAAACTGCCTATCCTCATCCAGGAATTGGTAACTTGTGAGTTCCAAAGGTTGGTTACCCCTCAGTGCCTCCCAGGAGAGCACGGTGCTGAACATAAGGTGGGGTAAGATAGATTTCTGCATGCCAGAGCATTTCATTTGGGACCACGTAGGTGTGTCACTTTATCTTACTTCAGCTGGCCCCTTCCCAGGAGCTGCCATCAGTCCTGGAGCAGCCCAAGAGTCAACAGCCAGCACCACACGAGCCCTCTGGGCTGGAGAGGGAAGGTTTCCCCACCCAGAGGGAGCTCCCGTGGCTCTGTTGAAGCCAGCTCAGTCCCAGAGGTTTGCGACATGGAAGGGACATGACCTCATGGGGAAGGAAAATCCCAAGTGCCCAGAGCATGCAGGTTTTTGTCCTCACTCACATCCTCCAAGCTGGCACAGCAAAGTCTTGATACGATGGCCAGAAACATGGAGAATGTTTTTGGTGGGCCTGGAATTCCCCCATCCTTTCATCAGGCAACTGGAATCCGTGATTCCCAGACAGGTCTCTTGGGAGGGGGAACAAAATAGTCCAGGAAAGCAGAGCCACTGCTGGTTATTTTTTTTTACATGCCTGCGATTTTGATACATTGCTTTGCAACACATCCATGATATTTCATGGTGCTCCCCTCTCCAGCACCCAACTCTGCCACACCTGGGAAGGTCAGGCTGGAGTCTCTGGTGGTGATCCCCCAAGGGCTTCCTCCTGCTGCCAGTTCCACAAAACCCCCAAGATCCGAGTGTCTTTGAGACCTCCATCCCTCTGTCAGCTGCAGTTGGAATCAACTGAGAGCCTCACCCTTATTAAAGGTCAAGAGGAAGATAAAGAGGCTGTAGGTGGATAACTCCTGCAATTGTATGTGCCTTGTTCCCTTAGGAAAGCAGGTTAAAGATGGAGTGGAAGGGATTAAATTCTCTGAAAATGCTTCAGAACACGCTTTTCTACAAAATGTACTGCATATCCACAGCCCCTCACAGGAAAGAGCAAGATGAAAAGATTTTAATGGTAATTTGCCCACGAGGAACAAATTATGAATTACTTCTGGCTCAGATGCTCCTGAGTAAGGGATCAGACCAAAATGAGCCTGACAAAGCCTTTGTAATTTCTCCTTGCTATGAGGTAGTAATAGCATCATCTGTCCTGCAGCATCAGGGTCACAGATGATTGTGTAAATCAATAAAGTAGACAAGCATCTTTCATCTGAATCAGCTACTCTGTGTGCTGTTTATTTGGTACCACTGTGACTCAGAAAGCTTAATTCCTATTCTGTTACTGGACCTGGTCCAAGACCTCAGCAAACTCTTGTGCCTCAATTTCCCCACTATAAAATGGGGATATTGGCATCAACACAGTTTCAGAAAGGGCTTGAAAACAGACACTGATATTAAAAGGTGACCATGACAAATCTCTTGCTGTCACATAGCCTTCAGTGTTCCACAATTTGCTATTGCAATGAAAAAAATAGCAATTCAGTACATCTCCACATACAGGCGTTGACAAGCTGTCCTTTAGGCACCTTGGGCACTACCAGAAGCACGAAGAGATCAAAAATAAAGAGCAAAAAATGGGCTGCTACCCCTCCTTTAATACCTCTGTCTTGCAGCTGCAGCCTTGGAGGTGCCTGATGCCCTGGGCTCGCTTCCCTCATTCCCAGCCTGCCTTAATCCCTCCCTGGAGTGTGGGGATGGATTCAGTTTGCCTTTGGTCTGCCCCTCTTCTCATACCAAGAGTTGTCAGGGTAGTAATGACATTTCCAGAAGCACGGCACAGGCGTTACTAGTCCTTGCTCATAGCCAGGGAATCAACACCGTAACTTCGTCAAGACCCTCCCAGACTCGTTTTCTCTGGTCTGTTTTGGGGCCAGGCATTTTCACACGGGCTCCATCCCCACGTCACATCTGATAAGCTGAAGGGCCGAGTCATTCACCTAGACAACAAGTGTGAGCCAAGAAGTTTCAAGTGAGAGAGAGGACATTTTCTGCTGAGCTGAGAAGCGAGATGATGAGCTGATAAGTAGGAGAGATTTTACATGGCCATGAATACGTTGTGTTTATACGGCCTTACGCCATAGGGATGAGTTAATAAACAAGATGTACTTATATGGTTATCTCTCACATCCAGCTGGTGATAAGTACATTGTAATGACATAACTATAGATCCCATATAACCAGATTAAAAGGCGTTGCTTCTTTCAGCTACACACTGTACTCTTTCTGGACATAAATGTATTTACTTGGTACTTATTTGGCATTCACCGCGTGTGTGTGTGACAACGATTACATTTCATCCACTTCTCTCTGCGTTCATGTATTTGTACCTCAATTGCAGACTTAGTCAAACCTTTTAGGATTCAAACATGCCCTGCTCCTGCTGCCTGAGATTTCACCTGCACACCTCACCAAAAACGCTGAGCTCAGAGAGCGCTGCCAGACTGGGTTCACCGCACCAGGGAAATGAGTACCCTGATTTAAGGTCATCACTTTGCAATCACATTTAACACAAGCCAGGTTAAATTAAACAAACAAAAAAAAGCGTTCCAAAGTGAACCATAATATTTCGAAAGGCCATTAAAACACCCACCACCACCACAAAAAAAATATATATATATATATTTTAAAAAAA